>CM076578.1:1645645731-1646129189 GCA_034641835.2 Pinus albicaulis | reverse complement strand
TTGAGGCCAATTGTAGCATTGAGGTTGGTTATTTTATGGGTGGATTGTGGGGAAAGCCACATGAGTCTTGGTGTGCACCATTGACACCACATTTTACCTTCATGATCCTATCTTGTAGGATGATTGTGGCAAAAAATAAGTGGTCGGAAGGGAAATTTTTATTCTTTTATTTGAGGCAGGCAGGGGATGCACTACGCTGGTTCCATATGTGGAACTATGATGCACCTCCCGGTTGTCATATGGAAACTTGTTTCCATTGGTTTTCGCTTCCATATGTTGGTAATGTCCTTATGTTTATGGGAAGCTTTGTTGGGAGAGTGGCACAAGAGTTGGAGGTTCCCATTGGGAGTATGATTCTCCCTACTTTACATGTTGCATGTTTCAGGAGAAACAATGGGCAGACCATGATTGCCACACTACATCTCTTTTCTTCATGTGGGAGGAGCCATTTGGAGAACTTGAGTTCTTGGAGGAGGCACTTCATGGCTGATTTGTTTGGTGGGGTAAATTGGGCCATTCTTGGAGGCCATGAAATTTCAACCCAAGATCAGTAGTAGCCCCATAATTACCATAAATGGAGAGAGAAACAACTTGGGTAGAAAAATCTAATCTCTCCATGCAGCCCCAATACATTGCATAAACTGGGGGTTGAGGATTTCTTTGATGAGCTACCTAGAATGGCTCATTTCATTTGGATGATAGCATGGGCATGGGATAATCTAATTAGGGATGAGATTCCCTATGTTTGTGATCACTCCTACCTTTATGAGGCCATTGCACAGAAAGAAGGTTTCCACTTACACCTTCCACTTTTTCATGCTGTGAACCATTTGGGTTTGCATACTTGGAAGGAACCATTGGAGGGAAGAATTTTTGCAGATTATTTTGAGCTATAGTGGGGACCGTTAATGAGAAGGCCACAAGAAGAGGAAGGGAGGAATTTTTCTCCACCTTTATAGTTGCTTGAGGACAAGCAAAATTTTGGAGGGGAGGACTGTAGTATTCCAAAAATTTAGCCTACATCTAAATGGAATATTATAGTTTTTTTTATCACTAGGTCGGTGAATAAGTGGGTAGGGAGGCACCTAAAACCATTTAGAAGGAACAATAACACTCCTAATGTGAAAGGAGGAAGAATAAGTAGCTGGATTAAGCACCTTTGGGTGTGAACTTGAGGAGATAACATTTTGAAGAGGTCAACTTTGACCAAGTCAACAACGTTGTCATGGAGGAGTGGCATTCATGATGAGACAACACAGTTTTAGTGGAGGACAACTTGCATGAGCTTAGTGGAAAGTATGGATGGGACCCAATGTCAAAAGGCTCACATACTATATATGGAGGGGATGGTAGCCATTGTTATTCATGTTTTAGATTATCATTTGATATTGTCTATTTAGACTTGCTTCCTTTTGCTGTTTAGTAGGGTTGTTGTGCTATTTAGCACAAGGGTGTTCCTGATAGGGAATACATACCTCATCCTCATGGAAGGAGATGTTCTTTGGGCTGAATTTCCTCATTTTGGAATTCTAGCCAAGCTACCTCCTTCAGCTACAGTGCAGTTTCTATTTAGAGCTGGGTTGTGTTGCAGGGTGCGGCAAAGGAGTATCACATAGAGCTATTTCTGAGCTTGTTTTTTAGTGGAGAGGTAGACTGTCCATAGGAGGATCAATAAGGAGGGCTCTTGGGAATATTTTAACATCTTTAGCATCAGGACAACCATCTACTATCCCTCACAGCACAGTCACAATTCTGAACTGCGTTATTTTGGAGGCATTTGTTGGGAGGGTTCATTGAGCTCATCAGGAGGGTCTATTTTTTAGTAGAGGGACCAGCCTTCTATTTAGAAATAGAATTGGAGGATGAAATCATCATTTCATATCTTTCATAGCCTCACTCTCTTCAATTCCAGTTTGCAATGACATCTCAACCCCAGGGTTATTTGTCACATTGTATATTTCTTGGTATTTCTAGCAATCTTTTGCGGGTTGGCTAGAAATCATGTATTAGAGCCAACATCTTCTTTTCTGGGCATTTATTTTCTTCCTGTCAGCCATATTTCATTTATTTATGTTTACAGTAGTAGCTACACTGATATAGATAGTGCTTTCACTGCTCTTTAGCATTGTATACAGTTGCAGCAAGTCATGTGCTAATTGTTTTGATCATTGGAGGCTTGTTCTTATTGCTTGAGTGGATTGACCCTTAAGATATTTTTGTATATTTTTTCTGATATCTTAATAAAATGATGGCTGAATATTGATCCCTCTTATGTCATTTTTAGATTTTTTTTTTTTTACATTCTTAAGTCTTGTATTGCTGCTATTTCCATTTTGGAATATTACAAAACATAAATAACATAAGGTCCTTTCCATATAAAATCAAATTTTCCATGTTTACCTTTCTCTTCTCTCCTTAAATCCCAGTTTAACACTTTGTCTCCAATGTAGAAATCATCTTCTTTACTTTTTCTATCAAAAAATTTATTTATCTTTTCTTGGATATCTTGAGACTTAAGATAAACCTCTTCTCTTGTTTGTTGCAAGTGAATGGTTTGATTAATCCTTCTTTGAATTTCATTTGTCTCAACTTGTAAATCTTGAATAATCTTCATTACTGGTAGTCCTAAGGAAGATGTAAAAATAAAATCCATTCCATAAACAAGCTGGTAAGGGGAAGTACCAATAGAGTTTTTGGTTGTAATTATATATGCCCATAAGGCATTAACTAACTTCTTGTTCCAAGTATTTTTATTATCTTCTAATAATTTCTTGATGATGTTTACAAGGCTCTTATTGGAAGATTTAGCGAGGCCATTACCTTGAGGGTAATATGCGGTAGAATGGCCTAGGGTAATGTGGTATTTATGGAAAAAGTTAATCATATTTTTAGATTTGAATGTAGCTTCATTTTCAGTAATAATCTTTTGGGGGTATCCAAATCTTGAAAGTATGTTGCTTTCTAAAAAGGAGATAATGATAGTGTTAGTGGCTTGCCTAGAGGGTATGGCTTCTATCCACTTATTAAAATAGTCAGTGGCTGTCAGAATCCACTTATGTTGGGCTGATGATGGATGGTGAATTTCACCAATGAAGTTAAGACCCCATTGTTGAAATGGCATTTCTGTTGAGATAGGTTTTAAGGGAAATGGTAAGAGCTTTTTATTTCCCTCAAATATTTGACACTTGTGATAGGAAGTCACATACCTTTTTACATATGCAAACAAAGTAGGCCAGTAAAAACCAGCTCTTAGGATTTTGTTTGCAGTATTTTTCCACTAAATATGTCCTCCACAGTCACCTGCATGAAATTCTTCTAAAACTTTGTCAGCTTCTTCTTTTAGCAAACAATTCAGTAAAATTCCACTATGATCTTTCCAGAAAAGTACATTGTCTAATATAAAAAATCTTACTGCTTTTAGCTTTAAGAATCTAGCTTTTGTTCTTGATAATATAGGAGGAGCTTGTAAATTTAGTAATACAAATATAATATCAGCATACCATGGTGAGTCTGAAAAGGCTTCACTGATCTCTGGAGTCGCCATCTCTTCCTGATCATCTACTTGGGAAATAAAATTAATGTCTAAAGCATGAGAATTTGATTCAGCCATGATTTTGGCTAATCCTTGACCTTTTATAAGTTTAGTGGGTTTTATTTCTATGTCATATTCTAGAATTGTGGAAATCCACTTGCCTCTTCTACCATCAGGACCATTATGTGTTATAATTTCCTTTACAACTGCCTTTGGAACATAGGCAATGATGTGTGAGTAAAGAATGCACACTCTAAAGTCTTTAATGGCCTTTACCAAAGCTAGGGCCTGTTTCTCCATGATATTGTACTTCAAAGTGGAATCTCTAAGTGTTTTTCTAAAGAAATCTATGGGCTACTCATAGCCCTAGTCATTTTTTTGTAGTAAAACTGCAACAATAGTATGTTCTGAAGAAAAAGATTAGATAATAAAATCCTTCTTAAAATCAGGACTTATAAGGATGTAATATCCCAGATATGGAATAGCACAACAAGCTTGCTGAAATAACGTACTCTTGGGAGATTGATGTACATAAATGAGATTACAACCCTTGGATCCCTTAGATTAGCAGATCTGGAGTCTAGATCCAAAAGGGGAGAAAAAACAAATCAAACTAGGTGTGGTAAACAGATCTCCCACCACCTAGTCTAGCTGAAAAACACCCTACAAGAGGAGTTGCAGCTATGCACAACAAACTGCTTCAGGAATAACGCAGTCTTGGAAAATATGAGCAGGAGGCTGTTAAATATGATTAACAAATGAATGTACAGCAGCAAATAAGAAGTAAAGTGAAGCTCTTTCAATATACAGTAGAATACATGAGACAATAGAGCAAGATATCTTCATAAAAGAGAGCTACAACACATATATATATCAGAAGAAATGGCTCAATAGAATTATTTTAGGGAGATGTAGCAACTACATATTACAACACAGATCTAGGAAAAATCTGTGGACAAAACATCAGATCTATTTCAGATATGGAAACTACATAGTATTATTTACAAGATCCCCTTGGGGTTTTGACAAAATCATGCATAACAAAGAGTAGATCTGAGTTTCAAGTTGCAGATCTGTAAAATGCTGCAGTAATTTCTGAATATAACATTACATGACAATAGATCAGATCTAAACATAACATAGATCAACAAGCTAATCCATGGATCACCAAAGTGGAAGGAAAAGCCTAGCACCAAAGATCTCTCATCAAAATTGTGATCAAAACACCATGAAGAATCTCACATCCAAATAACACAGTTCCCTAATGGAAACAACGCTGTAGCTCAAATGACATAGATGGCCCACTACCAAGTTACAGATCTGAAGTACAAACAGGAGAGGCACTCTTCCAGGAGGTTAAAAGACACACTCCATGAGAAGAGGCTCCCAAAACAAGCTAGATCTCTGCAGATATAGAATCCCACTTGTTGCAGCTTGCAAAAGTAGCAAAACCCTTAATGGATCAGTGCTGCAATTGTAAGTAGAGCTTGGCCTCAAGCCTAATAGTGGATCAAATAAGAAAATACTCCTCTAAGAATCCTCAAAGGAAGAGGTGAAATCCCTGCATAGGAACTCCAAGTGCTAAGCAGCACAATTCTCTACTAAATAGAAGAGAATAGTATTTGTCTAAGAAGACAAAATACTCAGAAATATAATCAACCAACAACCTTCTCTTGCTTCCCTTCCCTTCCTTTTATAATATGAAAGCCTTTGCAAACCCTAAACCACCTTGATGAATTAGCTCCTTTCACATGAGGGGCCTCCTTCTAAAACCGCGTTGTCCCTTTAGGAGATACATTGAACCTAGACAACGCTATATATTTGGTCAAGGTTGACCCAGTCCCACAGCTCAAACCCCTTTCACACCTGCAAGTGATTTATTTACATGGCACTGATTTATCTTTGTTCACATGGGCATTGATTTATTCAGTCTTTTCAAGAGTTTTACATGTCCTCCTTTATTCATTTATTCATGCAACAGAAAGTAAAACAAAAATGAATATTCCTCTTAGCTCAGGCTAAGTAGGAATATTACAGCAATAGATGCATATATATAGAGACTCAGCTTGAGAATTACAGTTAAAATGATCTCAGAAGATTCTTAAGCTGGGTGATATACATTACCTAGGTATCAAGTTGAACACATAAAGGATTACCTAATTGAGCATTGGAGGCTTGTTTAACTAGGAGATTTAAATCTACCAAGCCCAACAAATTTCTATTTTCACAGAAATAGCTCAAATATTTGCTCTCTGCTCTATATCTTGGACTATATAAGCAGTTCTTTAGGCTATATAGGGAATATCCCAAGGAGTTATAACTAGTATAATAGCCCACTGTAATATTCCTACTTAGCCTAAGCTAAGAGGAATATTCATTTTTGTTTTACTTTCTGTTGCATGAATAAATGAATAAAGGAGGACATGTAAAACTCCTGAAAAGACTAAATAAATCAATGCCCATGTGAACAAAGATAAATCAGGGCCATGTAAATAAATCACTTGCAGGTGTGAAAGGGGTTTGAGCTGTGGGACTGGGTCAACCTTGACCAAATCTACAGCACTGTCTAGGTTCAATGTATCATCCAGTAATTTAATGATGTATCTCACCTATTTGCTAAGTAGGAATATTACAATGGGTTTTATTTCTATGTCATATTCTAGAATTGTGGCAATCCACTTTCCTCTTCTACCATCAGGACCATTCTGTTTCATAATGTCCTTTACAACTGCATTTGGAACATAGGCAATGATGTGTGAGTAAAGAATGCACACTCTAAAGTCTTTAATGGCCTTTACCAAAGCTAGGGCCTGTTTCTCCATGATATTGTACTTCAAAGTGGCATCTCTAAGTGCTTTTCTAAAGAAAGCTATGGGCTGTGTTAGTCATCAATATTTTTCACTTGTTAGTGATGACTAGATCCATAGCTGAGTTTTCTAGAAGCTGATTTCCATATGTCAATCTGTCATCTAGAAAACCCTCATAAAACTTTTTTTTTCGCCCTCCTACTTTTCAGTCCGCCCATGTCAAAGTTAAAACTCATTATCACTATCATATCTAGCTTCAGCCCTACTGGTCTACCCATCAGCTCTAAAAGGCAAATCCAAGTCTGTTTCAAAAGCCTCCCCTAAGTTAGGAAGTGGCGCTTTAAGGCATTTTACCTTTGGCAAACATCAAAAGCCAAAAACCTCCATCTGATACAGACCATTCATAACAGACCTCCCACTCTACAAATGAAATTGATTATAGCCCTAAGTCGCGCCACTTACACACCCCTAAGTCTCAGCACTACATAGACCATAGTCTCAAGCTGATTATTAGGTGTTTTACAGTGTTTTATGGATTTTACAAAGACAGGAAATATAACATCATCTCAGAAGAAATTTCTTGACTCTACATTTAGAAGAACAGCTGCTTCTCAATGTAAACATGAGCCTGAGATATATCTACAAGAAAAAGAGTTACTCATCAAGACCTTGCAGCTTCCTTTCAGCATGAAATCACAGTAAAAGAAAGACACCACTATCAAACAGACTGGTAATTTTTCATGGCCAAGAACCTCCTTCATCTACAAGCATAGGGTTAAGGCACCTCCTTCATCTACAAGCAGAGGGCGCTGGCCAATATTGACTTTAAGGATTGCAAAAGCCCAGGTTTTCTTTTTACTACACAGTAAAACAATGACTCTAGGTTTCTGAGTATAAGTGATTATCATAACAGGGCTCGCATCTGAAATGTGCAAGACAAGAGAAGACAGAGTTTGTGGTTTGGTAAAGAGAATCATTTGAGGTTTCAGTCATCATCAGAGAGCATAAAAAGGGACTCCTCAATCAAAGTTATCATAACAAATATCTCTGCAGGGGTGTTAATATGGATAGCTTCAATCAGTCTTGAGCAGGAAAATACTTCAGTAAAAAGACCCCTGTGTGTTCTTTTGTTCCTATTGAAATATGAAGTACAGTCCATGGTTTCTGGATGAACATGAAGAAGAGGCAGGAAAATAGTACACAGTCCCAGACATGTGACATTTTGATATCATTCAAAGCATCAGAGCAGGTACAAGTGTTGCGATCTACACTCCACCACAAAGACAGGTAGTTTCTTCAAATGCAGCAGATTGGTGTTTTCAGAGTCTCGTTAGGAAGAAGGTGGCTAATAAAAACCTTGGCAGCTGTGAAATATGCCAGCAATTATTCCACATCTTTCATACTTGTTTCCTCAGCACAAAGACATAAAACAGGTTATGATCTAAGTTTTAAAACCCTGGAAAACCTTAGAAAGCTAATCAGGCATGTCATTATCTTCCACATGAAAGCAACTCCATTTATGAACAACTGCCTTTTCAAATAGGTTTATCCTAAGTTAACAGTGAAAATCTAAGCCTGGTTTTCCCAAGAGATACTGCAGCTAGTATATAGAGTTATAAAGTATAAAAGGATTTTGGCATACTCCCAGATTTTGAAGAGGATTTCAAAACAAGTACAAAACTGTCATTATAAAAATTCAGAAGTATCATATTCAGTTTCCACTGTGAGCAGATGAAAGACTGTAAAAGGAAGGCTCCTCCTTGAACAAGGGATGATCAAACATAGCTTGAAAGAACCTCCATGGATGTCCTCTTTCATAGCAAAGTGCCAGAAATGTTAATAAGATGACAGTTTACTTTCTTCCTCCAAAAAAAAGCATTATAGACAGGCATACAAGTTCATAATAGGAAAAAGAGAGGCTTTGACATGCTGTCAGTATGTTGGAAAACTTGAAACAAGCATAATTTTTTGTTACTCTAGTGGACAGAGACATCATGATAATATTGTCTGAGTAGAGAAAATGGATTGGAGAAAAGCACCTTTCTTAATCAATAGAATATTGGCAAAGTCTAAAATGAATGCCACTAAAGTTTCGCACTCACAGTCATGAGAACAGCTCAAGCCCACTTGCGACCTCATTCAGTTTCCACAGTGAGCAGGTCCATGCCCATAAGTCTCAGAAGTAGGAAATGGTAACTAGGAGCTTATCAAAATGACAGCAAATGATCACCACTAAGACAGGAAAGGGGATTGAAATATAGAAGCCACAGTTAATTTTTTCCAGAAAGGGTGGTTGCCCTCAAAGACACATCTGCAAGATCCTTCGTAATAGCTCAAAACAGTTTTCTCTCCCTAGCGCAGCTATCAGAAAAAGAGGACCCTGTTATTCCTTAAAAGAAGAAACAGTCAAAGTTTCAGGATCTCAAAGGGGTTGTTTTTCATTTCAAAAGAGGGTCACGTTCATGAAAAAGCTTCTCATTCCCACTGTGACACATATTCAAAACAAGGGTATCGAGCTATGTTTTGGAAAAATGAAGGTTCAACTGTTGTTTAAAAAAATAATAACAAACCGTTTTCAAACTTTTGAAAAGAACCCTCTCCAAATCAAATATCAAAGAGACCGTTGCTTTCTCTTTATTTAAAAGGAGTCCAAGCCGCTACATTCTATTTTGAAAATCCCCCAAGCCTGAGCAGAGCCCCTTGCTACCATCAAAGATCAAACACAGAAGTTTTCGGAGCGGTTGAAGAAGTTTGACACAGTTATAACTGCGCGACGCGCCTGTAAGTCTGCGCGACGTGCTCAGAAGAAATTTTGCACTGGCTGATAATAGTTGCACGATGCGCCTGTACGTGTGCACGATGCGCCTGTACGTGTGCGCGACGCGCCTGTACACAGCGCCCGGTCGACCCGACAGAGTCACCCGACACCGATTTATGCGTGGCGCCCTCCACTGTAAACGTGTCGTGCAAGTTTAAACCCTCCAACACGCCTCCAGTTCACATGCAAAGCTACTCCAACTCTTTACAATGCCCTCATCGAAGTTATACAGGTATTTTTACGTGCTCCCCCCCCTTGGTTTCAAAATTGCTGAGTGCTGTAATAGGTTTAAAAAACCACAGTTCAAGTTATAAAAAACGAGGTATTGATGTGGTTATGGGGTTAGAAGCAAAACACCAAAGGGTTGAATTAGCACTAGTATGAGTAACCATTGCAAATTGCACTCAAAATTGGGATAAAACAAGGTCAAAAAACTGTCATGTTATATGCATTATTTGAAACAGTCAGAAGTTTGCCAAGGAAATTTTGAGGGCGTGTGGGTCAAATAATTATGAGAAACAGTGATACAAAGGAAAGATAGTTGTCATATGAGAGGATTCTCATATAGTTTGAATGATAAATGTTGATTGCCATATCATAAAAACATCAAAAAGCAGGTTTCTCTTACCACCAACACCGGAAAGTGCCATCACTGTGTTTTCTTTGACTTGACTGTGTATGACATTATGAATAGTTGCTGATTGATATACAAGGGAAAGGAAGGGCATGGTTTTTAAGGGACAGGGTTTCCATACTAAAAGGATTTTGGTCTGTCTGAGAAGTTAAAACCCTGCAGCCTTATTTGAAACTTTGTTACCATACCTATAAACTATGTTGCTTATGTGAGAATATCCATTGTTCGAAAGCTGTGCTGGAGTGGTGAGCATACTGATAAAAGTGCTTACAGGGAAAGAGATATACTGAACTAGGAGCTGTGTGTTTTCACCTTTATTAATCAAAGGACAAAAGATCCTATATCTTCCAAACTTCAAAAGGAAAAATTAACCCTATAAACCACAGAAGGGACAGTTTTTCACTGAGTTTTCCACTTGACTGTCTTTGTTCTTCAAGCTTATTTTGATAAAGTTGATATTCAGATGGAGTAAAGGTTTTTTCTAAAAAGGCAAGGGTTTCACATTGATAAGGTGATTTAACCATTTGACAAGATAAAATCCTACAGGCTTTGTTGAACTGTTTGAAGCATTTTCCAAAACTCTGTCACCTGGTCACATAAACTGTGACATTGATTGACTGATTACACTAAGAGTTGATTGCATAAGACATAAGTTTGTTGAGTAATTGGCACACTAGGAAGGACAGGTTTTGTAATGATTAGAAAGTCTACCTTTGGACAAAGATAAAGGTGTGTTGTTGGCCTCCAAACTTCACAAGAACAAGGTGACTTCTTGACACTTTACATAGAAAATTCACCTAACATTTTGTCTCCTTTTCACTGTATGGTATCTTATTGAAAAGTCTGTTGGCTGAAATAATTTAAAGGTGGAAAGGCCACTCTTTGAAGGAGCAGGGGTTCTTTATATTGTGAGGGAACAGTGTGCAGTCATCCAAAGACATTTTTCACTATCAAAACAGTGTATTGACACAGTTTGGCTTCAAGAAGACAGTTTATAGACAGTGAGGAAGTTTGTTTCTTCAAAAGCACATTTAGGTCAAAACGCATCCAAGGCAAGACAGCAGAAGTGGTTCACATAAAAGATATGAGCCAATCTCTACAGAGGAGGTCAATGCTCATCCATCCATCCTCTTCAACTTTCATGAGGTAGGTTGTCTATATTTCTGCTAGAAGATACAGGAGGTCAAAAGTTTCTCGCCATTGACACACCTATGCGCCCAGAGGTTCCAGAACAAGCATTTCCAGGTAGCGGTCCTTGATTTCAAGTTTTCTCCAAGATCAGTGTCCAAATCCACCAAGATCCCATATCATGGCGAGAAATGGTTCAAACAGACCCATCTTGACTTAGAAGATTACAAGCCTTTCATCAAGCCTGAGCATAGAGATACTTGCACTGCTATTTTTCCTTTTTCTTATCTTCTTGACAGCTATGCTCCTCTAATGAAAGTCATAATGAAGTATTTTACTTGTGAAGGGAGGTTTGCTCGAGTTTATGCCTACCATGTCCGATTATTAATGCATTTCACTAGAACCAGGCAGCTAAATCTCCCTTACTTTTTGTACAAGAGCATCGAGAAGATGACATCCACAGTACAGAAGAAGACTCCATCTCTGCAAATACCTTCCCTTTTCCATCATTCTCTGATCAAAATTATCATCCTACACCAGCTAGAGAAGAAAGAGGTTCCATGGGATGTATTCATCAGTCACCCAGATTTCTCTACTGTTCCTCCTGTCCATATATCTCCCACTCAACCTATTCATCGCCCTATACTTTTGTCCAGCAGGCCTACTCCTAGAAGGCTCAAAATTACCACAGAACAGTCAGGACAGCAGGAAGAAGGAGAGGGAAGTAGACAGCAAGAAGAGAAAGGTCATGAGCAAAAGGAAAGGGATGAAGAGCAGAAAACAGAAGATGAGGAACAGCAGCAGGACAGTGGTGAAAATCAGCAGTGAACAGAAGATGATGAACAACAGGTACAGGAGGAAGAGCAGCAGCTTGATATTGAAGGACAGAAAAAACAACTTGGGCAAGAATTTGAGCAGCTGCCTGAGCCACAAAATGAGTAGGAAATCCAAGCACAGCAGCAGCTTGATTTTGGTGAAAAAGGGCAGCAAGTTGAAACACAAATTGAACAAGGCATTGAAGTAGAACAACAAATTGATGTTGGCGAACAGGGGTAGCAAATTGAGTAGAAAGAAGAAGACACACATCAGCCTCAAGGAAAGCAGCAGTTTCAAGAAGATGTCAAGGGTAAAGCAGTGGCGTCTCCTCCTCCGAAAAGAACAAAGCCCAGCACAGCAAGGAAGAAAAGGCCGAAGGCTGCCACTCCAAAAGTGACAAAAGTTGTCCCTAGCAAAAGAAAATCGCCCAAGGGACCCCTCACTAGCATGCCAAGAAGGAAGAGTGCAAGATTGGCTTTCAAAGGGAAAGGAAAAATTGGAAAAAGTCAAGAACATGGAGGTGCATCGGCTGTCATTCCAATCCAAAGTGATGACAGCAATAATGAAGCCCGCATTCTTGAAAACCTCCTAATCCATAGAGAGGGGAAAATTGAGGCATTGGAGAATGATCTTCAACGGGCAAGGAACTTAAACCATTTCTTGGAGATCCAAAATAAACAGATGAGTGTTCACACAGCAGTTCATGAGGCACGAGCTATCAAATACAAGAATGAGGCAGCTAAGGCGCAAATGAGGATAGAGGAGCTCATCGGTGAGTTTGATGAAGATGAAGAAGAAGACCAGCCTAGGCGGAAGAGGCCTAGAACCATAGGGCTTAAAAGAGCCCTGGAAAAGCAAAAAGAGGAAGAACAGGCCCATCTTCAATCCTTTCCCCTCACTGCACTCCTTGAGCAAGAAATTGAAGAAAATAAGGAGGCATGGCTAGAAAGAGCCAATAAACACTTGGAGATGAAACTTGAAAGGGCAAACAGAGACCTGGAGCTGCAAAGGAAAAGGACACAACATTATCAAAGATTGAATCAGTTCGCCCGACGCAAGCTAAAGGCCACCCAGGAGAAACTAAAGGAAGAAAAGAGGAAGCGCCCGGCACGGAAAAAGAAGAAAGACATATCAGCACTTGATATTTTGGCCTCAGCTTCAGAGCATGTTGCTAGGGACCCTTGAGGGTCATGCGCACCAATTTTGGGCCCATTTTGACAACTTTTTGTTTTTTTGGCATTTTTTGAGTTTTTGGTCGAAAACTCATAAATTCGCCATTTCATTTTGAGGATTTGTCAAGAGAGGAGGATGATACCAGTTGATGCCATAATTTCATGATCATGTCCTCAGCGATTTTCAGAGCATTTGGAGATCATTCGCCCCCTCAAAACGGTGAAAAATGCTCACTTTTTGCACATTCTGCCCGGCATATCAGCAGTCTGCAATTTTCTGGCTTTTTACACACATGTACAGATTTGGAGGACTTCTAGGCATCATATTGAGGTGATTTCAGTTGCGCCGGAAAGTAGACACTCAGAGCTTTCCAACGAACTATCATGAGCCTCATTTCGACATCAGGAAGGCTGCCAAATGTTTCCGGTAAGTCAGGGGACCTTTTTCTGATATAAATTTGAAGTATTTTTGTAATTTTTGAACCTCAAAAATCTGCTTTTTCCAAATGTGCGTTTAGCTATTTTTACACTTAGAAAATGATCCAAAGTCAATTAAATTCCCTTTTTTAGCATTTTTTAGATATTTTATGAGATATTTTTGTGCCTTGGGCTTTGCAAAGCCTCAAGGACAAGTTTAGATATTTTGATTAGGCCAATGAGGATGGAAGTTGAACCATGAGGTTTTCCTCACTTGAGCCTATTTATTCCACAAGCTTTCATTGTAAAACAATGCTGAACTTGAGAGAAGAAGTAATATATTGGTCATATGAGCTTTGAATAACATACTTGTGTTATGATTTTGGACTTCCTCTTGGATGCTTTTGAATGAATGATGAAGGATTGTTGATGGATTCCATGACATGGTAGAATGGTATTGTGTTTCTTGCTTTGTTGTTGTCTTCTAGTTTTAATTCATGATACATGATTCTTGCTTGCTATAGATCAGTAGAGATTAAGTTTGAGATATGCCCATGGAGGCACCTAAAAATTCCTGAATCTTCATAGCTTTTATGTTTTCTTCTTCCTTAGTTGCACTAAAGAATTCTTAACTGCTCTTTAGTAACTTAAGGATATTGTTGCTAGTTTCATTCATAAGTTCTATGCATGTTGAGTAGGATGTATGGTGTGCCCTACTTACCTATGGTTGTCCATAGCTCTATCCATGAGACTATCTCTTTGACTGATTAGATTATCATCTTGTTGAACCAAGGAGGCCTAGTCCCGATCTAGCCCTTTGCCTAAAACTATGAAAGCTTGTTTGTCAAAGTGCCCAATAACTTAAAGACTGTGTTTAGGCGTTCTGGCATAGTATTTTGAGTTATTAGTCCGTCTTATGTGTTTTCCCCAAAGTCTGATAGCCATTTCCCAAAGTTAGAGGGTCTTATACTTCTATGCATGGCTTGACTGTTTATTTCTATTTATTATTTAGCTTGTAGTTGCATTTTTCATGCTTAATGGCTTGCCATAACATGTTTATGTTTGCTATCAAACTAGTTATGCTTGAAATCCTTCGTCTTTCACAAACTTGATGTCCATTTACTCCATTTTGCCCAAAGATCCTTTCTACCTTGAATCAAATCAGCCCTACAGCAGCCTTATATCATCATCTGATAGTTTCCTTGACCTTTTTGACCCCATAGCCCAGTTGATCTAACTTCTTGTTACCCATTTTATATCTTTGATTAGTTTTATCCCTCACAAATTAAAAAAACCAAAAATAAAAAAACTCACTTCATAACGAGCCTAATATCAGAACACCATAAGCAAACACACCGATATCTTTTACACATATAGAGAGAGCCCTCTCTGAGTCCAGGAAGGCTAGGTCCTTGGGCTCCAAAGCTTGGTTTGATGTTACATCGTCATTTGGCTCACCAATCGGCCAAATCACGGGACCCTAACATAATGGCGATCACAGTGGGACTCTGAGTATTAAACAAAATTAGATTCCCTAGACCGTAAGAGACCTTAAGAATACTATTTGATTGACTTATCCCACCGCTCACTAACATAATGGCGATCATGGTGGGACTTACTGAGTACATGACAGTCTAGCAAACTCTTATAGACTCTTTATTCCTTCAATTCTAAACTCAGACCATCAGCCTTTAGAATAATTTAGTGTAAACTCTCTATTTCACCATCTTAGCAAAGTGATGAATCAGGTTTATAACACTCTTACATCCTAGGCTGCACATAAAACTCAAAAAACCCCAAAACATTCCCTTAGATTGGTTTTTGTCAATATTTGTGGTGGACCATACAAGTATACCTCAAAACAACTGATAATCCACCTGGCGACTCCACTAACCTCTAGTAGGCCTTACTATTTTACCGAACTCTAGGTTACTATCCGATAGACCTATCCCATCACTCACTAACATAGCGGGAGATGGTGGGACACTGAGTACATTATAGTATAGCAAACTCTTAATAGACTCTTTGGTCTTTTAGATACTTAAACAAGCAAGCAGTCCATAGACCCATTTAGAGTAAACTCTTTTTGTTCTCATCACCCTAGAAAAGTGTTGAAATAAGTCTAGGATACTTTAAACCATAGGCTGCACATAAAACTCAGAAAATCCAAAAACATTTCCAGATTAGTTATCGGTGGTGGACCATAGCTATCTTCACGAAAACAACCCAGTTCCACCTGGTGACTCCACTAATCCATCCCTTTTATTTTTGACCATCCTTAAAATTAGTAGAGCTTTAGAGAAACCACTCATCCAGAACATTCATAAATACCATTCTCTCTAAACTCTAGATCCAAAATCTGGCTTCACGAAGAATCAACACCAGATTCCATCCAGACCCAAATCCCCCTATCATAGTAGATGACCCAGAGAAGATTCTGTGGCAAGCTTCCGAAACTGACCATCTAGCTACTGGTAGATCCATCCGTAAAACAAGATCAGTACCTAAACATCTCACTATCCTACCAGATTCACCTTTGAATTAGAGTCATCAAAAACCCTTCTCAGAAGCAAATCATATAGTAAGATAAACTTTGATGATCTTGAAACCCTAGACCAATCACACAGCCATAGTAGAGAAGCCTCACCTTCCACCCCTCCCGATTTTCAGCTTCTTCATTACTTTGGCTCCCACCATCCCAGATCTTCTCAAAACTAGATCACTAGCCCAAGTTCATCTGTCACACATGTTCAAACCACCTCATCCCATCCCACTAGTCCTCATCTCGTACATCATCCATTAGCTCCCATCATGGCAGCCTGGTATGCACCTTTGGTGTTGCCACCACCCTTGGCCCCTCTCCCAAATAAATATCAAGAAAAAATCCCACACTTACTGGAGAAGACACCACCACACCTCAACAGCATATAACTAGGATGAATGATGCTTATGAATACCTGGAGGTACAAGACGAGACCGTCAGAATGAGAATATTCGCCCAAAGTCTTGGTGGTGAACCCAAAACATGGTTCAAAAGCTTAACTCCAAACAACATCCACAATATCCCAGAACTACATCAAGTCTTCAGAAATAGGTGGGAAATCCGAAGAAACCCCATTCAAATCCTGTCAGAATATAACAACCTAAAACGGGAAAATGGGGAAAGTGTCCAGGCTTACTGCACTAGGTTCAACAGTGGATATAACTCCCTCCCACCTCATTTAAAACCCCCACTTGGTTTAGCCTTGGCAAAATTCCCCGAGGGTTTCGATCCGGACATGAAATATCATCTAAGAGACAAGGATCCCCCTACCTTAGAAGAAATTCAACAGATAGCCATAAAAGCAGATGCCAACTTAGCAGAAAAAAGGGCTAGGACTAGATCAGAAAGAAAGGTCACATATAAAGACGAGGTCTCCACTTCATCGCCTTCCCTAGATCCTAGAATAGATGAATTAGTCAAAACCATGGCCAAAATGTGGGAAAGGATAAATGAAAAAGCTCCTGTTAGGGACAACCAACCAAACCCTCCAAACAGAAACCGGAACCAAAACTTTAGGAGGGAACAGCCCCAAAACAGACCAAGGGAAAATGAACAACAAATTAGGCCACCATTCAATGAAAACTATGTGGAAGAGGATGACATGGATACAAAACCTCTTGATGAACATCATTTAAACCTCATAGGATCTGATAATGAGAGTGAGGTGTACCTCACAGAAGAAGAACAAGCGTTCTTTTCTCCTAATCAGGATGAGACCAACTATGAAGATCTCGACGACCCTGCCATAGATTTTCAGAATGCCATTATAGAGGCTCACGGGCAATATGACCTTAGAAGAAAAAGAAACCAAGATAATTCCAAGAAAGGTAACTCAGATACTGCTAAAGCCCCTGATACCATCCTCAAGAAAGCAGTAAGCAGTGACAAAATAAAGGTCGAGAAAAGTGACCAAAATAAAGCTAAAGTTACCCAAACTAGTCCTAACTCAGCTGTTCCGAGTACTTCCACAAAAGTTACCGAAGCAACTATGGCGAACAAAATCCCGAAACAAAGCCAACAAACTCAGAACATAGAGAAGGTCGTGGCTGAAAAAACTGAAACAAACATATCTAAACTTCAGCTGCCTTTCAGCTTTGAAGGCGAAATCGCCAAGATCAAGATCACCATGCCTTTTACTGAACTCATTGCCCAAAACTCTTATAAATCCCAAGTACTAAAAGTCCTAAATCTAGGGAATGATGCAAACACTGTTAATCTGGCTGATGACACTCCTGAAGTGTTTTTTGGTCCAAAGATAGAGGGAAAATTCCAAGAAGGAACTACTCTTCCATTTTACATTAGCCTAAACATCCACGACCAAATCCTCCACAATGCCATGCTAGACTCCGGCGCCTTGCATAATCTTATGCCGAAGGTAGTAATGGAAAGGCTAGGCCTGGAAATCACAAGACCATACAAAGACTTGTATTCATTTGATTCGAGTAGAGTCAAATGCTTGGGTTTGATCAAAGACCTTTGTTTTAGTCTGGCCCAAATACCTGTGAAACATCTAATCATGGATATAGTAGTGGCAGACATCCCTCCCAAGTACGGGATGCTTCTATCCAGATCATGGGGAGCCAAACTCCAAGGGAATATTCAACTGGACATGTCATACGCCACCATTCCTGTGTTCGGCCAGACCAGAATACTCTACCGAGAATCCCACATGAAATACATGATTAGCAGTCAAGATAGGCCAGATAACATTCCAATGTGTTCCGTGCGTTCCGACCTGAACTCTTTCATTATGCATATTGATGAAAACATGGAGGAAGAGTCAGAAGAAACTGAAATAAACTTTGATCCACCACATCAGTTGTCCCTAGTGCCTTATGATGAACTAGACACTCAAAACTACCATGATCATGAACAGCTGTGTCATGAAGAAAGTAAGTATGTCCCTTCTAAGGTGGGATTAGAGCAAGAAGCGCAAACCCTTATGTACTATCAAGAGAATTACTCTAACCATAGTCAAACACTAGCGATAACCTACGGAAATTTTTTTCGGGTAAAGGATTTAGAAGACTTACACATCATAAACCTGTTCGGAACCCGGGAGCAAGGGGGTTTAATGTTTCTACCATACCTCAAATATTTACCATCATATCGATCATCCACTGCAAATGAAACCTTGATTATAACCTCAGCAGCTCAAAATCTAGAAAAAACACCCGATAAACTTCTTATGAGCAAGAATGATAGTTGCAGTCCCAGCATACCTGAGCTACTGAAATTGGCTCATATTCTGTCTTTTCATGAAGAACTTAGAAATGCTAAAATCAGAAATCTCATGCGGAATACCAATTTCTACAGGAAAAACGAAGAAAAATGCTGTGATACTTCTTCTCCCTCAAAGAATAACTTTGACAAAAGAAAACATAACAATCTAAACCAAACTATAAAAATCAAGGATAAAACAGATGGTCATAGAGTCTGATTTGATTTTAGAAATAATACTGCATATCCCTATAACAGAAATTATGTTTTTCTACCCAGGACCATGATTTACCAATTAAAAGTGCTTTTAATCATGTGTTTTCGCAAGATGATGTTTCACGTCATGTTCAAAAGATTCCCTTGCAAATTAGACAGCTTAAAGATTTTTTCCAGTTTGCGGGAGGTAGATCTAATTTCAAAATCAAGATTGCCAAACTACCCAACATCAAAAATCTGTTCATGAAGGCCATGTTCCCAGTTTTAAATTTCTGCATTTTTGCATACCTTGATGATGTCATTATCTATTTCAAGAATGACCAAGAGTAAATGCATTACTTGAGGAAAATGTACAGTAAGTGAAGGAGTGGAAATCAGATATTCAAAGAGGTACAGCGGGAAGATACCGGGATGTTCAGAGATTCTTGCATGAATCCCTGTGTCATGTTAGAGAGAGAAAACTTCCCAAATTTTTTTTTTCAGGAGTTGAGTGGGCCAAGAGTGAGAGGAGATCCTTATGAGGATAAGATGCTTAAATTCCGTCATTTCCAAGATTTCTGAGTTTGAAACACTTTCATTCATTGTACATACCACTGTTTGAAAAATAGAAAAATAGAAAAGTCAAAAACAGTAAAAGATAGAAAAGTCAAAAACAGTAAAAGACAGAAAAGAGGTCGAGTGAAGATAGAACAAAGCCCCATGTTCCAAAAATAGTCTTTCGGAAAGCGAGCAAGTATAAATGCCGCTACTAGTACTTCAATGTCTTGTTCATCTATCTAGCCTAATCATAGCTGAGCATGTTTAAATTTATTTGCTAATAAGTTAGTGAGTGCAAAAGATAGTCAACATTGTGTAAGATTGACTTATCACAGAGTTTAGATTAGGGAGAGATTCTGGTTCCACATGCCTAAACAGAACCAAAGAGAGAAGCGAGGGATGAAAAACACATTGTACATCTTAGCCCCGCTTGTATAGTTTCCCTTTTGTTGCAAAATAATATTTTTGTGTAGCTTGTCTTTTATGCCGCAAATGCATGACAAATCAGACTGTCTAATCCTGATTTGATCATTTTAAATTGCATGTTTTAGATTAGAGAACAAAATCCTGTCAAACTGCTTAATCTTGACAGTTGATCTAGCATAGGTAGAGTAATGAAGGAGTTCATCAGTTTAATCTGAACTCCCGGCAGATATAAGAGTAGAAATAGATAGGTTCATTTTGCAAAAAGAAAAATATACATTGTCAAAAGGCTGCTAGTTCAAATGCGCCAAAGAGAAGAAGAAATGTTAGGAAAGATAGTGGGGTAGGTAGAAGTATCATTGATGTTAACCATGTTGTCACTTTTCAGAAATAACATCAAAGAAGGGTGAATTTTTGCGCCAATGGGTAAGGCACTAGTCTTCATAAGCCAAAAATCTAAATTCTGGACACCTCCTGACGAGGAGCTGCCCTCCCCAAATGGAACCACTGTTAGTCATCAATATTTTTCACTTTTTAGTGATGATTAGATCCATAGCTGAGTTTTCTAGAAGCTGATTTCCATATGTCAATCTGTCATCTAGAAAACCCTCATAAAACTTTTTTTTTCGCCCTCCTACTTTTCAGTCCGCCCATGTCAAAGTTAAAACTCATTATCACTATCCTATCTAGCTTCAGCCCTACTGGTCTGCCCATCAGCTCTAAAAGGAAAATCCAAGTCTGTTTCAAAAGCCTCCCCTAAGTTAGGAAGTGGCGCTTTAAGGCATTTTACCCTTGGCAACCATCAAAAGGCCAAAAAACCTCCATCTGTTACAGACCAATCATGACTGACCTCCCACTCTGCAAATGAAATTGATTACAGCCCTAAGTCGCGCCACTTACACACCCCTAAGTCTCAGCACTGCATAGACCACAGTCTCAAGCTGATTATTAGGTGTTTTACAATGTTTTATGGATTTTACAAAGACAGGAAATATAACATCATCTCAGAAGAAATTTCTTGAATCTACATTTAGAAGAACAGCTGCTTCTCAATGTAAACATGAGCCTGAGATATATCTGCAAGACAGAGAGTTACTCATCAAGACCTTGCAGCTTCCTTTCAGCATGAAATCACAGTAAAAGAAAGACACCACTGTCAAACAGACTGACAGCTTTGTGCGCGGCGTTTTCTCATTCAAACGCGTCGCATTTGTCATTACGCCTCCAACCGCCTTCAAAACATTTCCAACCCGCAAACAAAGATCTGCATCGTGATTTTGAGGTATTTTGGCTTGCTCTCCTTCAAAGTTCACATTTTCTAAATATTGTTTGAGGCAGAAAAACAGTGTTTGTTGAAGAAGGCAGCGTTCAAATTAAAGCAGGGTTTGTTTTTAAGAGCGGTTGTGATTGAAAACTACAGGCCTCTTCTACCACATCATAGAAACAAAACAAGCCCTTTTAACCTCTCTTATAAAATAATGACTTTGACTGAGAGTATATGGTTCAAATAAGTGCAAGGAATGAAGGAGTTAAAGCAAAATTGTTGAAGTTTGTCTTAGTTTATTATCATCATATATTTGTGGAGCTGCCTATCAGGGTTAAGGTCAAATCAAGAGAGGGCTTGTCCTCATTTAACTTGCTACATCACCATATCTGTAAACTGGTTTTTGCTGTGAAAATATCCATTAGTTGAAGTTGTGCTTGAGTGGTAGATATACTGCTAGAAGTGCCTATAGAGAAAACAGTGTGTTGAACTGCTACAAATTTCTCATACCACAGCATAAAAAACTTTCAAACTTTGTCACCATATCTAAAAAACAGTGTTTTTGCTGTGTGGTGATCCGAGGTGTAAAATTGTGGTAAAATGCTGAATGTGTTATTAAAGGCACCTACAGGAAAGAAATTGTGCTGAATTAGGAGCTGTGTGTTTTCACCTTTATTAATCAAAGGACAAGAGATCCTATACCTTCCAAACTTCAAAAGGCAAAGTTAACCCTATAAACCACAGAAGGGACAATTTTTCACTGAGTTTTCCACTTGACTGTCTTTGTTCTTCAAGCTTATTTTGATAAAGTTGATATTCAGATGGAGTAAAGGTTTTTTCTACAAAGGCAAGGGTTTCACATTGATAAGGTGCTTTAACTATTTGACAAGATAAACTCCTACAGGCTTGTTGAACTTTTTTAGCATTCTTCAAAAACTCTGTCACCTTGTTCCATAACAGTGAGATTGACTGTATGCCCACACTGGAGGTTGACTATGTATGTGGTATGATTTTGTTTGATGGAGTGACATACCAATAGAGGATAGTGAAGTATAATAAAAAGGGTTTTGTTAAAGACCAATTTTGTAATGATTGCAAAGTATACTTTGGGAAAATATTAAAATGTGTTGTTAACCTCCAAACTTCACAAGAACAAGGTGATTGCTTAACACTTTACACAGAAATTTCACCTCACAGTTTGTCTCCTTTTTCACTGTGTGGTCTCTTATTGAAAATCTGTTGGCTGAGATATATTCAAGGTGGACAGGCCACTTTCTGAAAGAGCAGGGGTTTTTGTATTGTAAGGAAACTTGTTGCAATCATCCAAATTACATTGTTTCTCTATCAAGACAGTGAATTGACACAGTTTGACTCCAAGAAGGCAGTTTGTAGACAGTGAGGCAGTTTGTTTCTTCAAAAGCCCATTTAGGTCAAAATGCCTCCAAGGCAAGACAGCAGAAGTGGTCCGCATAAAAGATATGAGCCAATCTCTACAGAAGAGGTTAATGCTCATCCATCCATCCTTTTCAACTTCCATGAAGTAGGTTGCCTAGATTTCTGCCAGAAGATACAGGAGGTCAAAAGTTTCCCGCCATTAACACACCTATGCGCCCTGAGATTCAAAGAAAAACATTTCCAAGTGGCAGGTCTTGATTTCAAGATCTCTCCAAGGTATGTGTCCAAGGCAACCAAATTCCCTTATCATGGCGAAATGGTTCAAACTGAACCATCCTAAGATGTATGATAGACTAAGCCTTTCATCAAGCCGATGCAGAGATATTATGCCTTGCCATTTCCTTTCTACGATCTTCTTGACAGCTATGCTCCTCTAATGAAGGTCATAATGAAGTATTTTACTTGTGAATGGAGATTTACTCGAGTTTATGCCTACCATGTCCGACTATTGATGCATTTCACTAGAACTAGGCAGCTAAATCTCCCTTACTTTTTATACAAAAGCATTGAGAAGATGGCATCCACAGTCCAGAAGAAGACTCCATCTCTACAAATAGCTTCCCTTTTCCATCATTCTCTGATCAAAATTATCATCCTACACTAGCTAGAGAAGAAAGAGGTTCCATGGGATGTTTTTATCAGCCTTGAGTTTCTCTCTGCCTGTTCCTCATTATATATCTCCCACCCGGCATGTTATGTACATGCCTTTATTCAGCCAGGCCTACAAGAAACCGAGTTTCCTGCTGAAACAATCGGGACAACGGAAGAGAAGAACATGAACATGTAAGAAGAGGAGCCGAGCGGGAGCAAGAAGAAAAGATCTTGAGCAATGACATCTCGATGGCAGTGACAGCCAGTGTTGAGAGAGAAACGGCGAACGTGTGAAGGACGAACCGGCCGGTTTGGACGGGGAATTTGAGCGAGTTTGCCCATGCCCTGAAATGAGCAGAGGAAACCCAAGTATTACGGGAGCATCATAAATTTTATGGTCAGGGAAACCCGGGATTTGAGGCGAGAGCTGACCTCATAGCCAGGGGCAGAAGCAACCCAAAGAAGACACACAACAGCCTCAAGGAAAGCAACAGTTTCAAGAAGATGTCAAGGGTAAAGCAGTTGTGTCTCCTCCTCCCAAAAGAACAAAGCCCAACACAACAAGGAAGAAAGGGCCTAAGGCTGCCACTCCAAAAGTGAAAAAAGTTGTCCCTAGCAAAAGAAAATCGCCCAAGAGGTCTCCCACTAGCATGCCAAGAAGGAAGAGTGCAAGATTGGCTTTCAAAGGGAAAGGAAAAATTGGAAAAAGTCAAGAACATGGAGGTGCATCGGCTGTCATTCCAATCCAAAGTGATGACAGCGATAATGAAGCCCGCATTCTTGAAAACCTCCTAATCCATAGAGAGGGGAAAATTGAGGCATTGGAAAATGATCTTCAACAGGAAAGGAACTTCAACTATTTCTTGGAAACCCAAAACAAACAGATGAGTGTTCACACAGCAGTTCATGAAGCACGGGCAATCAAATACAAGAATGAAGCAGCTAAGGCGCAAATGAGGATAGAGGAGCTCATCGGTGAGTTTGATGAGGAAGAAGAAGAGGACCAGCCTAGGCGGAAGAGGCCTAGAACCATAGGGCTTAAAAGAGCCCTGGAAAAGCAAAGGAAAGAAGAACAAGCCCATCTCCAAACCTTTCCCCTCACTGCCCTATTTGAGCAAGAAATTGAAGAAAACAAAAAGGCATGGCTAGAAAGAGCCAATAAACACTTGGAGATGAAACTTGAAAGAGAAAACAGAGATCTGGAGCTGCAAAGGAAGAGGACACGTCACTTTCAAAAGTTGAATCAGTTTGCCCGGCGCAAGCTAAAGGCCACCCAAGAGAAATTGAAGGAAGCAAAGGGGAAGCGCCCGACACGGAAAGAGGAGAAAGGCACATCAGCACTTGACATTTTGGCCTCAGCTTCGGAGCATGTTGCTAGGGACCCTTGAGGGTCATGCGCACCAATTTCGGGCCCATTTTGACAACTTTTTGTTTTTTTGGCATTTTTTGAGTTTTTGGTCGAAAACTCATAAATTCGCCATTTCATTTTGAGGATTTTTCAAGGGAGGAGGATGATACCAGTTGATGTCATAATTTCATGATCAGGTCCTCAGCGATTTTCAGAGCATTTGAAGATCATTTGCCCCCTCAAAACGGCGAAAAATGCTCACTTTTTGCACATTCTGCCCGGCATATCAGCAGTCTGCAATTTTCTGGGTTTTTTACAGACATGTACAGATTTGGAGGACTTCTAGGCATCAGGTGATTTCATTTGCCTTGGAAGAAGTAGAATTTTCAGAGCAGCGCGAGCTATCATGAGCCTCGTTTTGACATCAGGAAGGCTACCAATTGTTTCCGGCAACATTCGGGGACCGTTTCGATAGCCAAATCCTGTATTTTTGTAATTTTTGAATTATATGAAATAAAAACTTTCCCAAATGTGCGTTTAGCTATTTTTACACTTGGAAAATGATCCAAAGTCAATTAAATTCCCTTTTTTAGCAATTTTTAGATATTTTATGAGATATTTTGTGCCTTGGAGGCTTTGCAAAGCCTCAAGGACAAGTTTAGATATTTGATTGAGGCCAATGGGATAGCTAGTTGCTCCATGAGGTGTTCCTTCCTCAAGCCTATTTATTCCATGGGTTTCATTGTAAACAGAGGCTGAACTTGAGAGAAGAAGAAATACGTTGGACATATGAGCTTTGAAGAACATACTTGTGTTATGATTTTGGACTGCCTCTTGGATGCTTTTGAATGATGTTGAAGGATTGTTGATGGATTCCATGACATGGTAGAATGGTATAGCGTTTCTTTTTATGTTTTGTCTTCCAGTTTTCATTCATGATACATATTTCTTGCTTGCTATAGATCAGTGAAGATTATTTTTGAGATATTCACCCATGGAGGCACCTCAAAATTCCTGAATCTTCATAGCTTTTTATGTTTTCTTCTTCCTTAGTTGCACTAAAGAATTCTTAACTGCTCTTTAGTAACTTAAGGATATTGTTGCTAGTTTTATTCATAAGTTCTATGCATGTTGAGTAGGATGTATGGTGTGCCCTGCTTACCTATGACTGTCCATATTTCTGTCCATGAAACTATCTCTTTGACTGATTAGATTATCATCTTGTTGAACCAAAGAGGCCTAGTCCCGATCTAGCCCTTTGCCTAAAACTATGAAAGCTTGTTTCTCAAAGTGCCCAATAACTTAAAGATTGTGTTTAGGCATTCCGGCATAGTTTTTTGAGTTGTTAGTCCATCTTATGTGTTTTCCCCAAAGTATGATAGCCATTTCCCAAAGTTAGAAGGTCTTATACTTCTATGCATGGCTGGAATGTTTGTTTCGATGTGTTGATTAGTTTATAGTTACATATTGCATGATGAAGGGTTTTATTTACCATGTTTATGTTATCTATTAAACCAGTGATGCTTGAAAATCCTTTTTATTCACAAACTTGATGTCCATTTACTCCATTTTGCCCAAATATCCTTTCTACCTTGAATCAAATCGGCCCTACAATAGCCTTACATCATCATCTTATAGCTTCCTTGACCTATTTGACCCCATAGCCCAGTTGATCTAACTTCTTGTTATCCATTTTTATATCTTTGATCAGTTTTATCCCTCACAAACTTAAAAAAACCAAAAATAAAAAACTCACTTCATAACTAGCCTAATATCAGAACACCATAATCAAACACACCGACATCTTTTACACATATAGAGAGAGCCCTCTCTGAGTCCAGGAAGGCTAGGTCCTTGGGCTCCAAAGCTTGGTTTGATGTTACATCGTCATTTGGCTCACCAATCGGCCAAATCACGGGACCCTAACATAGCGTGCGGTGGAGCAGTCCAAAACATCCTAGGTATCCCTTAGGAGCTCTCAAAATCTCAGTCAAACTTAGAAGAGTAGAATCTGGTTGTCTCACCATCCTAGAAAAATGATGAGTCAGTCATAGGAAACCCTTCCAAACCTCAGGACTACATAAAAAGCTCAGAAAAACCCCAAAAAACTCCCCTAGATTGGTTTTTGACAGTATTGGTGGTGGACCATACACATATACCTCAAAACAACTAAAAATCCACCTGGCGACTCCACTAGCCTCCAATAGGCCTTACTACTTCACTAAACTCTAGGCTACTATCCAATTGAGCCACCTCATCACCACACTAACATAATGGCGATGACGGTGGGACTTATTGAGTTCATGATAGTCTAGCAAAATTTCATAGACTCCTTAGTCCTTAAAATTTTAACTTAAACCATCAGCCTTTAGAATCATTTAGTGTAAACTCTCTGTTTCACCATCTTAGCAAAGTGATGAATCAGTTTTATAACACTCTTACATCCTAGGCTGCACATAAAACTCAGAAAAACCCCAAAAAACTCCCTTAGATTGGTTTTTGTCAATATTGGTGGTGGACCATACACACATATCTCAAAAACAACCAATTTCCACCTGGTGACTCCACTAACCTCTAGTAGGCCTTACTATTTTACCGAACTCTAGGTTACTATCCGATAGACCTATCCCATCGCTCACTAACATAGCGGGAGATGGTGGGACACTGAGTACATGATAGTCTAGCAAACTCTTATAGACTCTTTGGTCTTTTAGATACTTAAATAAGCAAGCAGTCCATAGACCCATATAGAGTAAACTCTTTTTGTTCTCATCACCCTAGCAAAGTGTTGAAACAAGTCTAGGATACTTTAAACCATAGGCTGCACATAAACTCAGAAAATCCAAAACATTTCCAGATTAGTTACCGGTGGTGGACCATAGCTATCTTCACAAAAACAACCCAGTTCCACCTGGCGACTCCACTAGTTCATCCCTTTTATTTTGACCATCCTTCACCTTAGTAGAACTTTAGAGAGACCACTCATCCAGAACATTCACCAATACCATTCTCTCTAAACTCTAGATCCAAAATCTGGCTTCACAAAGAATCAACACCAGATCCCATCCAGACCCAAATCCCCCTATCATAGTAGATGACCCAGAGAATATTCTGTGGCAAGCTTCTGAAACTGATCATCTAGCTACTGGTAGATCCATCCGTAAAACAAGATCAGTACCTAAACATCTCACTATCCTACCAAATTCACCTTTTGAATTAGAGTCATCAAAAACTCTTCTCAGAAGCAAATCACATAGTAAGATAAAATTTGACGATCTTGAACCCCTAGACCCACCACAGAGTCCTAGTATAGAAGCTTCACCTTCCACACCCCCTGACTTTCAGCTTCTCTATCAATTTGGCTCCTACCATCCCAGATCTGCTCAAAACCAGATCACTAGTCCGAGTTCATCCGCCACACCTGTCCAAACCACAACTGTTCAAACCACCTCATCTCATCCCACTAGTCCTCATCTTGTACATCATCCATTAGCTCCCATCATGGCAGCCTGGTATGCACCTTTGGTGTTGCCACCACCCTTGGCTCCTCTCGCAAATAAATATCAAGACAAAATCCCACACTTTACCGGAGAAGACACCACCAAACCTCAACAGCATATAAGTAGGATGACTGATGCTTATGAATACTTGGAGGTACAAGACGAGACCGTCAGAATGAGAATATTCGCCCAAAGTCTTGGTGGTGAACCCAAAACATGGTTCAAAAGATTAACTCCAAACAACATCCACAATATCCCAGAACTACATCAAGTCTTCAGAAATAGGTGGGAAATCCGAAGAAACCCCATTCAAATCCTGTTAGAATATAACAACCTAAAACGGGAAAATGGGGAAAGTGTCCAGGCTTACTGCACTAGGTTCAACACTGTATATAACTCCCTCCCACCTCATTTCAAACCCCCACTTGGTTTAGCCTTGGCAAAATTCCCCGAGGGTTTCAATCCGGACATGACATATCATCTGAGAGACAAGGATCCCCCTACCTTAGAGGAAATGCAACAAATAGCCATAAAAGCAGATGCCAACTTAGCAGAAAAAAGGGCTAGGACTAGATCAGAAAGAAAGGTCACATACAAAGACGAGGTCTCCACTTCATCACCTTCCCTAGATCCTAGAATAGATGACTTAGTCAAAACCATGGCCAAAATGTGGGAAAGGATAAATGAAAAGGCTCCTGTTAGGGACAACCAGCAAAACCCTCCAAACAGAAACCGAAACCAAAACTTTAGGAGGGAACAGCCCCAAAACAGACCAAGGGAAAATGACCAACAAATTAGGCCACCATTCAATGAAAACTATGTGGAAGAGGATGACAGGGATACAAAAACTCTTGATGAACATCATTTAAACCTCATAGGATCTGATAATGAGAGTGAGGTGTACCTCACAGAAGAAGAACAAGCGTTCTTTTCTCCTAATCAAGATGAGACCAACTATGAAGATCTTGATGACCCTGCCATAGATTTTCAAAATGCCATAATAGAAGCTCATAGGCAATATGACCTTAGAAGCAAAAGAAACCAAGATAACTCCAAGAAAGGTAACTCAGATACTGCTAAAACCCCTGACACCATCCTCAAGAAAGCAGTAAGCAGTGACAAAATCAAAGTCGAGAAAAGTGACCAAAACAAAGCTAAAGTTACCCAAACCAGTCCTAACTCAGCTATTCCGAGCACTTCCACAAAGGTTACCGAAACAACTATGGAAAAAAAAATCCCGAAACAAAGCCAACAAACTCAGAACATAGAGAAGGTCGTGGCTGAAAAAACTGAAACAAACATATCTAAACTTCAGCTGCCTTTCAGCTTTGAAGGCGAAATCGCCAAGATCAAGATCACCATGCCTCTTATTGAACTCATTGCCCAAAACTCTTATAAATCCCAAGTACTAAAAGTCCTAAATCTGGGGAATGATGCAAACACTGTTAATCTGGCTGATGACACTCCTGAAGTGTTGTTTGGTCCGAGGATAGAGGGAAAATTCCAAGAAGGAACTACTCTTCCATTTTACATTAGCCTAAACATCCATGACCAAATCCTCCACAATGCCATGCTAGACTCCGACGCCTCGCATAATCTTATGCCAAAGGTAGTAATGGAAAGACTAGGCCTGGAAATCACAAGACCATACAAAGACTTGTATTCATTTGATTCAAGTAGAGTCAAATGCCTGGGTTTGATCAAGGACCTTTGTTTTAGTCTGGCCCAAATACCTGCGAAACATCTAATCATGGATATAGTAGTGGCAGACATCCCTCCCAAGTACGAGATGCTTCTATCCAGATCCTGGGGAGCCAAACTCCAAGGGAATATTCAACTCATACGCCACCATTCATGTGTTCGGCTAGACCAGAATACTCTACCGAGAATCACACATGAAATACATGATTAGCAGTCAAGATAGGCTAGACAACATTCCAATGTGTTCCGTGCGTTCTGACCTGAACTCTTTCATTATGCATATTGATGAAAACATGGAGGAAGAGTCTGAAGAGACTGAAATAGACTTAGATCCACCACATCAGCTGTCCCTGGTACCTTATGATGAACTATACACTCAAAACTACCATGATCATGAATAGCTGTGTCATGAAGAAAGTAAGTATGTCCCTTCTAAGGTGGGATTAAAGCAAGAAGCGCAAACCCTTATGTACAATCAAGCAAATTACTCTAACCCTAGTCAAACACCAGTAATAACCTGCGGAAATTTTTTCCGGGTAAAGGCTTTAGAAGACTTACACATCATAAACCTGTTTGGAACCCGGGAGCAAGGGAGTTTAATGTTTCTACCATACCTCAAAGATTTACCATCATATGGATCATCTACTGCAAATCAAATTTTGACTATAGCTCAGCAGCTCAAAATCTAGAAAAAATGCCTGATAAACTTCTTATGAGCAGGAATGATAGTTGCAGTCCCAGAATACCTGAGCTACTGAAATTGGCTCATATTCTGTCTTTTCATGAAGAACTTATAAATGTTAAAATCAGAAATCTCATGCAGAATACCAATTTCTACAGAAAGAACAAAGAAAAATGCTATGATACTTCTTCTCCCTCAAAGAATAACTTTGACAAAAGAAAACATAACAATCTAAACCAAACTGAAACAATCAGGGATAAAACAGCTGGTCCAAGAGTCTGTTTCAATTTTAGAAATACTACTGCATTTCCCTATAACAGAAATTCTGTTTTTTCTACCCAAGACCATGATATACCAATTAAAAGTGCTTTTAATCATGTGTTTTCACAAGATGATGTTTCAGGTCATGTTCAAAAGATTCCTTTGCAAAGTAGACAACTTAAAGATTTTTTCCAGTTTGCGGGAGGTAGATCTAATTTCAAAACCAAAATTGCAAAACCACCCAATATCAGAAATCTGTTCATGATGGCCATGTTCCCAGTTTTAAATTTCTGCATTTTTTCATACCTTGATGATGTCATTATCTACTTCAAGAATGACCAAGAGTACATGCATTACTTGAGGAAAATGTACAGTAAGGAAAGGAGTGGAAATCAAATACTCAAAGAGGTACAGCGGGAAGATACCGGGCTGTTCAGAGATTCTTGCATGAATCCCTATGTCATGTTAGAGAGAGAAAACTTTCCAAATTTCTCTTTTCAGGAGTTGAGTGGGCCAAGGGTGAGGGGAGATCCTTACGAGGATAAGATGCTTAAATTCTGCCATTTCCAAGATTTCTGAGTTTGAAACACTTTCATTCATTGTACATACCATTGTTTGAAATATTGAAAAAATATAAAATTCAAAAACAGCAAAAGATAGAAAAGTAAAAAACAGTAAAAGATAGAAAAGAGGGCGAGTGAAGATAGAACAAAGCCCCATGTTCCAAAAATAGTCTTTCGGAAAGCGAGCAAGTCTAAATGCCGCTACTAGTACTTCAATGTCTTGTTCAGCTATATAGCCTAATCATAGCTGAGCATGTTTAAATTTATTTGCTGATAAGTTAGTGAGTGCAAAAGATAGTCAACATTGTGTAAGATTGACTTATCACAGAGTTTAGATTAGGGAGAGATTCTGGTTCCACATGCCTAAACAGAACCAAAGAGAGAAGCGAGGGATGAAAAATACATTGTACATCTTAGCCTCGCTTTTTCTAAATTTCCTTTATGCAGAATAATATTTGTGTGCAACTTGTCTTTTATGCCGCAAATGCATGACAAATCAGACTATCTAATCCTGATTTTCTCATTTTTAAATTTCATGCTTTAGATTAGAGAACAAAATCGTGTCAAACTGCTTAATCTTGACAGTTGATCTAGCATAGGTAGAGTAATGAAGGAGTTCATCAGTTTAATCTGAACTCCCGACAGATATAACAGTAGAAATAGATAGGTTCATTTTGCAAAAAGAAAAATATACATTGTCAAAAGCCTGCTAGTTCAAATGCGCCAAAGAGAAGAAAAAATGTTAGGAAAGATAGTGGGGTAGGTAGAAGTATCATTGATGTTAACCATGCTGTCACTTTTCAGAAATAACATCAAAGCAGGGTGAATTTTTGCGCCAATGGGTAAGGCACTGGTCTTCATAAGCCAAAAATCTGAATTATGGACACCTCCTGATGAGGAGCTGCCCTCCCCAAATGGAGCCACTGTTAGTCATCAGTATTTTTCACTTGTTAGTGATGACTAGATCCATAGCTGAGTTTTCTAGAAGCTGATTTCCATATGTCAATATTGTCATCTAGAAAACCCTCATAAAACTTTTTTCGCCCTCCTACTTTTCAGTCCGCCCATGTCAAAGTCAAAACTCATTATCACTATCCTATCTAGCTTTAGCTCTACTGTTCTGCCCATCAGCTCTAAAAGGCAAATCCAAGTCTGTTTCAAAAGCCTCCCCTAAGTTAGGAAGTGGCGCTTTAAGGCATTTTACCATTGGCAACCATCAAAAGGCCAAAAACCTCCATCTGCTACAGACCAATCATGACAGACCTCCCACTCTGCAAATGAAATTGATCACAGCTCTAAGTCACGCCACTTACACACCCCTAAGTCTCAGCACTGCATAGACCACAGTCTCAAGCTGATTATTAGGTGTTTTACAGTGTTTTATGGATTTTACAAAGACAGGAAATATAACATCATCTCAGAAGAAATTTATTGAATCTACATTTAGAAGAACAACTGCTTCTCAATGTAAACATGAGCCTGAGATATATCTGCAAGACAGAGAGTGACTCATCAAGACCTTGCAGCTTCCTTTCAGCATGAAATCACAGTAAAGGAAAGACACCACTGTCAAACAGACTGGTAATTTGTCATGGCCAAGAACCTCCTTCATCTACAAGCAGAGGGTTAAGGCGCCTCCTTCATCTACAAGCAGAGGGCGCTGGCCAATATTGAATTTAAGGATTGCAAAAGCACAGGCTTGCTTTTTACTAGACAGTAAAATAGTGACTCTAGGTTTCTGAGTGTAAATGATGATTATAACAGTGCTAATATCTGAAATGTGCAAGACAAGAGAGACAGAGTGTGTGGTTTTGTAAAGAGAATCAGTTGAGGTTTCAGTCATCATCAGGGCTCATCAAAAAAGGGACTCCTTAATCAAAGCTATCAATAACAAACATCTCTGCAGGGGTGTTAAGATGCATAGCTTCAATTAGTCTTAAACAGGAAGATACTTCAGTGAAAAGACCCCTGTGTGATCTTCTGTTCCTGTTGAAATGTCAAACACAGTCCATGGTTTCTGAATGAACATAAAGAAAAGGCAGGAAAGTAGTATACAGTCCCAGACCTAAGACATCTAAGTATTAGACAAAGCGCCAGTGAAAGTCCAGCTGTTGCAAGCTGCACCCCACCACAAAGACAGAGGTTTTCTTCAGATACAGCAGGTTGGTGTTTTCAGTTTTTCATTAGGAAGAAGATGTCTAATGAAAGCCTTGGTATCTATGAAATAGGCCAACAATTTTTCCACATCATATATACTTGCCTCCTCAATACAAAGACAGAAACTGCTTATGATCTGAAGTTTAAAAACCCTAGGGCAGCATGCCAAGCTAATCAAGGAATGTCATTATTGAAAGAAATTCCAATCATATACAGGTGTCTTCTCAAAACTGTTATATCACAAGCTGACACAGAAATTTTGGGTCTATCTCCTCAAGAGGCCTTACAAGTGAGACTATTGTTCATAATAGGCAAGAAGGTCATTTGACATACTGTCAGTTTTTAGAAGGTTTGAAACAAACACAACTTTTTCATTTTTCAAACAGACAGAGACATCAAGGTAATATTTTCTGAGCAGAGAAAGTATATTGGAAAGCAGCGCCCTTATTAACCAATAGACCATGAAAAAATCTAAATAAATGCAGTACTTTTGGACACCTACAGTTGGAGAAAAAACTGATAACTCACCTACAAGCATAAAAGGTATTTGATCTAGTTTTTCTTTCCAGCAAAACAGATATAGGTATATAAAGCATGAAAATGCCAAGTCAATTCCTGAAGAGGTAATCGCCTCCTTGCAAATGGTAAAGGGTGGTTCAAAATCATTGGTGTTATTTAAGTAAAGCCTCCATGATTGACAATGTTACCGTAGGGACAGCAGAATGAGCGAATACCAGGCCAAGAACTGAAAAAAGGATCCTTAATTTGCAGTTGAGCTCCTTATCCAGTAGAAAAAAGCAGTACCACTCAAAGGACACATCTATAGTCCTTCGTATAACTCAGAAAAATTGTTTCCCATACAGTGCAGAATATCAAAAGGGTATACTGTTATATCCCTATTAGAATGGTCAAAGTTTCAAGTTCTCAAGGAAGTGGTTTCCATTTCAAGAAGGGTCAAATTCATAAAAAAACTGCTCATTTTCATTATGACACATACCCAAACAAAATGTATAAGTCTATGTTTTGAATGATGAAGGTTAAAATTTTGTTTAAAAACAAATACCTTTTCAACACTTTCAAAAATCATCACGAGTCAAAGTTAAGAGGTTTTTCGACTCATTACATTTCAAAAGGACAAAGGCCGTTGCAAATTCATTATTCAAACACCACAGCCCAAGCAAATCGTTCATTGGAAGACCGAAGAAAGGATTTCCAGCAGATATACAGAATTTTCGGGGTTAATAGTCGCAGGACGCGCCTAGAATATTGCGCGATGCGCTCAGAAGAAATTTTACACAGGCGGTAGACAGTCGCGCGACGCGCCTATACGTGTGCGCGACGCGCCTGTACACGGCGCCCAACCGACCCGACAGAGCCACCCGACAGCTTTGTGCGCGGCGTTTTCTCATTCAAACGCGTCGCATTTGTCATTACGCCTCCAACCGCCTTCAAAACATTTCCAACCCGCAAACAAAGATCTGCATCGTGATTTTGAGGTATTTTGGCTTGCTCTCCTTCAAAGTTCACATTTTCTAAATATTGTTTGAGGCAGAAAAACAGTGTTTGTTGAAGAAGGCAGCGTTCAAATTAAAGCAGGGTTTGTTTTTAAGAGCGGTTGTGATTGAAAACTACAGGCCTCTTCTACCACATCATAGAAACAAAACAAGCCCTTTTAACCTCTCTTATAAATAATGACTTTGACTGAGTATATGGTTCAAATAAGTGCAAGGAATGAAGGAGTTAAAGCAAAATTGTTGAGTTTGTCTTAGTTTATTATCATTAGATATTTGTGGAACTGCCTATCAGGGTTAAGGTCAAATCAAGAGAGGGCTTGTCCTCATTTAACTTGCTACATCACCATATCTGTAAACTGGTTTTTGCTGTGAAAATATCCATTGGTTGAAGCTGTGCTTGAGTGGTAGATATACTGCTAGAAATGCCTATAGAGAAAACAGTGTGTTGAACTACCACAAATCTCTCATACCACAGCATACAAAACTTTCAAACTTTGTCACCATATCTGAAAAACAAGTGTTTTTGCTGTGTGGTGATCCGAGGTGTAAAAATGTGGTAAATTGTTGAATGTGTTATTAAAGGCAGCTACATGAAAGAAATTGTGTTGAACTAGGAGCTGTGTGTTTTCACCTTTATTAATCAGAGGACAAGAGATCCTATACCTTCAAAGCATCAAAGGGCAAAGGTCACTCCTATAATCAAACCACAAAGGATGCTTTTCACTAAGTATTCCACTTGACTGTCTTGGTTCTTCAAGCTTATTTTGATAAAGTTGATATTCAGATGGAGTAAAGGTTTTTTCTGCAAAGGCAAGGGTTTCACATTGATAAGGTGCTTTAACTATTTGACAAGATAAACTCCTACAGGCTTTGTTGAACTTTTTAAGCATTCTTAAAAAACTCTGTCACCTTGTTCCATAACAGTGAGATTGACTGTATGCCCACACTGGAGGTTGACTATGTATGTGGTATGATTTTGTTTGATGGAGTGACATACCTATAGAGAATAGTGAAGTGTAATAAGAAAAAAGGGTTCTTGATTAAAGAGCAGTTTATTGGTTGAAAGCTACAGGGCAAAGTTGCTCCTACTTCTCACAGAAAAGACAATTTTCACTGTGTATTTTACATTGATTTTCTGATTACATTAAGGGTTGATTGCATAAGACCCAAACTTCACAAGAACAAGGTGATTTCTTGGCACCTTACAAAGAAAATTCACCTAACAACTGTCTCCTTTTCACTCTATGGTATCCTATTGAAAAGTCTGTTGGCAGAGATACTTTCAAGGTGGAAGGCCACTTTTTAAGGGAGCAGGCGTTATTTATATTGTGAGGGAACAATGTGCAGTCATCCAAAGACATTTTTCACTATCTAAACAGTGAATTGACACAGTTTGGCTCCAAGAAGGCAGTTTATAGACAGTGAGGCAGTTTGTTTCTTCAAAAGCACATTTAGGTCAAAATGCCTCCAAGGCAAGGCAGCAGAAGTGGTTCGCACAAAAGATATGAGCCAATATCTATAGAGGAGGTTAATGCTCATCCATCCATCCTTTTCAACTTCCATGAAGTAGGTTGTCTAGACTTCTGCCAGAAGATACAAGAGGTCAAAATTTTTTCGCCATTAACACACCTATGCGCCCTGAGGTTCTAGAACAAGCATTTCCAGGTAGCGGACCTTGATTTCAATTTTTCTCCAAGGTATGTGTCCAAGGCAACTAAAATTCCATATCATGGCGAGAAATGGTTCAAGCAGGCCCATCTAGATTTGAGTGACTATAAGCCTTTCATCAAGCCCGAGTACAGAGATACATGCACTGCCACTTTTCCTTTCTCTTATCTTCTTGACAGCTATGCTCCTCTAATGAAAGTCATAATGAAGTATTTTACTTGTGAAGGGAGATTTTCTCGAGTTTATGCCTATCATGTCAGACTATTGATGCATTTCACTAGAACTAGGCAGCTCAATCTCCCTTACTTTTTATGCAAAAGCATCGAGAAGATGGCATCCACAGTCCAGAAGAAGGCTCCATCTCTGCAAATACCTTCCCTTTTCCATCATTCTCTGATCAAAATTATCATCCTACACCAGCTAGAGAAGAAGGAGGTTCCATGGGATGTTTTTATCAGCCACCCAGATTTCTCTACTGTTCCTCCTGTCCATATATCTCCCACCCAGCCTGTTCATCGCCCTGTACCTTTGTCCAGCAGGCCTACTCCTAGAAGGCTCAAGTTTCCTACAGAACAATCAGGACAGCAGGAAGAAGAAGAACATGAACAGGTAGAAGAGGAAGAGGATGAGCAAGAAGAAAATGATGAAAACTAGCAGACTGATGTTGGCAAATAGGGGCAGCAGTCTGAACAGCAGGAAGAGATGGGTGAAGAGCAGCAAATTGCAGATGAAGGGCAACAACAGGAGCAAGAAGAAAAAGGTACTGAACAGCAGCATCTCAGTGAAAGTGAACAGCAGGGACAAGAGGAAGAACAGCAGCTTGATGTTGAAGGTCATGAACAGCAGTTTGAGCAGGAATTTGAGCAGCTGCCTGAGCCACAAAATGAGCAGGAAATCCAAGCACAGCAGCAGCTTGATTTTGATGAAAAAGGGTAGCAGGTTGAAACACAAATTGAACAAGGCATTGAAGTAGAACAACAAATTGAACAGCAAGAAGAAGACACACAGCAGCCTCAAGGAAAGAAGCAGTTTCAAGAAGATGTCAAGGGTAAAGTAGTTGTGTCTCCTCCTCCCAAAAGAACAAAGCCCAGCACAGCAAGGAAGAAAGGGCCTAAGGCTGCCACTCCAAAAGTGACAAAAGTTGTCCCTAGCAAAAGAAAATCGCCCAAGAGGTCTCCCACTAGCATGCCAAGAAGGAAGAGTGCAAGATTGGCTTTCAAAGGGAAAGACAAAATTGGAAAAGGTCAAGAACATGGAGGTGCATCGGCTGTCATTCCAATCCAAAGTGATGACAGCGATAATGAAGCCCGCATTCTTGAAAACCTCCTAATCCATAGAGAGGGGCAAATTGAGGCATTGGAGAATGATCTTCAACGGGCAAGGAACTTCAACTATTTCTTGGAAACCCAAAACAAACAGATGAGTGTTCACACAGCTGTTCATGAAGCACGGGCAATCAAATACAAAAATGAAGCAGCTAAGGCGCAAATGATGATAGAGGAGCTCATCGGTGAGTTTGATGAGGAAGAAGAAGAGGGAGATCAGCCTAGGCTGAAGAGGCCTAGAACCATAGGGCTTAAAAGAGCCTTGGAAAAGCAGAAAGAAGAAGAACAGGCCCACCTTCAAGCTTTTCCCCTCACTGCCCTACTTGAGCAAGAAATTGAAGAAAACAAAGAGGCATGGCTAGAAAGATCCAACAAACACTTGGAGATGAAGCTTGAAAGAGAAAACAGAGATCTGGAGCTGCAAAGGAAGAGGACACATCACTTTCAAAAGTTGAATCAGTTTGCCCGGCGCAAACTAAAGGCAGCCCAAGAGAAACTGAAGAAGGCAAAGGGGAAGCGCCCGGCACGGAAAGAGGAGAAAGGCACATCAGCTCTTGACATTTTGGCCTCAGCTTCGGAGCATGTTGCTAGGGACCCTTGAGGGTCATGCACACCAATTTTGGGCCCATTTTGACAACTTTTTGTTTTTTGGCATTTTTTGAGTTTTTGGTCAAAAACTCATAAATTCGCCATTTCATTTTGAGGATTTTTCAAGGGAGGAGGATGATACCATTTGATGCCATAATTTCATGATCATGTCCTCAGCGATTTTCAGAGCATTTGGAGATCATTCGCCCCCTCAAAATGGCGAAAAATGCTCACTTTTTGCACATTCTGCCCGGCATATCAGCAGTCTGCAATTTTCTGGCTTTTTACACACGGGTACAGATTTGGAGGACCTCCAGGCATCAGATTGAGGTGATTTCAGTTGTGTCGGAAAGTAGACACTCAGAGATTTCCAACAAGCTATCATGAGCTTCGTTTCGACATCAGAAAGGCTACCAAATGTTTCCAGCAAGATAGGGGACCTTTTTCTGATATAAATTTGAAGTATTTTTGTAATTTTTGAACCTCAAAAATCTGCTTTTTCCAAATGTGCGTTTAGCTATTTTTGCACTTGGAAAATGATGCAAAGTCAATATAATTTCCATTTTTAGCATTTTTTAGATATTTTATGAGATATTTTTGTGCCTTGGGCTTTGCAAAGCCTCAAGGACAAGTTTAGATATTTTGATTAGGCCAATGGGATAGCTAGTTGCACCATGAGGTTTTCCTCACTTGAGCCTATTTATTCCAAGGGCTTCATTGTAAAACAAGGCTGAACTTGAGAGAAGAATCAATATATTGGTCATATGAGCTTTGAAGAACATACTTGTGTTATGATTTTGGACCGCCTCTTGGATGCTTTTGATGAATGATGAAGGATTGTTGATGGATTCCATGACATGGTAGAATGGTATAGTGTTTCTTGCTTTGTTGTTGTCTTCTAGTTTTCATTCATGATACATGCTCCTTGCTTGCTATAGATCAGTAGAGATTAAGTTTGAGATATGCCCATGGAGGCACCTCAAAATTCCCGAATCTTCATAGCTTTTATGTTTTCTTCTTCCTTAGTTGCACTAAAGAATTCTTAACTGCTCTTTAGTAACTTAAGGATATTGTTGCTAGTTTTATTCATAATTTCTATGCATGTTGAGTAGGATGTATGGTGTGCCCTGCTTACCTATGACTGTCCATAGTTCTGTCCATGAAACTATCTCTTTGACTGATTAGATTATCATCTTGTTGAACCAAGGAGGCCTAGTCCCGATCTAGCCCTTTGCCTAAAACTATGAAACCTTGTTTGTCAAAGTGCCCAATAACTTAAAGACTATGTTTAGGCGTTCCGGCATAGTATTTTGAGTTGTTAGTCCATCTTATGTGTTTTCCCCAAAGTCTGATAGCCATTTCCCAAAGTTAGAGGGTCTTATACTTCTATGCATGGCTTGACTGTTTATTTCTATGTATTATTTAGCTTGTAGTTACATTTTGCATGATTAATGGCTTGCCATAACATGTTTATGTCTGCTATCAAACTAGTTATGCTTGAAATCCTTCATCTTTCACAAACTTGATGTCCATTTACTCCATTTTGCCCAAAGATCCTTTCTACCTTGAATCAAATCGGCCCTACAGCAGCCTTGTATCATCATCTGATAGCTTCCTTGACCTTTTTGACCCCATAGCCCAGTTGATCTAACTTCTTGTTACCCATTTTTATATCTTTGATCAGTTTTATCCCTCACAAAATTAAAAAACCAAAAATCAAAAAACTCACTTCATAACTAGCCTAATATCAGAACACCATAAGCAAACACACCGATATCTTTTACATATATAGAGAGAGCCCTCTCTGAGTCCAGGAAGGCTAGGTCCTTGGGCTCCAAAGCTTGGTTTGATGTTACATCGTCATTTGGCTCACCAATAAAGCCAAATCAAGAGACCCCAATACTCAAACACACTATAACGTGTGATCTGGGTTGTTTTATCCTGCTACATGTCACCTCCTAACCACAATCGCACTCCTAAATTAATTACCACTTACCTCTTTTGTGCAGTGCAAAAACCATTTGTTGTTTTGCAAAACCAGTTCAACATTCCACTGAGTCATCGATTCATGGTTCCGCTTGCCTGGAAAATTATAGTTGGTCATACGTATTTAAATGATTGAATTTTACCTTTACAGCGTGATGATATCTTTGCCGTTGAGGTCTATCCGATCTAATGGATCTCAATCCATCACATCCTCATTAGCACGAAGGATAATTTTTAAGAGGCACGCAAGAAAAGTAGTTTTACTTTTCCGCCTGTGCTACATGTCACCAGCCCATCTTAATCGCGTGCTTTCAAACTTTACCACTTATCCCTCTTCTTGCATGCGAGATGCCACCTTCTGGGTTAGAAACCACTTTACTCTTGCGCGCTCTCCACTCGATGATTCTGGTTCAAATATTCAACTGATGGTTTAAAATAATTGTATAATAATCACAGGGTCCATGTGCTTGAGCCTATGGATTAAAATAAAATCCTGGCTTCATGTGCTCGATTTCAACGATACCATTTTAGTTGAAATCAACCTTCGAAGTTGACCTTCACACTGATTTCACAGGAATGTTACACCAGTAACACAATTTATGCCATTACACACTTAATTCAATTATTCGATAAACATAAATAACTTGGCCAGATTACATCAGTATCAACCTTCTGTTTCTTCTACCTCTAACTTTCTTATTTTTCCTTGTGTTCTCTGGCTCTCTTGCTGACTGGTTCTCCTCAAACACACCTACACATTATTTTCATGCAAATACTCTGATACATGCATTCATTAAATCCAAACTGGAACCACACTAATTCTATCCAGTTGGTAAGTCTTCTTTTACTCAGAAAGACTTAATATTAAATTGGAATTCATTTATCATGGTTATCATACAAAACCATGAATCCCAAATTATGATCACCCAACAAATGAAATGAATAACTCATATATTATGTAGAAACATTCTGATATAGATATGATTTATAATTCACCACACCATATAAACTTAGAAATTGAGTTCTCTAAATTAATAACCGGATATTTACAAAAACAATTCCATTTTGATCTGATCTTCTCTATCAATGGCATTTTCCCCTACTCTTTGGCCCGTAGGCTTAACAATCCAAACCTTTTCTATCTATCAAAATTCTACACTCTCCTCTTTATGACTTGAGGCTTATAATTTTTTATACAAAAGGTTCTATGAACCAATTCTAGTTTCAGATCCTCTATCTTCTCAACAAAATCTAGAATATCCTCCAAGTCCTCTTTTGACTCAACTAATCCCTAAGGATCCTCTCTCATCCACAAAATCATGAAACCAAATCCTAATCTAATATTTACAATTAATTCCCAATTTTCTCAATCTCTCAACTATCCTAATTCTCTCATGTTCTCCAACATTCGAGAACATTTACAAAATTCCTCTCAATATTTAATTAATCCATATTCTAAATATCTCTCACTAATATCACTCAAAATCTTAATAATTACATTAATTTGTTACATAAGAATCCAAATTCTTAGAAAATACAAGACCCCCTATATCTATTAGAATATAATGAATTTCTGAGCGAGATGCTCCTGCATCAGACTCCCAAAGTAGAAAATAATCATGATCTCCTAATTATGTGCTTCCAACTTTTATCCTCTTGGATCCCATACCTATTTTGAAATTTGTCTTTTGTTGCTGCTTTTGTTTGTTGGTTTTCTCCAGGTTTCCACACTTTATGTTGCTTTTCTCCACTAGCTATGCTTTTACAGTCTGCTACTGTCTTTCTCTTGCTGCTGTTTCTTTGCTTTCATATTACTCTCTTCTTCTGAGACACTTTCATCATTATCCTTTTTATCAATTCAATTTCTTTGTCTAATATATCTTCTGAATACTGATTACTTTCACCTCTTGATCGCTGTAATTTTATTCTTAATGCCGCCCTTTCATCCTTACCCTCTTGTTCATTGTTGTCTTTCACCTTTTTAGTTTATGCTATCTTGTTTTCCAAGACAATCTTCTGCTTCTGTTTACTGCAACTGATAACTTCTTGCTGATTGTCACTTATGACAATTTATTTGTCTTCTTTATTCAACAATTCCTTGGACTGATACATAATCTGCCATTTACTGCTATATCCTTCTCTTTGCTTTAGTTTTTTTGTTGCTGTCCTCTAACTCTTGCATCTTCACATTCTGCATTTCTTCAAGATATTTTGTTTCCTAATATTGAAATTTAGATTTCTCTTCCTGTATTGAATCCTGATTCTCCAGCATTTTTTCCAGCAATCTAATCTCTTTGTTCCATGGATTAAGTACTTCCACAGAAATTTCTTCCTCTTTTTTTACTTGGCTGTTCATTTGTGCCAAATTTTCTCCAGTATTTGCAGCAAAATCTGCACTCACAAAAAATTATTAAATAAAAAACATAAGGGCTCAATACCTCTTTTTCCTTTGGCAACATTTTAGTTTGCTGCTCTAAAATTTCCTCTTCTATCAGCACATCAATATGCTGATTCAACCTTTCTAAATAATTCTCTAAAGGACTCTCGAAACTGTCAGCAAATCTCTCTTCCACACCATCTGTTCCAATGATGTCTCTCTATTCCTGTCCACTGTAGTGAACTCCTTCTTCTGCAACCTCACTATCATATTCTAAATTTTCCAACAAATATTCCAGCAATGCAATTTCTTTTTGAAATTTCATAAGTACTTCATCATCACTTATAATCTCTGCATTTTACACGCATTGTCAGTTTGAAAATTACATGGTTCAACAGTCTCAATTGTTGCTTCACATATCAGCTCTTCAGACTGAATCTCATGTCTTTCTTCTATAAGAAATTGTTCCTGTGTTGTAACAATTTCAAATATCAAAGCATTACTAATTTCTTTCTGCTGTAGCAAGTCACTGCTTTTTTCCTTCAAGAGACATTCTTCATCATTATTCTCTGCTTCAGAGTATTTATCTTCTAAAATATACTCTTCCAGACTTTCATCAATTTTTATGACAGTTTCAAAATATTTTTCATCATCTACAAAACCTGTAATCACATCAAAATCATTAGTTACAAAAATAAAATGCTTTACATCCTCGCGCTGATCTAAACTTGCCCAACAGTTCAGGAAATCATCAATAATTCCCTTTTAAGCAAGGTGAACTTCTTGCTGTCTTAAATTCTCACAATAATTCATAAGATATTTCATAGATCTCCAGTCTTCATCTTCACGCAGAATTTCACCCTGTTCTGGTCTACAAATGGAAACTTCCATTGCTGACTCTGTTTCTCTGAGGTTTCCTATCAACTTCTTCACTTGTTTCTGTTGTAGTCTTCTCTGTAACTTCGAACACTTCATTGAATTTTTCCTTAAGACCCAACCTTGCCTTTGGTTTTCTTCTATCATCATATTTAATTTATTAAATTGTTCTCTTATCTCAGCAATTTATTTGTCATGCTCCTCTTGACTCATCTGTTTCCTATAGATTTCTTTAACACCCTTTTTCTTCATCTTGCACTTTTTCTCTGAACCTTGCACATGACTTTCCATAGTCATCTTCTCTTCTGTGTGAGCTTCTGCACCTGCAACCAATCAACCTCATACTGAGTTAATCTTCTCACCAAACTTATCCTCTATGTGGTTTCAAGTCCTCTCCTTCTCATAACTTGTACTAAGAAATCTTGCTCTCTTCTCTGGTTGCTGCACTTACTTTATTTAAAGACACTACTGTCCCTGTCTATTCCAAGCCTTAGCTAGAATAAGGTCCTGCTACAATTTCTAAGAACTTTCAAAATTTCTTCTTACAGTCTCACTACTGCAATCTTGTGCCAAATTTTCACTCCTTTAATCTGCTGTGGTCTTGCTCAGAACCCCTGCTATGAATATTAGTAGTCATCTTCTTCTTTCCATCTCTATGAGTTCATCACTCGCTCTCTGACTATGAGTTGTTTAAGCCTCTGCAACAACAAGTCCTTCCTGCTACCACTTACCTCACCAAGTTTTCCTCTGTACTTGTTCCTTTAGCAAGCATTGGTTCTCTATCCTCTGGAACCTCTTGAGCATTCCTCTCTGCTCCTTCTAGGCTTCAACTCATCTGCACCTTTGAGAAAACAATTGTCCCTTTTATCCAAACTCTGTTAGAATTCTTCAAGGTTCTGATCCACACTTTGCTTTCACTCAGAAAATCTTACCAGCTTCCTTCATCTCTGCTCTTAAGGCTGTGATCTTATTTTCTTGAGATTCTCTTCAACTATCTGTAACCTGAATTCTGCAAACATAATCTTTAAACTAGATTAAAATAACACATAACACCTTACCTTTAAGATCTCTGTGTGATATTGTTTCACCGCTCATTTGCATTTTGAATGGATTGTTCTCTATTTCCTTGCTTTTGCAAATTATTTCAATTTTCTGCTACACTTTATTTCTAAGTGCATGCTGTTTGTTAGATTCAAATATGATTTCATTTTCCTTTCTGTCATCACCATTGTACCTGTATACACATCTTTCAAAACATAACTTTGTAAATCTTTAAATCACATTTTCTTTTTAACTTAGATTCTGCAGATCTGAATTTCATCATAGTCTTAGGCTACCATGCTTCTACTGCATACCTCTTCCAATATACAATTGCTGCCAATCAGATTTAAAATCTGATCCTGTAGCTTCTTTTTCAATCTTTGTTACAACTCTCTAAAGAATTTTAATTTTATTTCAAAAAGAATCAATCATTAACTAATCATACCTCTTTCCAATACATGCAGAATCTACTTCTGCTTTACTATGACCATCCTTTCTGAAATTTCAATTGCATTTTGCATAATTCAATTTTAACTTCAAAAATTTTACTTCTGCTCCGATACCACATGACGTAGCCTAAGCTGAAAAAACCCACTTTATGCATATGAAATGCATAGACTCATACATATGAACCAAGATAAGCCCGAACAATGGTAACCTCTCATGCGGAAGCTATTTCCCTTTATCATAGTTATGTTATAAACCATATAAAATACCCATCTTATGACAATTCATTTCTATGAATTCGAATTTGGTTAAAACCCAAAGTGCCAACATGTATATGTTGGGCCCCACAACTATGAACAACACACCTTTATCCGACGATTTGTATGCATTCGTCGATTTGACAGTTATCACACTCCTTTGGGCATGATACTCAAGCACATTATAACTTGCGATATGGGCTATTTTATCCTGCTATGTGTCACCTCCTAAACATAACCACACACCTAAATTAATTACCGCTTACCTCTTTTCTGTTGTGCGAAAAACATTTGTTGTTTTGCAAAATCGGTTCAACATTCCACTGCGTCATCGATTCATGGTTCCTCTTGCTTGGAAATTATAGTTGGTCGTACGTATTTCAATTATTGAATTTTCCCTTTCCAACGTGATGAGATCTCCGCCGTTGTGGTCTATCCGATGTAACAGACCTTGCTCCATCGCATCCTCATTAGCACGAAGGATAATTTTTAAGAGGCACATGAGAAAAGTAGTTTTACTTTTCCGCCTGTGCTATGTGTCACTAGCCCATCTTAATCATGTGCTTTCAACCTTTACCACTTATCCCTATTCTTGCATGCGAGATACCACCTTTTGGGTTGAAAACCACTTTACTCTTGCATGCTCTCCACTTGATGGTTCTGGTTCAAATATTCAACCGACGGTTTAAAAGAACTGCATAATAATCACGGGGTCCATGTGCTTGATCCTATGGCTTAAAATAAAATCATGGCTTCATGTGCTTGATTTAAATGATACCATTTTAGTTGAAATCGACCTTCACACTGATTTCACAGGAATGTTACACCAGAAACACAATTTATGCCATTACACACTTAATTCAATTATTCAATAAACAGAAATTACAGCCTCACCTCTTGGCCGTATTACATCAGTATCAACCTTCTGTTTCTTCTACCTCTAACTCTCTTATTTTTCCTTGTGTTCTCTGGCTCTCTTGCTCACTGGTTCTCCTCAAACACACTTGCACATTCTTTTCATGCAAATACTTTGATACATGCATTCATTAAATCCAAAATGGAACCACACTAATTCTATCTAGTTGGTAAGTCTTCTTTTACTTAGAAAGACTTAATATTAAATTGGAATTCATTTATCATGGTTATCATACAAAACCATGAATCCCAAATTATGATCACCTAGCACATGAAATGAATAACTCATATATTATGTAGAAATATTCTGATATATACATGATTTATAATTCACCACACCAAATAAAATTAGAAATTGAGTTCTCTAAATTAATAACCAAATATTTACAAAAATAATTCCATTCTAACCTGATCTTCTCTATCAGTGGCCTTTTCCCCTACTCTGGCGCGTAGGCTTAACAATCCAAACATTTTCTATCTATAAAATTCTACAGTCTCCTCTTTATGACTTGAGGTTTATAATTTTTTATACGAAAGTTTCTATGAACCAATTCTGGTTTCAGATCCTCTATCTTCTCAAAAAAATCCAGAATATCCTCTATGTCATCTTTTGAGTCAACTAATCCCTAAGGATCCTCTGTCATCCACAAAATCATGAAAACAATTCCTAATCTAATATTTACAATTAATTCCAAATTTTCTCAATCTCTCAACTATCCTAACTCTCTCATGTTCTCCAACATTCGATAACATTTACAAAATTCCTCTCAATATTTAATTAATCCATATTCTAAATATCTCTCACTAAAATCACTCAAAATCTTAATAATTACATTAATTTGCTACATAAGAATCCAACTTCTTAGAAAATACAAGACGCCGTATATCTATTAGAATATAATGAATTTCTAAGCGATATGATCCTGCATTATGTGTGTAGATGCATTGAATGCATCACTATAGTCACAAAGGATAGTCCATCTCACCCTTTCACCTATCTCTCCACTGGGTCTCCACTCGATCTGACATGTAAGTAGTTAACTACTGTATCTCTTTAGTTGCAAGTAAGACACTACTTGTGAATTAATTATCTAATTAATTCACTCATATTTCACTAGTTTATGTTTAGTTACAACTAGCACAACTGAGTTTAACTCACTGAACCGAGTTAAACTAAATAACAACTCACATAACTACTCTTCCAACTCTGTTACAACTTGCCATTATCAGTTATAACGAAGTCCTCCATGCATGAGTCACCAACCACCCTAGGAATTGCGTGATTCCTTCAGCCCACTGATGTGCCACATCTTTTCACTGAAATAAAGTGCTCCAAGAGAATAAGTTGATATTTATTGTCTAATTATTATTAAGGGCTAATAATAATCGACATGCATTCTATTTTTAGATTAACGATCTATAAATAGACTTTGCCCATATTCTAAAAATAGAAATTCATCCAAAGATAGAATTTTCTCAACCATCTAGAATCAATATCCTACTAATTTTAGAATATGCTTACCATTCTAAAGATATACATACACCTAAAAAATAGCCTGTGTGGGCCCCACCTAGTGTAGGTGCTTATTTTTCACTAGGATCAAGGATGATGTTTCCGGATGCCAATTTCACTATTTCTTGTTGCAACATTCAACAGTCATGTGGAACGAGGCACCACTATCTAGATACCACACATTACCCATCATTGTGCTTGCCATGCATGCAATTAGGGTGAAGTCCAACTTGAATTGTGAAGCCAAATCTTCACCTGCCTCTCCTCCTAAGGGCATATTTCCCACCTTCTCATGTGGACACTTCGTGGCATAGTGTCCCAACTCATGAAAGTGAAATAAATTGATTTTAGAAAAGTATTTCTTCTTACCCCACTAACTATATTCTTCTTTGGATTGGGATTTCTTCCCTTTCCATCCAAGGCACAGTTCTCCTCATCATCACACTTGGATGAGGTTTTGTCTCTAGTGTTTCGCCTTATTTATTCTTGCACCAAATCAGACCATAAGCATTCCCAATTTGGTAGCTTCTCCCTCCCATTTACCAAATATTGGTAGCTATGCTAGCTCTTGGGAAGGCCTAGAAGTGTTAGGCTTACCACATCATCTTCTACAACCATAACACCAACACTCCTAAGTTCATCACGACATTGTGTGAACCTGCCCAGATACTATGCATCTTGATATTATGAAGATTTTACTTGAGTGCCAGCTTCGAGTGGTCACTACTATTCTGGAGAAAATATTTCAATTCTTTCCACATTTCATATGGAGTCTCTTTCTCGTAGATATTAGAGACAATGTGATCTCTTACTCCCTCTAATATGATCCTCCTCGCCTTGGCTACACACTTCTTCCATTCTACTAGATCTTGAACATAATTTTCTATTGGTCTTGGGATATCCTTATCTAGGAATTCCTTCAACCCATTATCTTCTAGTATTTCCTCCATCTGATCCTTCCAAACAACATTATTCAATCTTCCCTCAAGGGCATACTCGATTCTTAGTCCATAGCAAGCCACTCTACTAGCTCTGAATTACTGATCCCACAACCTTGATCCTCCTGTAAAGAAAACTTTTAATTCTCTTGTCTACTTTGAATTCGGATCTGATACAATGTGTGAATTCCTATGTAGATTCAAAACTAGTAATTTCTCATGTAATTTACTAAAAAAGGAGACTCAAGTCTACTCTACTCATTTGCAGAAAGAAATTCACGATCGGGAACACAAATCATAAGCATGCACCAGGATTCAACCTACATACATAGATATTTATCTAGGGGAAAGAAGTTGCTCAAAACCTTTCCTATTTGTATTGCATTAATCAAAGAATCTGGATGAATACATATGCTTGCTCAACCTTGAGCACAACCTGCACCTGTATCTTCTATCTTGCTGCTTCATTGACTAATGTTGGCCAAAAATTAGCCAATTTATCAACCTGAAAAATTCCTATTTCCTTATGATATTACTTGATGAATTATCCCCTATTAATTAGTAAAATGGTTATACCCAAATAACAAGGCATCAGGATGCATGTGAGAAAGAAAATGTTGCACTTTACAAGAATTTTAATGGGTCACAACATGGAGGGTAGCAAAATAAAGTTGACGGTACAAGACTGTTGCAGTGTTAGATATGCGGAAAGGAGCATATTAAGGGGGATTTTTTTTAGAATTAGGGTGGTAGGCCTTAGATTTATAGTGCACATGAAGCACAGGAAATTGAGGATGTTGGGCAGAGCATTACACGTATTAATGCAGCGCTGGATAAAAAGTAGGAAATTCACCAAGAAAATGTTATGGTAAGCTTTGTGATCAAGTTGCTTCCATTTTGATTGACCCTGGATCTAATTATAGTTATGTTAGTGTTGACCTGGTGGATAAGTGTGGTTTGAATAAAAAAGTACATGCGGAATCATGGTTAGTGGAGTTGGCTATAGGTACAAAGAATAGAGTGTATCATTATTTAAGAGTTTGTACATTTGAGTTGAATCATATTCCTACCTCAGCACATTTGAATGTATTGTCATTGGGATCATATAGTATTATTTTGTGTATGGAATGGTTGTATCTTCATAGGACTAAGGTGGATTGTTATGATAAGGCAATTGAGTGCTTGTATAACAATAGAGAACAAGGAATCTTGTTGTGTAAGAAGAATGCAACATTAGTTAGAATGGTGACAACTATAAAGAAAAAGCATAGTCTCAAAAAAGGTTGTGTGTTATTTGTAGTGCATATTTCTAGTGATAAAAGTAAGGATGTTGAGGATGTGAAGGTATTGAGTAGATACCCGATCTTGCAGTAGTTTCAAGATGTGTTTCCAACAGAAATTTTAGATGTGCTTCTTCATAGAGAAGTGGAATTTTCCTTTGATTTGGTATGAGGGGCAACACTAGCATTGATGGAACCATACATGATGAGCACATTAGAGTTAGTACAAATGAAGTTATAGTTTAAGTAAATGCTTGACAAGGGATACATTAGGCCAAATGTATCACCTTGAGGTGCACCAATTTTTTTTATGAAGAAGAAGGATGGCAGTATTAGGATATGCATTGATTACAGGCAATTGAACAAGGTGATTGTTAGCTCCCTGTAATTTGTCAGATTGGAAAGAAAAAATAGACAAGGGTAACATCAAACCAACTTTGGAGTCCTAGGACCTAGCCTTCCTGGACTCAGAGAGGGCTCTCTCTATATTTGTATAAAATATATAATTTGTTTGATTTAGAATGCTGATTTTAGGCTAGTTAAAATGATAGGGTTTATTTGTTTTGTTTTGTTTGGTTGGGTTGCTTGTCAAGAAGAACAGATAGAGTAAGAGAAATTGAAACCATTGAGCTATGGGATCTGTGAAAGGCTTGAAAAGTACAACAATGAATCAAGGATGTTTCATAGCGAAAGTTAACAAAGCCAAATGGATCTTAATAGCTTAGGTGGGTGTGAGATGAACATTAAGTTGTGAATTTAGTAGGTTTAAAGGGAAATTAGGAATCCTTTAACTATACTTAAAACAAGGAAAGCCTTCAAGACAATAGTTTAGTAAAACTGAAGAGTAGTTAAGGATTCTTCAGCTAGACTTTACTAGAAAGACCTCAAAACAACATTCCAGTAATCCTAGAGAGCAGTTAAGAATTCTCTAATTATTACTTTCAGACAAAGAAGTCCTTTAAAGCAATAGTTTAAGAAAAACCAAAGGACAGGTCAAACCATAGACTTCTGGCTAAAATCTACTAAGTAAACTTCAAGACAACAATCCATAAAACCCTAAAGATCAGTTAAGAATTCTCTAGTTATTAATTTCAGAGGAAAACATAGAGATAATAATGACAGATAGGGTTGAGGTGCCAAAACAACATATCTCAATCTAAAATTTTTGTTCTATTATCAGAGAATTCATGAAAAATATGGAAACAGAAGGAAAACATAGACAAAGAAGGATAACATCACCATTAAGCCAAGTTCATGAATCCTATAAATGTGCTTTCTCCATTGATATTTAGTCCAAAATATTTACAAAGCTCCAAAGCCAAAAATTCTTCACAACTCTAAGTCTAGGAGGTATTTAGCTCAGGAAAACAACTTACCAACCAACAAAAATAATGAAGCATCCATGCAATATTTATCTGCAAAAAGAGGAGGTGAACCCTAGCTAGGTTTTGAGGAGTCATTTATTGCATATTTAAGGCAATTTGACCTTTGAGATGATGCAAGGCCCAAGGAAAAAATATCTAACACTCATTCATTGCAATAATAACTTCTAACATATCCTGTTGAGCTAATTTTGGAAGCATTTGAACTTAAGGCCACTCAATAACTTTTACAATAACTCCTAGTGTCTTTTTTTGACTTTCTGGCAATGGCGCAATGCCCCCGGATGAGGGCGCAACGTCACTAGTAAACGCAGAGCGCTAAGAATGGGAAAATTTCCTATTTTGCAGCTAACTTTTGGAGGCCTTCCCAGTGTCCAAATGAGCTCCACGATAGCTCATTGGAAAGCCTATCCTGTCTAGTTTCCAGATATATCTTCAGTTTGAAAAATGATTCCCATTTTCCTTGTCAAAAATTACTTCTTCCAAGACTGATAAACGCGCAACGCCAGTGCTGAAAGGAGGGCAGAAAGGTGATTTTTTGGTCATTTTTGGCCCCTTTGAGGGACCAGTTTTGCTTCAAATGGTCTAAATTTTTTTGAGGATGATTTCCTTGGAAATAGGAACATGAATATGTTGAATTTTTCCCATTTGGGTGCCCCAAAAAAGAGCACAACGTTGGTGGCGCTGCGCGTTTTGCCAATTTTTGGCAAGCCAAACTGTCAAAAATAAAAAATGTGCACAAAGTGCCAACATTTGGAAATTAGCTTGTTGATCATGGTTGGGATGCTGGGAGGGAAACATCAGCAATAATGTTGAGTTTTTGCTTCTCTTTTGCCTCATTTTGAGCTTGAATCTTTACAAGGGCTTGTTTGAGCTTGGCCCTTGCAAACCTATTTTTCATGGCATAATGCTTTGCCATATTCCTCTGCATGTTAGTGTCTCTCTTGGCCTTCTCTAGCTGAACCTATAGGTGCAATTTTTCCCTCTCAATCCAAGGCTTCCTATCTTCATCAATTTCTATGGCAAGCAACTCACTTGGAGTAAGATGCTCTGCCAACTCTGCTTCTTTCTCTCTTTCCTGGGCTAAAGCCTTCTTCAACACAATTGTCCTTGGCCTCCTCCTAGGAAGCTGTTCTTCCTCATCCTCACTGTCATCAAAAGTGCCCAAGGTCTCATCTAGTAATGCCTTAGCCTTTCTTGCCTCTTTCTGAGCTCTGATTGCTCTGACCTCACTAATGGCCTTCTTTGCCTTTAACTGCTGATTCTATAGCTTATAAAATTTGATCACATGCTTTGCTCTACCAAGATTAGTTTGAAGCTCACTAATCTTGGCATCTTTGCCTTTGATCAATGCATTTGTGATTATGACCTCATCCTCATCATCAAAGTCAATTAATTTAAATTATTTCTCTGTTTCATACTTGTCTTCCTCCTCAACCATGACATGCTCTGTAACCTTTTCCTTGCCTTTATCAACCTGTTTTGCTGATGAAGAAGGCAGGGCCCCTTTCACCTCAATTGAAGCAAGCACCTACTTGTGGCGTCTCTGATATGTGAAAGGAAAAGGATCAATATCATGCATTTTAGTGCCAACTGTCCCAATATCTCTTTCTTTGCCTGATGCTTCAGTGTCATGCTGTGATGGTGAAGGGGATATGGGAGGATGAGATGGTGAAGGAACATCCTGCTCATAATGAATAGGTGGGGAAGTGGAAACCTCATGGGCAATGAAGGTATCCCATACAATGTTCTTTTGCTGGAGCTGATGCGTGACCACCATCTTGATAAGTGAATGGTGAAAGAGGTTTTGCATTTTTTGATTGTAGTCTCTCTTTTGCACTATATAATACATCTTGTCAATGCTGCAGAAAAGATAATATGGTATATGCAGCATCTTAACTCTAGTGAAATTCATAAGAATATGGATGTGGTATGAGTAGAGGCGGGAAAACCTTCCCTCACAAGTGAAATAATTCATTATTATCCTTATCATGGGTGCATATCTATTAAGAAGATGAGAAAAAGGGAATATGGACTTGTGGTGGTCTTTATACCTAGGTTTAAGGTATGGTTCAAAGTAACTCATATCTAGGTTGCTTGCTTGAACCACTTTTATCCCACACTTGGTATTCATGTAGCAACTTCAATGGCATTGGTAGACAACTCAAAGGTGACCCCAGCAAGATTGACTTGTTTGTCATGTAAATTGATAATGAATAGCCTTGTTAGCTCCGGGTGGTTTTGGACTTGCTGTACCTTCTCACAAAACTCAAAGAAGCCTACATGTTTGAAGCAGGAAATAGTAAGAGGAGATGCCATGAGTTCCCTTGTATTGAGGGGTTCAAATGTTTTTATCTTCCCTCCCTTGTGATCATGCCTCCTTGGCATTTGGGCCTCAACACCACTGCCACTGTCTTCTCCCTCTAACATTCTTGAACTCTGTTTTGGAAACCCTAGGGCAAATGTGAAATGAGATGAAGGGATGGTAATGGAATGGTAGCTTTGCAAATGAATGGGATGAGTGAATGAAGGGAATGGAAGTAGGGATAAGCTGAGATGAATGAAAAACCTTTAAACCAATGTAATTATCCTTGTTATGACCGATATTTCTTTAAGGAGGATGAACTAGGGATAACATAGTGATCTTAAGCTGAAATTTAGGGTTTCTCTTAGGGTTTTAGTTCCATTGATTAAATGATGATCAAAATAGCTTGAAAGCAAGGTCTATGTCAAGTACTTACCCCTCAAGAATGCTTGGAGGACCTTTGGAAAAGACATAGAAGCAATTTGACTTGATTTGGATGGTTGGATTGCTTAGAAAACCCTTTTATCTAAGCATGCAGTGGCAGTAGCTGAGGGTGTAATGCCAAGCTAAGCGCGTAGTGCCAGTTCTGAGTGCACAACGTCTTGGAAAATTAGCACAGGTTACTGTTGGGAAAGAGCCCAGCGCCACCTCCTAGGCATGCAGCGCCTTCAGAAAATGTAGGAAAAAACTATCAAGCGCACAGCGCCAACTCCCAGGCGCGCAACGCCAAGCCAAACGCGCAATGCCGAGAAAATTTGCTCAAATTTTCTCAGAAAACCCATAACCTCTTCTCCTCTGATTGCTATTGATCTTTTGAAAGGTAACAATGGTTCTCTTGAAGTGTGAAATGGGATTTTATAGGCTCATGGATTTAATTTAACTTTGAAAACCCACTTTCTAATGTTTGAAACCCCTTTTTACCTTTCTCATTGATATTCTTTTACACTCTTTTGCTTGCAGGTTTCTAAAGTCATGAAGTTGAATTTTCTTTTGCTCCTTGAGGCATGACAAGTTCACTTTGATAACTTTGGGGTTTAATCACATACTAGCATCTTCAAAAACTTATGTGGTTTGCACCATAACACTCAACTTATCTTTTCCACCTTCGCTGGCCACTTTCTTCAAAACCCTAATTGTCTGCAGTTATTCACAACAATCATCAATTTTGTCTTCTAAGTTCTCTATGGCCCTTTCAAGTTCGTTCATTTTTTTCTAGTTCACCTCACCTTTTTCCATATTTATCCAATATTTTCTTATAGACTTTCTTCATGTTTGGCTTTGTGTGCTTCCTCCATGTCATTTTCCTGCAAGTGATCATTAGTTTGGCACTCAAATGGAATAAACCAGTTCATAACCCTAGTCATCTACAAGACCAAGTGTTTCTCTTTCCCTTGCTGTAAGCTGTTCTCATTTAGGAGTAGACAGTCCACATCATCAGTACTTTCTGCTGTTAAATATTTCAAAACTCCTGCAGAAGTGCCAAAATTTGTCCATTTTTCTCATTTGTAGGTTCTGAACTGATAAGATAAACCTCTTTGGAAATTTTAGGTTCTTCTTGAATAACCATGTCTTGACATTCTATTTACATCTGAGCCATATTCTAGCAAAGGAAAAGAAGTGCCTGAAACATCCAAGGATGACCTTAAACAATGTAAAACCATAATGACTTAGTGGGAGGGTCCTTTGACCTGATTTTGGTTGAAATTTGACTTGGAAATTTTCAAGTGAAAACAGAGTATTGTTATAGGCTATTATGCCCAAAGGGACATGGGAATGATTTATCTATAGGAAACCCTAGAGGGAAAGTGGAGTTTATGGATAGGGAAAAATAAGGGAATGAGGTTATAGGCAGGAAAGAAGGATGAAGATGAGAGGCATAAGCCCATAAGGAATATTTTATGAGCAACAGGGTGACTTTGAGAAGACCAACTGAGGAATAGTGAAAATAGGTTTATAAGGATAATAAAGGCAATGATATTTCTGAAACTCAAGATATTCAAGGAATATTGTTTTCAGAAATATAAAACCATCCTATAGTCATCCAAAGATAGTGAAAAATACTGATGACTAACAGTGGGTCCACTTGGGGAGGGCAACTCCTTTAGGAGGTGTCAAGAACCAAAGATCTCTGATTTTGCAGGTGAGATGCCTCACATGCTTACTGATTTCCTTCATTTTGCGATGCTGATCTTGCTGTTGTTCCTTGAAGCTATGATCTTAAACTTTGAAAAACATGATTGCTTCAATATCAACTCTACCTACCCATCATACTTTTCCTAACATTTTCTCTTCATTTGGGTGCACTTGGATTGGCAAACCCTGAACATCATCTTTTTTTTTGAAAGCACAAACTATCTACTTCTACCCTTATAACTTCCAAGAGTTCAGATTAGACTAATGAGATATTTTATTCTCTACCTAATCTAATTATTTGTCAAAATTAAGCAGTTTGATAGATTTTCATTCTCTAACCTACTAACACAAAATTTAAAACATGACCAAATCGAGGTTGAGAAATTTGATTTGTCATGATTTTTGGCGTTTTGGAAAATTTGCACAGATTTTATTTTTGCATAAGTAAAACTAGAAACTTGAGGGCTATAATTTGGAACTTTTCACTCATCCCTCTCATTTCTCTTTGGTTCTGATTTGAGCTTTGGGAACCAATATCTTTTCCTAACCTAGTCTACTGATGAGCCAAGTTTAAATGATTTGGAAAATCTTCATTTTCCAACTCATCAACAAAAATTTAAAACATGTTCAATCATGGTTAGGCTGTATGACCAAACAAGACCTTCCTTTCTCAAAAGTAGTGGCATTTGGACTTTCACACTTTCAAAAATATTCTTTTTTGGTACGAGGCTTTACCTCTTCTTTTTATCTACCCTCTTTTTTTTGTTTAATTCTATGATATTTTATTCAAGAAATGTTATGTACAATGAACAAATATTTAAACTAAGAACTTCAAAAAAAGTAATGCTTGAGCATCCTGCCATTTACAAGACCTCCAAATAACTCTGTTCCATCCATTTATTGAAGAAATAATGCATTGTTACCTCTTGCTGAATGGATGATGTATGGACCTTTCCATAGATTTTCAAATTTTTCATGCTTGCCTTTGTCCTCTCTTCTTGAATCCCATTTCAACACTTTGTATCAAATATGGAAATCATTAGCCTTGGTCCTCTTGTCAAATATTTTCTTAATATTTTCTTGCACTGCTTGTGTTCTGTTGTATACCTCTTCCCTTGACTGCTGCAATTGAATGGTTTGGTTCAGCCTCCTTTGTATATCATTCTCCTCTAGTTGTACCTCTTGGAGGAGCTTCATCATTGGAACTCCCAAGGATGTTGGAAAAACTGCATCCATGCCATACACTAGTTGATAGGGAGACATATTAATTGATTTCTTGCTTGTTAATCTGTCTGCCCATAGTACATGCACCAATTTTCTATGCCATTACTTCTTATTCTCTTCCAACAATTTCTTGATGATATTTACCAAAATTTTGTTAGAAGACTTACCCAACACATTACCTTGAGGGTAATAAGTTGTAGAATGCCCTAATGTGATGTGATACTTGTGGCAAAAGTCTACCATTCTCTTGGATTTAAATGCAGCAACATTATCAGTGATGATTTTTCTTGGACAACCATATCTGGACTGAATATTGGCTTCAAGGAATTTGATGATTACTAAGTCAGTGGCAGTCCTTGAAGGGATGGCTTCTATCCACTTGGTGAAATATAAAGCTGTAGTGAGGATCCATTTGTGTTGGGTGTTAGCCACCTATAAATTTTTGGCATAGCAAACAGGTGGCTAAATATGTTTATGAGCCTTCAAGAGATATATTTCCTTTGTAAATCTATCATTCTTGAAGCCTCCATGTGTTTTCTATCCTTCACTATAATCTTCACTGCTATTTCCATCAAAGAACCCTGCTGATTGGTGAAGAAACCGTTTTCAAGGCCTATGAAACTACCCATTTTGACTCATTTCCCTTAATTTTCATAAAGCATCCTTTTCCTCTTTAAAACCTCTGTTCCCTTTTGAAAGGCATCCAAAATCCTTTTAAGCCTCTAAAAATCCCTTTACAGGTTTAAATCACCTTTTTTCCCCTTTACCAAAAGCTAAGAAATTCCTCCAAAATCCCTGTTTTTGGCCTAAAAACCCCTTTTTCCCCCTAAGGCTTTAAGCCCCTTTTGACCTTAGCCCTAGCCCATTTTCCGCACAGGACCGAAGCCATAACCAAGTGCCAATCACAAATTGCAATCAGATATTTTAGTTAACATGTTCCCTTTTCCATTTTTCCCCGATGCCGATCCTGCGATTAGATCCTGACCATTGAATCCACAAGAACCAAAGGCCATATCTAAATCACGCTCCCTCATAGCCCTCATCGCTAAATGACAATTAGAGCTTTCCTTTTCCTACTTTCCTTTATTTATTCCATTTTTCCGATGCGATGAACCTTTGCTCTATCGACCTCCGCTTCAATCTCCACCATCGATCTTTCAGATCCAACGATCAGCGCTCAAGCGCATCGTGCCTATCCATCATATTACCCCTCTGCCTGTGCGACTCTCGACTAAATCTGGACCATTGATCATCCGCGGATCCAACGACCTATGCTTCATCGCATAAAATGATCAAACAACCTGGAGCACATAAACAAGTCATATCAATGCTTTCATATCAGTAGAATGTTCTTTTTCTAGGAAGGAAAAATTACATGCCCATCCTCCATTCTCCATCGAGCACCAGAAAAATTATTACACTGATAGGAGTCCTTAAGACTATCAGGACAACAGTTATGGAAGCATGGAAGACCTGAAATACCTTCTGTCACCTTACTTATCACAGAAGATAAAACAGAGTACTTACAGTGAAAGAGTACTGCAAGAGACATACCTGAAGATATTGTCACAATGAAAAAGACATGTAAACCAGCCTACAGGGTAAAAAAATGTTAATTCAGAGCCATTAAGTAGAGTGGGCATTCGAATACTTCCTCCCCTCTGTCTTAATTGATCATTTAAACCCATATCTACTACTCCACCTCCTCATTCACTTATAAGAACTCATTGAAAATACATTGTAAAGAGTTGGGATTTTATCGACTGTTTGAACTATTATTGAGGGGAAGTAGTCGAGTAGTTTGTAATATAGTAGGCTGGGAAGAGAAGTTTGGACTGCAAAGAGCCATTAGACTCAAAGTATGTGACTGGTTTTTCACATCAATTGAACAAGCAGATTCACAGGATCCTGGTCTATATTATTGGTGATGTTTTCCTTACTGTAACTGTCTCCTTTCATGTTTTATCATATTGTCCATTATTCTCTGATAAAGAACAACAAGCATAGATTAGGACATACTGTTGGAATTACCCTAAGTCTCACTATTAAAACTTTATCTTTATGTTTTCTTCTGATTGTGTATCTAAGAACAAATTCAACATAATTTAACCAGTATAGAAGTTGGTCTGTCCATGCTTACTGATGTATGAATTTGGAGTTTATTTCTTAGATGTTCTTGTTTGGTTTAGCTGAAAGAATTGGGAAACTGGGAGATTAGAGTTAGCCCTATCTCACTAGGTTCCTTTTCCAACAATTATCCTTTCTAAGATCCCTTTGAGTGAGTGTCAAAAGCATTGAAGGTTAAAAGTCTTTCTCTGATCTTAGGCCTTACTCTGTGTTTAATCTTAAATGTTTTATACTGTTTGAAAGTGGTTATGAGGACTACTGGATTGTTTTCCTTAAGAGTATGCTGAAAGCAGGTCTGGATTTAAATGACATCTGACCTGATCTTAAGCTACCCTTTGTGTCATTACCGAGAGTTTCCTTTGAAGTGTGTCAAAGCATGATAGGTTCAAAGTCCTTACCTGATCTTAAGCTACACTCTGGTTTCTTTCTTTCACCCACTCCTTAATGTTCCATCTCTCTACCTATCTAAAGAGATCCTTTGGTATAGATGACTCGCCCTATGGAAACCCTTGGATGGTTTTTATGCAAGTAAACCATTTTATAACTCCATAGCCCAATGGATTGGCACTTATTTGACCTATTTTTCCATGCTGAAACATCCTACTAGTCTGTTTCTTTTTCACTTCCAGAGCCTTCTCAGTTAATGATCTCCAACCAAACAAACAAATCAAAAAACCCCTATGCTTCATAACTAGCCTAATACCTTACCTTGAAATCCAAAGATATATCATTCTTTGCATTTATAGAGAGATCCCTCTCTGGATCCAGGAGGGCTAGATCCTGAGATCTAAAAGTGGTTTGATGTTGTCTCATCATTTGGTATTTCCGAATCTGCCAAATCATGGGAACCACAACATAATGGTGACTCCACTGGGGACAACTTCTAAGTTAATTTTATCTCAGATATCCTTAAGAACTCAGAAGACCCAAAATCTCTGGTTAGATTGGTCTTCAATTGTTGATGGTGGACAGCAGCCTACTTCAAACATTCAAATTCATCCACCTGGAAACTCCACAAATCCTAATAGACCTAATGACTCCACTGGTAGAACACTCTAAACTGGTTGAACAGATATAGTGACCTCTTTCCTGATTTACAAACATGGATCCGAATATGGATAGAGTAGTAAAGCTAAATGTTTTAGTAGATAGATTGACAAGACTTATGTCCATACTTGGTGAAATAATAGTGGAGAGGTATGGGGCTAATTTAAATGTAGATGATCTAGAGTAGCCCATGCCTTTTCTAGATCAAGAACAAACTCAGCCTCTGCAAGACTTTGACAATGAGCAAGACATGCATGATGCTCAAGACTTTATAGAAGATGATGAGGAAGATTGTCAAGAACCTCTTGATTGCCTACCTATTTCTTGTACTATGCTAATTAGAGAATATCATGACCGAATGGCAAGTATTTATAGGGAGTAGTGCTTAGAGGAAGCAAGTAGCCACCTAGAAAACATAGAATCTGATGTGGATGAAGAACCAACACATAGAGGAACTCTTCCTCTAGATCATAACCCATTTCCGATTACACAAGAAGAGTGGCATCCTGATAGTGTAGAAGGAACAACTCATGAGCCTTGTATCCAAACTAAGGGTCATAGTAATCATGAGGAAATGTTCGAGATAGAAAAATATCAGGAAACATTAGGGAATCCTCAAGGTCTCCCTGCAAGCACAAATGAAGATACTCCAGAAGAGGCCCAAGATGACATCCGGCCTCAAATTCAGTCCTCACAAGAAACAGAGGGCTATTGCACTTTTGGTCAAAGAAACACAAGAGCATCCCCCCCTTTGACAGAAGAAGAAATAGATCAAATTCTCAATAGACAGCCAACCTCTAAAATTTTTTGCAGAACAAACATTCTTGCCCATTCGTTTACTGAGCTTTTTTGTATAGATTTGGAAAGCTTCCCTGTAAATCAGAATGAAGAAAGACTTGCTGATAATCTAGTATGGCTGACTAGTGACATTTCTTATAATTATGATTTTCCTAATTATGATCTATTTGATGATGATGTTATCCAAATAGAAGTTGATCTTGCAGGGCCATCATTAGTAGATTTGGGGGAGGGAAATCAGTTCCATCAACTTCAAGAGAGTAATGAACCAAGTCAGGCTATTTATGATACTGATGGGGAAAGTTATGAAAGTCTAATAGCAGATGAAGATACATTGAATCTTCAATCTATTTTATCTCAAGACATTATTTAAAATTTTCATGTGATTGGAGATCAGCAACCTTTCATCTCAAAAGGTGAAGAGGAGAAAATTGAAGAAGTTTTTGAGCAGGTTGAAACCAAGGAGCCTTCTCTTGAAAAAGAGGAAGCAAAGGAACATACCCCTACTCAAGAATACATTGATCTTTTCACAGAGCTCAAGCCCTGAAATTAGAGTATCTCAGAGCTACAAGAGGATAGCACTGCCAAATATGATGAGTCCTCCAGTTCAGAAAATGATGAAGTTGAGGAAGATTTTCTTTCTCAAGAGAATATTTTTCTTGATCCAGTGGAAGAGGAAGCAATCCTAGTTGAAAAATACTTGTCAAATACTCACAACCAGGTATTATTTCAAGATCCTTATGCTCATTTCCTGCAGAAATTTAGAGAAGGATCAAAGGTCCTCAAGAGCAGCTTGTTGCAGGCAAAAAGAAATATTTTAAAAGAAGCTGTTAAAAAACAAAGAGAATGGGAGTGGCCATGCCTATCCAGCATGCTCAAAGAGATGAGCAGAAAAGAAAAGTCATGGGATCATCTGATTGACTAGATGTATTGGAAAGAGTGTTTGTCAGCTAGACATGCAAATATTTCAAGTTAGAGTAGGGTAGGTAGGAAATCTCAATAAAGCTCAGCCTGTGAGCATTTAGTTAGTTATTTTTAATTCCTGCAAAGTTCAGTTCATGTGCAACTTGTCTTATGCCATGGACCCACAGCAAGCCAAATAGTCTAATCCTGGTTTGACTGTGTTTCAATTTCTATTTTAGAATGTAGAGAAAGAAATCTACTAGACAGTTTAATCCTAGCAGATAGTAGTTTAGGTAGAGAAGCTATGAGGCCAACTGTTTAATCTAGTCTCATGGAGAAATAAGGGTAGTAGTAGATAGGTTTATTCTCCTATTTACAAAAAAAATTGATGATGTAAAGGGTCTGCAAGTCTAAATGCACCTTGAAGAAAAAATGCTAGGAGAGTAGGATGGGTAGGTAGTTGTTTGGGAAGATTCTTTCTGCTGATTCAATATCCACCATGTTTGTGGCAGCTGATCAAAGAAAGGAAAAATATGTGTCAAGTACCTGGCATCTGGTCTACTTCCAAAGATTATTTTCTGATATTCCTTACACCTTCAAGAAGATGCCATACCCATGTGGAGCCACTGTTAGCCACCTATAAAATTTTGGCATAGCAAACAGGTGGCTAAATATGTTTCTGAGCCTTCAAGAGAGACATTTCTTTTGTAAATATATCATTCTTGAAGCCTCCATGTGTTTTCTATCCTTCACTATAATCTTCACTCCTGATTCCATCAAAGAACCCTGCTGATTGGTGAAGAAACTGCTTTCAAGGCCTCTGAAACTACCCATTTTGACTCATTTCCCTTCATTTTCATAAAGCCTCCTTTTCCTCTTTAAAACCTCCATTCCCTTCTGAAATGCCTCCAAAATCCTTTTAAGCCTCTAAAAATCCCTTTACAGGTTTAAATAACCCTTTTCCCCCTTTACCGAAAGCCAAGAAATTCCTTAAAAATCTCTCGTTTTGGCCTAAAAATCCCTTTTTTCCACTAAGGCTTTAAGCCCCCTTTGGCCTTCGCCCTAGACCCTTTTCAACACAGGACTGGAGCCATAACCGAGTGCCAATTGAAAATTGCAATCAGAGATTTTAGTTAACATGTTCCCTTTTCCATTTTCCCCAGATGCCGATCCTGTGATTAGATCCTGACCGTTGAATCCACAAGAACCAACGGCCAGATCTAAATTGTGATCCCTCATAGCCCTCATCGCTAAATCGCAATCGAAGCTTTCCTTTTCCTACTTTCCTTTGTTTCTTCCATTTTTCCGATGCGATGAACCTTTGCTCTATCGACCTCCACTTCAATCTCCACCATCGATCTTTCAGATCCAACGGTCAGCGCTCAAGAACATCATGCCCATCCAGCATATTACCCATCCATCTGTGCGACTCCTAAATAAATCTGGACCGTTGATCATCCATGGATCCAACGGCCTATGCTCCATTGCATAATCGACAATCACAACTTCTGTTTTTCATGTTCCTTGCCTCCTCCGATGCCGATCCTGCGATTAGATCTTGACCGTTGAATCAACAAGAACCAACGGCCAGGATCATGTCGCGCTCTACCCATATTTCAATATTATCACCCTGCCGATTAAATCTTGACCATCGATCTTGTTCCAGATCGGACGGCTAGCACTTAATCACACATCGCAAATCCAAAAGCCTTCCCTTTTCGTTCCTCCGATGGTCCGATTCTGTGATTGGATCCTAACCATTGAATCCATAAGAACCAACGGCCATGATCTAATCACGCTCTGCCTTCTCCTTGCCCCTTTACACTATTTCAAGATCTGCTGATTAGATCTAAGCCGTCCATTCTCACAGATCTAATGGTCCTGATTCAATTTCACACTATCGGATCTGAGGTCCTAGATCCAATGGTTGCCATTGCATATCGCGTAACTTTGTGACCGAAGTTTAATGTTTTAAATTACGCAATAAAAATGGTTTTCTGATTCCACGTGTCAATTCCTGATAAGATCGCATTCCAAAAGTGAAAACCACCTACCCCCCTTTTAGTTGCATGAAAACCATTCCTGTTTTCCACTTTACTGCCTACCCTCCACAACTGCAGCTTTTAATCCTAGCCGTTGACTGTGTTAATCTAACGACTCATATTATACCGCGTTCCCATCCATTGTACATTCATCAGACCTTCCAAAGGACTTCATCAGAAAAATCTCCACCATTGATCTCTTCCAATGATCCGACGGTCCATGTTTAAATCTTCCACTGCCCTCTCAGTCCCACCACCAAATGCGCCCGATCCCCTTCATTTTATCCTTTTTCCTTTTTATTTTCCCAAACATTAAACTTTTATGTTTAACACTAAAAGTATTTTTTCACGCTAATTCATGTTTAGACCCCGATTTCATGGTGTTGCGCCATGTAAGTTTTCTCCGCCGCGCATATTTCCTCCGCAATCGCTCCTCCACCTCCCCTGAAGCCTTCTGAAGCAGTTTTAAGCCCCGTGCAGGATTTCATAACAAGTTTTTCATGTTTTACGGGTTTAAGAGCATGATTTATTGAATATTAGGGTTATTAACCCTGAAGTTAACCCTCCAATGCCATTAAAACTTGTACATTCATGAAACAGGTCGACAAAAGTTCAAAGTGTATCATTAAGAGATCAAAGGGATTAAAAGTCTATTATTGAAGATTAATACTATAATCCAATGTTTGAAAGAATAAAGACATAGATGAAGACCATTAAAATGATCAAAGAGGCTTTAGGAAGCCTGGATCACATAAACAAGTCATATTAGTGCTTTCATATCAGCAGAATGTTCTTTTTCCTAGAAGGACAAATTACACGCCCATCCTCCAATCTCCATCGAGCACCAGAAAAATTATTACAATGACAAGAGTCCTTAAGACTATCAGGAAAAAAATTATGGAAGCATGGAAGACTTGAAATACCTTCTGTCACCTTACTTATCACAAAAGATAAAACAAAGTACTTACAGTGAAAGAGTACTGTAAGAGACATACCTGAAGATATTGTCAACCTAACAAAGACTTCTAAACCAGCCTATGGGGTACAAACATGTTAATTCAGAGCCATTAAGAAGAGTGGGCATTCGAATACTTCCTCCCTTCTGTCTTAATTGATCATTTAAACCCATATCTACTACTCCACCTCATCATTCACCTATAAGAACTCATTGAAAATACATTGTAAAGGGTTGGGATTTTATCGACTGTTTGAACTGTTATTGAGGGGAAGTAGTCAAGTAGTTTGTAATAGAGTAGGCTAGGAAGAGAAGTTTGGACTGTAAAGAGCCATTGGACTCAAAGTATGTGACTAGTTTTGCACATCAATTGAACAAGCAGATTCACAGGATCCTGGTCTATATTATTGGTGATGTTTTCCTTACTGTAACTGTCTCCTTTCATGTTTTATCATACTATCCATTATTCTCTGATAAAGAACAACAAGCATAGATTAGGACATACTATTGGAATTACCCTAAGTCTCACTGTTAAAACTTTATCTTTATGTTTTCCTCTGATTGTGTATCTAAGAACAAATTCAACATAATTTAACTAGTATAGAAGTTGGTCTGTCCATGCTTACTAATGTATGAATTTTGAGTTTATTTCTTAGATGTTCTTGTTTGGTTTAGCTGAAAGAATTGGGAAAATGGGAGATTAGAGTTAGCCCTGTCTCACTAGGTTCTGTTTCCAACAGTTAGCCTTTCTAAGCTCCCTTCGAGTGAGTGTCAAAAGCATTGAAGGTTAAAAGTATTTCTCTGATCTTAGGCCTTACTCTGTGTTTAATCTTAAATGTTTTCTACTGTCTGAAATTGGTTATGAGGACTGCTAGATTTTTTTCCTTAAGAGTATGTTGAAAGCAAGTCTGGATTTAAATGACATCTGACCTGATCTTAAGCTACCCTTTGTGTCATTACTGAGAGTTTCCTTTGAAGTGTGTCAAAGTAGGATAGGTTCAAAGTCCTTAGCTGATCTTAAGCTTCACTCTGGTTTCTTTCTTTCACCCACTCCTTAATGTTCCATCTCACTATATATCTAAAGAGATCCTTTGGTATAGATGACTTGCCCTATGGAAACCTTTGGATGGTTGTTATGAAAGTAAACCCTTTTATGACTCCATAGCCCAATGGATCAACACTTCTTTGACCTATTTTCCCATGCTGAAACATCTTGCTACTCTGTTCCTTTTTCACTTCTGTGGAGCTATAAAAAGGGTCTCTTTCACCTCTAATTACCTCACATTAATATGTCAACCCGAGAGCGTTTTGTCATTACAAAGAGTGACTCAATCCGAGGCTATCATTTTTCAGAGTAATGCTAGTAGTACAGTGCTTAAGAAATACAAAATTAAACGGATGCTTGACTGAAATTAAATTACTTTAAAGAATAAATCACACACTCAGAAAACTCAACAACTTATCAGTCAAGGGTTCGACAGTGATAACCCGTCCCTTCGGAAACTGATGGAAAGGAAACTAGAGCATAGACCACGAGCCTGGGAGCTAGACAATGACTGCCAATACTCACTACAGCCTTAGATCATCTCTCACACCAAAACATCAAATGCAAATAAATGGAACAGCAAAGTAAATAAAGGATTGAACAGCAATTCTGGAATGGAACAACAACTCTAAAATGGAATAGCAATTGAATAACTAAGTCCCGCGGGTTGTAACCAAACTTAATCTATACACTCTTTGCAATCAAATAACATTCCTTCACTCTAAAGGCAATTCACACAAATCACACTGATGGAACAACAATAACGATTAATGAATTATGAAACAATACTTGATAAATCAGAAATGCGCACAACACATTGGAATAACAGTCTGAATCAACGGAAATACGATTGTGCTTTCAAATAGAACACTATTGTTTCTGAAATCAATGATTATAAAGAACACTGCTTCAGCAAATGTATAACACGAATACTCAGTATAACAGCTCTGCAACAGAATAGTAAGAACATGCAATTAACTCTGAAAAGGATTAATAACTTGATGCGGAGTCAACACACGATTCTGTCTGTAAAAACCTCAATGATTCAATCTTTAACAGAGCATGTAATATGAACTTATAAAGCATATCAAATTACCAAACAACACAGATAAACAAACCACACAGAAGTCAAGTCGTAATGGTACAAAAGCAAGTGTCCTCCGGGGCCGGGCCCTTAGCCTCCAAGGATACACCGCTTTAAGTTAATGCAGACGCGAAGATGGAATAATCACCAAGCTTTTATTAATGCATCGGTCAAAAATACATCGAACCAGCTCAACGAAACTTAATAATCAAAGTCGATGTCTTGGCGTAAAATTACATGTAAAAACATATCCTCCCTAAGCTAACAAGGTCATTCCTTTAAATAAAGGTGACTAAGGAGATTTGAAGTCATTGAGATAATAGTATTGATCTCAGATCGAAGATCCCGAGGGATTCGCCAAACCGTTAATTCTTCATCCTTCTTTCTTTCTGGGCACCGAGCCGGTGTCTTCCTTCTTTTCAATCTTGGCCATTAATCTATTTAGCCTTGTCGCACTCCGGTTCATCTTCGTAGGGACATCAGCTATCTTGACTTTGTCTCTTCCTTTAGAGCGGCAATTCCTCCCTTCTTCTCATTTAAAATAAATCCATTATTAGGGCCTAAGTCTTGCATATCAATTCTCACATGTTTTGTCATAATTCCTTATTACTTCCAAATTCATGATACAACAAGGTTCACAAATTCTATTAAAAAGCCACTGAAATAATCATCAAAAGCATACCTTTTTAGGACTCCACACACCCCCCTGCTTACCTTGTTTCATGTCCTCATGAAAACATTGTAGTTGACATGTAATGCAGTGAGAGAATATGCTGGAGAAGGAGTCTCATGCGGAGGCCTACAACCATGTTGAGTGATTAGATAGTCAAAGAACTGACCTGTTTGCCCCTCAGGCATATCATACAGGGCCTGGTATCCGGGTGCAGGGTGCCAAATAATTGGAGTGCAAAATCTATATCCTAACCAGGATGACCCTGCTTTTAGAATGCTCTGGCCATAGAGGTTCAAACGGTCAGCAGCTAACTCAAAGTTCTCATACTTAAATGGTTCTCTGAGCTGGATGTTTGGATCAGAGATTCGATACCGAAATTTGGCTGCATTAATGGCCAAGTCTTTGATGGAAAGGAAATACTCTAAACTCTCTCGAATGAGTGCCTCATGCATGGGTCCTAATGTTTCAATGACACCCGGAGTCCTTATGTGGTTTCTATGAGCTTTCCACAACTGTACTGGGTTCCTAGGCTCAGCCCTTACCCGTAAATCTAGACCATTTTCCTGACCCTGGAAAGTATCATAGGCTTTGAGCCACTTAATATGATTAACCCCGAATGAAATGAATGCTTGGAATTGGATGTCTCCAATGAAAGGGCCAGGGTTTAATTCAGTCTCCTGACTTAGCACAAGGTCGTGCAAATAAAGTTCACACAACAACCTCTGGACTTTCACTCCATAATGTTTACAGCAGTCTATAAAGTCATTGACAGTGTTGATTTGTATAGGGGTGCCTGCTTTAACAGCTTTTATTTTTAATTTTAAATACCGTTCTAATAAAAACAGAGCATAGTTTTTAGCAGGGGCCCTACATGCTAAAACATCATTGTATAAAGAACACAAGTCATTCATCTATTTGATAACAATATCTAGTCTACGGGTTACCTGTGCAACTTCCTCTTGTTCCTTTTTCCACCCTTCAAAGGCCTGGCTTTTAGATTGACTGACGTCCCTTAGTTTCTGCTGTAACTCTTCATATTTTTCTCGGGGAACCGTTTGCTCTTTAAGTTGTTCAGCTTCTTGCTGTGCTTGCTTCATCATCTTGTGCAAGGATTTTGTCTTCGGATCTTTTTTCCATAGGTCAGTGGAGGCCGGGAGTTTTACCTGAACTTTCTTATTATGCTGTTTGGAGTTCAGAACCCTTATTACCCCTGAGGGTGGTGCCTCTGTCTGAATTTGCTTGTCACTGATCCTTATATCATCCTTTTCTGTTTTAACGCGAACATCCGTTTGTTCCCGTTCCCCAGCATCATGTGGAACGGCAGCTGGATTCTCAGTAGGGTTTTGAACAGCAGGCCATTTGTTGGCCCTCTTTTTCCTCTTTACCTTCTGGTTCTTTTTCAGAATCCTAATTTGTTATCTGAGCTGGGTTATCTTATTTAACAATTTACTCCGTTCCTTCCGCAACTTCTTAATTTCCAGCGTTTCATTCGAAGGAACAGCAGTCTGTCTGTTGCGGACTGGATCGTGACCAGTTGCTAAATCTTCCTCTTGGGGTTCTTCCTCACTGCTCTGCTCTGGCTATTCTGGGGTATGAACCTCGACTGGTTCTGTCTCTTCCTGAGCAACTGCTGTTTCTGCTCCTACTCCCTCTAGAATTTCCTCTTGTGACCTGGGAACAGAGTGTTCCCGTTCAGTATTTTCCTCCTCTTCATCATGAACATGCATGTTTCCTTCTTGGGGTTTGTCGTGAGGGTCCTCTGAACTAGAAGGTTGACCATACTTACTCATATTGGCTAGGACTGCTGCCAAGTCATCATCTCCCAGTAGGTCTTGTAATGGGCTATCTTCCTGCTGTCCCATTTCTTCCTCCTGTTCAGTTTCTGCTTCTATTTCTATTCCCGAAGGCTCGGCTGCTTCTTCTTCGGGTTGCTCGTCTTCAATTATCACTGGTTGGCTAGTGCTTCCCTGGAGCTTTTCCAGCCTTCCTCTTATCCGAGCCAACCGGGCTGATTTTCTGGGTTTAACTATGCTTCCTCTCATCTGAGCTAACCCAGCTGATTTTCTGGGTTCCTCCGGTTGCTCGGGTGGATCAATGGCATGCTTGCGCTTTGCCGATTCTTGGTGTGTCCCTGGTTGTTGTGATGTACTAGCAACATGTTCTCTGTGTTTTTCCGGTCGTTCTGGTGTACTTATAGAATGTCTATGTTTTGGGGATGGCTCTGTCAATCCCCCCTCAATCATTGCAATCAGCTCTTCCTAGCTGCTCTGCTGCTGGGTAAGACCATAACTAACAACTAGTCGTATCAAACCATGGTGACTTACGACTGACTCTACGTGCTGTGCCTTTTTTATACTTTGTGCAGCATCATGCAGTAATGAGTTTAGGAGTGCCGGTAAATTTACAGAGCATTTCTGCTTTAAAACAACTAAAAGTTTAAGATGTCGTGGTCTTACCACGTCTTTCCTTCCTTCGCAGGTAATGTAGCTCTGCACTGTTCTTGCTAGCTCTGTCCAGGGTTCTCCTAGGGTTGCTGGCAGAACTCCCTTCCCCTTAATTGTCAAATTCTGGCCTTCGTCCTGGAAAATGTCGATGACCTTCTGTAATCGTTCCTTTTTTAATGTCCATACCGGTCCGGTGGCTGGTAGTCCTGAAACTTCTGCAATTATGGCATCAGTGACCGCTATCCGCTTCCCTCTTACTGTGGAGTGGTCATCCTGTAGGTTCTGCAAAAATTCCATTGCTACTGTTTCATTAGACTCCTGTAGGCGATTGAAATAATTCAACCATCCTGCCCTCTCCAGGATCTCCCGGGCAGCAGCGGAGATCATCAGCTGTTGAGGCTCACTTCGAATTTCCCTTCCTCCCATGGTTTCACTGTGAATTCTAAATGGAACAGCAAAAACGTTTTCGGTTTGAAACACAGAGAGGGTGATAATCGCAAGGTTTCGAGAAAGAAAACACAGAGTATGCAATAGTGCAACAAAAACAACTTGTGTGAAAATAAAAATGCCATGCCATTAAACCATGCCAAACCGTCGTATACTAGTTTTCCCGAATGGTGAGTTGACACGTAATACAGGGAATGATGAGGTTAACCTCCCCCCCCCGCAGTATGATAGGCTGTCCCAGCCGGCAAATAAAGGAACGGCACCCGGTCTGTAATCAAGTCAGAAAGGAACAGCATATGAAATTATGCTATGTGGAAAAGGACAACGAATTACCGAAATCGAGGCGGAAAATTAATCGCGTATGATATAAGAGGCTGCTGTGTTATGATATGAGGCTGATAGGTAGGGCATGTATCGTACTTGCCAAATATTAAGCGGTCATGGTCACTTCCGTTGCCATGATTGGTAATGATAAATATTCATGCGATGTGTAAATCGGGAAATAACATATGATTAGTGCCTAGGATATAAGAAACAAAAGAGTATTAGTATCTTACCCATTGGTGTAACTAAGGTGACTTCAATACCATTAACAGTACTCTGCTGCCAACAGGTGTCCATAACCTTGGCAGAGTTGTTTTTTCACCCTCGGAACCATGATCCTTTGTGTATACTTAGGAATGTTGTTATGTCAAAATGTAGACCATTATGCTGGCTTGGTGACCAGTTAACCATAATGCCATTCACGAGGACGGAGCGAAATGTGGGCAGGCCGGCTCGTGATGAGACCTCCTGTTCCAAGGTTCGTTTATTTGATATACCTTTTGGACCATATCCCTGGTGTGGTGGCCATAATGGGAATGCCACTTCACTTCCATCCTCATGATCATGGTAGGTTGGCTCTCAATGAGACCCCCTATCCTGCATTTGACACTTCACATATCATGTTCACACATGTTTTATTTTTTATAGAATACTTTTACTTATTTATACACAAAGGGTGGTTCAACACTCCTTAAGAGTAGGAATGGTGGAAGAAGTCTTATCATCTCAATAGGAAGATATAAGCTCTTTTCTCTTATTCCCAAGTACTAATCAAAAAAAGTTTAAGGGAATCAACATGATAAAGATAACCAATCAGGGCAAAATTAGTGACAACAAAAGATAAGAAATAAGTATGTCCTTCCTTTTATCCTCTTATTAATGCAGAGCCTTATAGATATAGCGATTTATGGTTTGCAGATTTCGGTATGTTGTGTTTTTATATTTCATTGCACAAATACATAGCTGTAGCTTAAAGACTAGAAAGAAGACGGGCAAAAAGCATCCTCAATTTAGATCAGCAAAAGGGATAAGCTGTTTCGCAAGGAGAGAAAAAGTATGCTAAAGGTGTTCCGTCGGAAAAGAAACAACGATGGATAATAGAAAAAGGAACAAAAAAAATTCAAATGTCGTTCCTTTGGGAAAAGGAACGGCAATAATACTATAAAACACTCAACATGCCATTCCGTTGAAAAAGGCACAACAGCAATAAAAGAACGCTGTTTCTTTGAAGAAAAAGGAACAGTGGTAACCAAAAGGAACAACGAAAAATGTAACAATGTCGTTCCTTTGAAAAAGGAACAGCAGAGATCCGAATGCTGTTCCTTTAGAAAAGGAACAGCAAAACAAGCAAAACCAACATCATAAAAAACACACATATGCTATTTTTAGAATAGCAAAAATCGAACTTTGTGAAAGAAAAGGAACAGCAAAAATGACAAGAAAATATTTAATTCAAACTTATGTACAAGAACCACTAAAAAAAAAACAAGAACTTATGTACAAATTGCAAAAAGAAATGGACCCTTAATGAATTACAGGTGAGGAATATTTCTCTTCCTCTCCTAAGATCTCCATATCAGTGTCTCGGCGTAGCTGCTGGCAAAAGGATTCCCGAGTGAGTGGTTTGCGATAGAGACGGACTCGGTGGCCATTTACTTTGAATGCATATCCAGAACCGTCAATGGTAATTAGAGTAAGGGTTCCGTTGTCATGCACCTTCTGGATTTCGTATGGTCCCAACCATCGAGTCTGAAGTTTCCCAGGGAAGTCCTGAAACCGAGAGTCGTATAACAGAGCCTAGTCTCCCTCGTGGAAGACTTTGTTTTTGATGAGCGCATCATGCCATTTAGCTCGCTGCTGTTGAATCAATGCTGTATTTTGTAGTGCAGAGAGTCTAATTTCGTCTAGTTCATTGATCTGCTGTAGTCGATTGATTTGTGCCTCTCTTAGATCTAGGCCAACTTCCTGTGCTGTCCGTAATGTTTGGATTTCGAATTCTATGGGAAAAATGGGTTGTTTTCCAAACACTAATTGATAAGGTGAGTAACCGGTGGTGCTTCTCCATGTGGTTCTATATGCCCAGAGTGCTTCAGGCAGTCGGGTGGCCCAATCACGCCTATGTGACGCAATGGTTTTTGTTAGGATTGATTCTATTATCTTATTGCTACTTTCTACCTGCCCATTCGCCTGTGGGTGATATGGAGTAGTGATTTTATGCTGGACATGATAATTGTTGAGTGTTGCAGCTAATTTATGCCCCACAAATTGTGGTCCTCCATCTGTAATTATTTCCCTAGGAAGGCCATAACGAACAAATAGATGGAACAGGAACTGTATGACAGAGTCCTCTGTGGCTCTTGGCAATGCTTCTACCTCAACCCATTTGGTGACATATTCTGTTGCCACCAAGATATATGTTTTCTGATTTGATGAGGGTTGATGGGTCCAACGAAATCAAGAGCCCATCGCTCGAATGGTTCGATGACCAACTGTGGTTTCAGAGGCATCTCATCAGCTTGACCAGGTCGTCCTGCGCGCTGGCAGCTGTCACAGGCTTGGACAAACTTCTTCGCATCTTTGAAGATCGTAGGCCAGTAATATCATGTCTGCAATACTTTATGTCCAGTTCTGCGCTCAGCGAAGTGCCCCCCACACGGTCCATCGTGACAGGCTTTTAGGATGTCAAAGATTTCATCTTCTCTAACACATCGCCTGATATGCATGTCTGCCCCTGTGTGAAACAAATAGCCCCCAATCCACGAGAATCGAGAACTTTTCTGAATAATCTGCTTGCGCTCATTAGGAGTTAAATGTTTTGGTAATTTACCTACTGCGAGGTAGTTGGAAACATCAGCATACCAGGGTGTTTGAACGGCAACAGCAAACAAGTGCTCATCCGGAAATTGATCTTCAACTGCTGCTGCATCGCTTGATTTTGGTATTCTCGAAAGAAAATCGGCTACAGGGTTTTCTTTGCCAGGCCGGTCCTTGATTGTGATGTCGAATTCCTGCAATAAGATTAACCATCGAGTTACTCTGGCATTTGTGACAGACTTATTTGCTAAATATTTTATAGCAGAATGGTCTGTATACAAGATAACCAGGATAACTTTGTAATTTTATGTCTAAATTTATTTAATGACATGTATTCTGACTAGGAATTCTTTTGATACTTGATGTACAATTCAATTAGGGGATAGAATTTTGGTGATGTAATAGATAGCATATGGTTTTTATCCTTCCCTCTTCTGCTTAAGAAATTCATGATAAACTTATCTGGTGTCAGATGATATCTGGAACGGTAGGTCCCAGTTTGGTCCTCGAAGGACTGGGGCTGTGGATACAATCTTCTTTAGATCCTCGAAAGCACGGTCACATTTGTCTGTCCAAAGAAAATCAACGTTACCAGTTAGTGCATATAAAGGAGCAGCAATGTGCGAATAATGCTCTATAAATCGTCTATAATAACCGGAAAATCAAAGAAAGCTGCGTACCTCTGTTTGAGTAGTAGGAGTGGGAATAAGCAAAAGTATTTGGATTTTGGCCGGGTCTACCTGAATGCCGGCTGCTGAGACATAGTGTCCTAGGATAAGTCCTTCGGTCATCATCAAGAAACATTTTTCGTGGCTTAAGCAAAGCCTGGTAACAATGCAGTGTTGTAGGACTTTTTCTAGGGTGTCTAGAGCTGGATCAAAATCATCTCCATATGGTGTAAAGTCATCCATGTAAACTTCAAGTCCATCATTTATTAAATCTGCAAAAATGCTAAGGATGGCCCTTTGAAATGTGGCAGGAGCATTACATAGGCCAAAAGGTAGAATTCGATAGGCAAATGTTCCCCAGGGACAAGTAAAGGTAGTTTTATCCTGGTCTTCAGGGGCAATCTGAATCTGATTGTATCCACTAAAGCCATCCAGGAAAGAAAAGAACTTCTTCCCTGCTAAAGTATCCAATACTTGATCTATGAAAGGGAGAGGAAAATGATCTTTTTGTGTTGCCTTGTTTAGTTCCCTATAATCCACACAAATTCTCCATTTTCCGTTCTTTTTTGGTACCACCACAAGCGGAGAGACCCATTTACTATCAGAAATAGGGTAGATAAAATTAACATCTAAAAGTTTTTGAAGTTCAGCTTTTACCACATCCTTTAGATGAGGATTAAGTCTCCTTTGCGGCTGACGAACAGGTCGGCATATTTTTCTATGTAAATGTGGTGTGTACATAATTGTGGATCGATTCCTTTCATATCGGGGTAGTCCCATGCAAATGCTTCCTGATACTTTGTTAACAAATGGATGAGCTTAGTTTCCTGTTCAGGTGTGAGATTAGCATTGATGTTTAAGGTTTTCCCCGGTGCAATTTCCATAGTCTTACTATGTGCAACAGAAGTAACAGGTATCGTTTGGTCATGAATATCTTTCAAGGGATCTTCTTCCAAGTCATTATCAAATGCTGCTTCTATCATGTGACACTGTGTGCGAGGTTCAGTTTGAGTAATGAAATTATTAATGGCATCGTCTTCTGTTTGATCTTTGAAATGAAGTGCCTCTTGTATAGTTAATGGAGATCTGATGTTATCAGTAAGATATGATACAGGGTGCTTATTAGTTTTGATTATTGTGACACTTGGTTGCGCTGGAGGATATAGAACTAGATTCTTGCTATTTGGTCCTCTGGTTATGGTCATGTTTCCCTGCCGACAGCCAATGTAGGCATCGGCAGTAGCGAGCCAAGGTCTACCTAAAATTAGCGGGTTTCCATCAAGTCGGGTTTTTGGATTAATTATCAGGAAATCGGTTGGATACTCCCAGGATTCTACAGAGACCATGACATCATGTAGAGTGCCCTCTGGTCTAATCACAGATCGGTCAGCCAATTCTAACAGAGTAGAGGTGGGTTCTACAGATGTAATGCCGAGCTTTTGGCAAGTTGTGGTTGTTAAAATATTAATTGCAGCTCCTAGATCAACTAAGGCATTAGACAGGGTCTGACCATAAATTTGAACAGTTATAATTGGATTCCCGGGGTCTTCATATTTAAGGGGTGTTTCTCTTCCGGACAATAGGTCAGATAAGGTACCGACTACTTGGACTCTTGGATTATTTGTTATATTCCTCCTTGGTTTCTTTATGCACAATTCTTTTATAGTTTTTGCATATATGGGAATGTCTTGAATGGCTTGGAGGAATGGAATCTTTATGTACAGATTTTGTAATTCTCCCAGAATGTCAAAGTCAGGATATTGTATGGGTCGAGGTATGGCTAATCGTTCTGGGAATGGAGGAGAGGATGTGGTTGCTTGATTATGGGTTTGTTGCTTATTTACATCCTCTTGTTGTGACTGATGTTCTCTGGGTAACTGATCTTCAATATGAATTGTTTTATCTCCCTCAGTTTCAATTATACGTCCAGATCTTAACTGAAGATCATTGCACTCCCTCAGGTCGGGTCCTAGTTCTGGTGATTCTATGATTTGAATAGATTGGACCTGCCTGTTGTTTGGATTGGGATCGGGTTGGGCTGGGAGTTGCGGTCTCAGGTTAGACTGGGATTTTGTTGTAAAGCTGGCAAAGTAGGTTGAGGGAGCGGAATAGTTCCAGCTGGGTGGTACATTGGTCTTTGCCAGCTTGTCTGCCAGGGTGAACTTTGTGAAGTAGAGGGAGTCCATTGTGAAGGATATGGGCCATTTTGCCAATATGGTGGAGTGTAAGGGAAATTTGGCCAACCAGTTTGGCTTGTTTGATTTAGCCATGGATTTGGAGAAGGAAATGATTGTGGTGACCAGTTTGTAAATGGGGTTTGAGATTGATTTTGCCACATACCATATTGTTGAGCATTATACTGTGGGTTTTGAAAGAAAGAGGTTGGGTCCGAAAACATACCAGGTTGTCTTGGCTGCCACGGGCGGCGCTGGTTGATTGAATTCACCGATTCTGGTTCTTCTTCTGCTTCCTTATATACTGCTTTCAATCCAGGAAGTGAGGGGCAGCTTTCCGTAAGGTGGTCTTTTGTACAGATGGCGCATGTTTGGACTTTATCTAATGGACACTCCTTGTGGCTGTGTTTCTTTCTGCATCAGGGGCAAAAGATTGCCATATTCTGTTCTGCCTCCAGCTGCTTCTGTTTAGCCTGCACAATATCAAGTTGTGTAGTTAGTGTCCCCATAATATCAGTTTTAAAATTTTCTAATAAATTTCCAATTTCTGCGCGTGTTACTCCTTCTACTGATACTTTATTGTCTTTTTCAAACCGATCATATTCTGTTGGTTTTATTCTTGTACTGCCTCTCGAACTCCTGATACACAAATCAAGGATGTCAGTAAAATTCTCTTGATAAATATCCCCTTTTCCCATAATATTTAAGGTTTCAATCCATTGTTCCTTCATACCCCTCATTAATGCAGTTTTTAACACATTATCAGGTAAAGGTAGCGACGCATAAGGAGATCTTTGTAGATTATACTGAAAACGTTCCACATACTCCTCTAATGTTTCATTTGGTCTGGCTGACATTTGAAATATTTCGTCTTTTAATTCCCTAGACCTACAATAATCCTGATATTTCTTTAAGAAGGATTCTTTCATTTGATCCCAATTGTTGATGACCCCGCCACCTAGCCCCATAAACCATCTTAAAGCAGCCCCTTTTAATGTAGAGGGAAATAATTTCAATTTTTGGGGATCGGTGGTGTAATCGTACCCCCTACATAACACATCGAATTCGAATAGGAATGCATCCGGATCTTCCGATGTGAGTCCGTGAAATGTAGGGATATGCTGAAGAGGGATAGCTTTCATGGGTGCATTTGCTGCATAATCCACTATAGGATATTGTAATGTAGAGGTTTGAGTGTTTGGCTGGTTTTGAGCGTTTGGTTGGTTTTGAGCCATGGGATCGAATATATGCCAGTAACCTTCTGGGATATCTAGGAGGGTATTCCTAGGTTGAGTGGGAACGGTTTTGACAGGGATCTTTTTAATAGCGCTTCCTTTATCTGGAATAATGGGAATCCCAGGTGTCTGAGGAGATTGAATCTCTTCAACAATGACTTTCGCAGCACTTCCTTTATCTGGGCTATCTAATGGCTGATTTGTTTCAAGAGGAGATTTTGGTTCCTTGGTTTCCCCTGTTTCTCCTTCTCCTTCACAAAAGTTGCTAGAGTTCCCTTCCTGCAATAATTCTGGAGTGGAATTTTCAATTTCTTGAAAGTCCTGCTCCTCAGTTTGACTATGTACCTCAGCACAGGCTACAGATGGTGATCCTGTGGCCTGAAGGAAACTAGTAGGTGGTTTAGAAATGTTTTTCTTGAAGCCTACTGATGGCTGAGATTCTGTTTTCTTATAGATTTCGTCTATGAAGGTCGTTCGACCAAGGGTCACCGGCCCCTTAGCTTTTTCAGGCTTGGATGGGGGTTTGATATTCTTTTCTGGCCTTTTCTGCTTAGTCATGCACTCAAAAATAAACTACCAACTTTTATTCAAACAAAGCAAAAAAAAATCTGTTAGGAAAGCGGATAGTGGAGAAGGTCTTTTACATGCTCCGCACGTAGGTTCTTACCTTCCGTTTTTAGGATCCAACTCCTCCCTAGCAGGCTTGTACACTACTCTGAAAAAAGACAAATGGCTACACTCTTTCCCCGGCAACGGCGCCAAAATGTGGAGCTATAAAAAGGGTCTCTTTCACCTCTAATTACCTCACATTAATATGTCAATCCGGGATCGTTTTGTTATTACAAAGAGTGACTCAATCTGAGGCTATCATTTGTCAGAGTAATGCTAGTAGTACAGTGCTTAAGAAATACAAGAGTAAACGGATGCTTGTCTGTAACTAAATTACTTCAAAGAATAAATCACACACTCAAAAAACTCAACAGCTTATCAGTCAAGGGTTCGGCAGTGATAACCCATCCCTTCGGAAACTGATGGAAAGGAAACTAGAGCATAGACCACGAGCCTGGGAGCTAGACAGTGACTGCCAATACTCACTACAGCCTTAGATCATCTCTCACACCAAAACATCAAATGCAAATAAATGGAACAACAAAGTAAATAAAGGATTGAACAGCAATTCTGAAATGGAACAGCAACTCTAAAAATGGAACAGCAATGGAATAACTAAGTCCCGCGGGTTGTAACCAGACTTAATCTATACACTCTTTGCAATCAAATAAAATTCCTTCACTCTAAAGGCGATTCACACAAATCACACTGATGGAACAGCAATAACGATTAATGAATTATGAAACAATACTTGATAAATCAGAAACGCGCACAACACATTGGAATAACAGTCTGAATCAACGGAAATACGATTGTGCTTTCAAATAGAACACTATTGTTTCTGAAATCAACGATTATAAAGAACACTGCTTCAGCAAATGTATAACACGAATACTCAGTATAACAGCTCTGCAACAGAATAGTAAGAACATGCAATTAACTCTGAAAAGGATTAATAACTTGATGCGGAGTCAACACACGATTCTGTCTGTAAAAACCTCAATGATTCAATATTTAACAGAGCATGTAATATGAACTTATAAAGCATATCAAATTACCAAAAAACACAGATAAACAAACCACACAGAAGTCAAGTCGTAATGGTACAAAAGCAAGTGTCCTCCGGGGCCGGGCCCTTAGCCTCCAAGGATACACCGCTTTAAGTTAATGCAGACGCGAAGATGGAATAATCACCAAGCTTTTATTAATGCATCGGTCAAAAATACATCGAACCAGTTCTCAACGAAACTTAATAATCAAAGCTGATGTCTTACAGAAAATTACATAGAAAAACATATCCTCCCCTAAGCTAACAGTGCTGTCCCTTTATATAAAGGTGACGGCAGAGATGTCCAAGTAATGAGATAAATAAAGCAGCGATCCCTCAGGATCGAAGATCCTGAGGGATTCGCCAAACTGTTAATTCTTCATCCTTTCCTTTCTTTGGCGCTGAGCTGGTGTCTTCTCCTTCTTTTCCGAGCCGGTTTTCTGTAATCTATTTAGCCTTGTTCGCATTCGGTTCATCTTCAGAGGGACAGCAGTTATCTCGACTTTGTCTCTTCCTTTAGAGCGGCAATTCCTCGTTTTCTCCTCTTTCTGCACAGAAAATAACCATTATTAGGGCCTAAGTCTTGCATATCAATTCTCACATGTTTTGTCATAATTCCTTATTACTTCCAAATTCATGATACAACAAGGTTCACAAATTCTATTAAAAAGCCACTGAAATAATCATCAAAAGCATACCTTTTTAGGACTCCACAACTTCCATAGCCTTCTCAGTTAATGATCTCCAACCAAACAAACAAATAAAAAAACCCCTGTGCTTCATAACTAGCCTAATACCTTACCTTGAACTCCAAAGATATATCATTCTTTGCATTTATAGAGAGATCTCGGTCTAGATCCAGGAGGGCTAGATCCTGAGATCTAAAAGTGGTTTGATGTTGTCTCATCATTTGGTATTTCCAGATCTTCCAAATCATGGGAACCAAAACATTGGGTAGAGGAAGTAGGGTGGATTGCTCTAATGAAATCTAAACCCCATTGTTGAAAAGTAGCTTTGACATTGATTGGTTGTAAAGGAAAAGGAAGTAGTTTCCTCCTTCCCTCAAATATTTGGCATTTATGGCAAGTCACTACTAGCTTATGGATATCAGGGAAAAGAGTGGGCCAATAGAAACCAGCTCTAAGGATTTTTTTGGTAGTGGTTTTCCAATAGAGATGACCTACACATTCTCCTTCATGAAACTCATGCATGATTCTATCTGCATCTTCTTCAAGTAAACATTTAAGCAAGATACTAACATAATTTTTCCAATATAAACCTTTCTCTAGAATGAAAAAATTTATAGTTTTTTGTTTCAAGAATCTGGCCTTTGTTTTGGAAAAACCAGGAGGAGCATTTAGATTAAAAATCACATATAATATATCAGCATACCAAAGTGAATTCATAAATGCTTCTTCAATAGGTGGAGTCACCAGCTCCTCTTGTTCATCCAAGGAATGTATCATGTTTATGTCCAGTGCCTGAAAGTTTGCTTCAACCATCAGTTTGGCCAGTCCTTGCCCTTTGATTAGCTTGGCAGGGTTGATTTCTAGATCATACTATAAAATTACAGCAATCCACTTATCTCTTTTACCATCAGGATCCTGAGTTAGTATGTCCTTAACAACTGCATGAGGAACAAAAGCGATGACATGTGAATGCAAGATGTAAACTCTAAAATCCTTTAATTCTTTGATTAAGGCAAAAGGTTGTTTTTCCATAATGTTATATTTCAGAGGTGCATCTCTTATTTCCTTGTTGAAGAAAGCTACAAGTTGTTCTTGTCCCATTATGTTCTCTTGTAGCAATACTGTAGCAACTATGTGTTCTAAAGAAAATGAGCAGATGAAAAAATCCTTGGTAAAGTTAGGGCTGATTAGAACTGGCGTTTAAGTAAGTGATTGTTTTACCATTTCGAAGGATTGCTTCGCTTCTATGGTCCATTTGACTCCTATTTCTCTTTTCATCATGTTTTTAATGTTTCTTAGGAGTTTTTCAAGGTTTGGTATGAACCTCCTTAAGAAGTTGATCTTTCCAATGAAATATTGAAGCTCTTTGATGTTCCTAGTGTGACTGATCTGTAATATCCCTTCAATCCTCATTGGGTCTATCTTAATCCCTTCTTCAGATATGATGTGGCCTAGAAGTTTTCCTTCTTGAAGGCCAAACAAAGTTTTCTTGGGATTCAAATATAAACCATACTTTCTACAGTTTTCAAAGACCTATATTATGTGAGCTAGGTGTTCTTCATCATTTTTTGGGTAGAATGTGATGTGATCAAGATATATCAAAATGAAGTAACCCATTTTTTCAGGAAAATAAATGTCCATGGCTCTTTGAAAAGTGGCCCAGAAATTCATTAACCCAAAAGGCGTTTTAACATACATGAAGGTGCCCCAGGTTGTAGTGAAAGCTGTTTTGTGCTAATAATTTGGATGTACTAGCACCTGATTATACCCTAAAAAACCATCAAGAAAAGATATTATTTTGGAACCTACTACCCTTTGCAATATGTGATCCATCTTAGGTAGAGGGTAGTTATCTTTCAGGGAGGCTTTGTTTAAATTTCTGAAGTCTATGCATAGCCTAATTTCCCCTGTTTTCTTTCTCACTGATACAGAGTTTGAGACCCATTCCGAGTATCTGAGTGGGACTATTATTCCAACATCATACATATTTTTAATTTCTTTGTCAACTAGAGGCATTAGGATAGGGTTTATCCTATGCAATTTCTACTTGAATGGTTTCTGGTTCTCCTTGAGATGAATCTTATGCTGAATGATGTTTGTATCATAGGACTTCAAGTCCTCATATCCCCATGCAAACACATCTTTAAATTCTTCGAATAGCTCAATGTATTTATGTTTTATGAGAGCTGGTAGTGTTTTGGACAGTTTTATCATTTTAGGTTCTTCCTCATTGCCTATGTTGCATTCGTCTATATCTGTTTTAGTGGATTCCATTTTAGGATTCCTAGCAACATTATTGAAATCAAACAGTTCTTCTAAGGGGGCAAGTCCTCTTGGCAATATATTGTCTTTGCATTTCAATATCTCAAGGTCCCTTTTGTTTGGATCCTCACACAATTTCTCCTCATGAGGGTATTCTAATAGGTTCATATCAGCAGCATAAGGTGGCTCTGTTTTGTGTGTCTTTTCCTTAGCAGAGCAGTTCTCTTCATGATATGAGTCTGATTTTGGCATTTCAAACTTAGTTTTGTGCTGCAAGAAGTCTTCAATTTGTTTGTCATTTTCAAATACTTGCCAATAATCTATGTTATCAGGGACTGCTGGTATGTATTTGACCTTTACTGTGTATTGTTCATTGACATGAGGCAATTTACAAGTGCTGACAACAAAGGCTAGTTCATTTGCAAGGTTGTTTTGAGTTCTTACGAAAGAGGTAAGTTCATATTTTTTAAATGTTTTTAGGAGGTCTAAGGCAAAATTTCTATATTATCTTAGCCTAGGATTTTTGGCTGAATATTATCCTTTAATTTGCCTAATGATTAGCTCAGAATCTCCTTGAATGGAAATCTTCTTAGCTCCTATACTTTTTAGCAATTGTAACCCTAGGAGAAGAGCTTCATACTCTGCAATATTGTTTGTACATGGAGAATCTAGTTTGTAGGAGTGACCTTTCCTAGTGTTGTGTATCCAAACACTGCTCCTGAACCAGCTTTGCCACAAGAGCCATCAAATATCATGTTCCAAAGAGTTTCAAGTTTAGATTCACCATTATGTTTTTGTGCATGGTTGTTAGGGTTTTGGCTGTTATGTTCTTCATTTTGTGTTTGGTTTGAATTTTTTAATAGGTCATGTTCTTTCTCTTTTTCAACTACTTGTTTGTTAATGTCATCTTCATTGTACAAAATGAATGAATCAAGGTCTGAATGGACAGAATAGAGAGGAGTGTTATTTGGCTTATCTTGGCTACTTACCATGTATTTCATGTGAGATTCTATGTACAATATTCTTGTTTGGTTAAAGACTGGAATGGTAGCATAGGTCATGTCCATTTGGAGGGTTTCTTGGAGTTTGGCTCCCCATAATCTTGATAGAAGCATGCCATATTTCAGGGAAATGTTATCCACTACAATATCCATGACAAGGCTCTTGGCTGGTATTTGTGCCATATTAACACATAGATCTTTGATCAGACCCAAACATTTAACTCTACTTGAATCAAAAGAGTACAAGTCTTTGTATGGTTTGGTTATTTCAAGGCCTAATCTTTCCATCACTACCTTTGGCATGAGGTTATGTGAAGCACCAGAGTCTAGCATGGCATTGTGTAGGATTTTGTCATGGACATTCAAACTGACATAGAATGGAGATACAACTCCCTCTTGAAACATTCCCTCTACCTCTGGTCCAAACAACAATTATGGCTTGTCATTAGTCAGATTTAGAGTATCGGTGTCATTTCCTATGTTTAAAGCCTTCAAAACTTGAGATCTATACACATCTTGAGTCACTAATTCAGCAAGGGGTATGGCTATTTTTATCTTGGAAATTTCACTCTCAATACTGAATGGTATCTATGTTATTGGTAGATTTGAATCAGCTTTGTTAGAAATTTTCTTTTCAGCAACTTTAGCTTGCTCATTTTTACTTGAAATCTTAGTCAAAATAGTTTTTTCAGGGCCACTAGTTGATGCACTAGGGCAGCTTGGGTCACCATTATGTTGGCTGATTTTTTTTTTGCTTTGATCATCATTCTTAGCCATGGTGTTTGTATTTTATGCTATCTTTCTAGGGCTGTTTTCAGGGGTCTTCCTAACAAAAATTTCTGGGTTGTTCCTCTTGGAGGCATCTTGGGCTTTCTTACTTCTGAGGTCATACTGGCTATGAACCTCCATGATAGCATTTTCAAACCCTAGTTTGTATTCTTCAGAATCCTCATATGTTATTTCATTTTGGCTTGAGGAAAACAGATCTTGTTCTTCTTCTGTGAGAAAAACATCATCCTCATTATTGGATTCTACTAGATTGACATGGTTTTCTTCTGGCTCCTCAGTCTCTCTCTCTCCTCTTCATCTACATAGTTTTCTTGGAAAGGAGGTTTGATTTGCTAGTCATTTTCTCTTTGTATTATTTGAGGAGGATCTTTTCTGAAGTTTTGGTTTCTGTTTTTGTTTTTAGGATTTGTTTGGTTTTCACTAGGGGGTGCTCTTTCATTTAAGTTAATTCTCTCCATCATCCTTTCAATTGTCCTGACTAGATTGTCAATTTTAGCATCAGATGTGGAGGCCACAGGTTCTTATTTGTATGTTGTTGGCCACCTGTAAAATTTGTCCTATGAAAAGGTGGCCAAAAACATTTTTTCAGTCTTCAAGAAACGCTTTCATGACCAAAATTTTATCTCTTGAAGCCTGTAGAAGATCTCATGTTCATGTTTAAAAAGTCTTCACTATGGTTTCCCTTCAGAAACTCACAAATTCTGTTAAAAATTTATGAGAAAGACTGCTGCAATATCCCCCTTCTCTCCCCTTCCTCCTCTCAGAGACTAACCTTCATGTTTTCCATCGTTGGCCTCTGTTTTCCATTTCCCTCATTTTCCCTTCATAAAGGTTTCCTCTGCCGAGCTTGAACTCCTTTTGAAAACTCTGTCGAAACCCTCCCGATCGTTGGAAATCCGTTTGAAAATATATGTAAAAACCCATCTTTTGTATTAAGAGTTTAAACCCTTTGGGCCAAGTCTCAACCACTTCCCCATCATATGCCCATGGTGCTAAAAACAAACGCTAAGCCTTTCGGTGCTTATCGCATCGGAGAAAATCCAAAGCGTGCAAGTCTGTTTTCATTGTGTTGACGAAAAGTTTCGATGCGATTGGCCCTGTGTGATGCGGCCCTCGATCATGTTGCTACTTTATATAACCCTCAGCCCCGCAATCGAGCGCTAAGACCATTGAATAAACCATATCCGATTGAAATTTCTCTTTTTAAAATCAAAACCCACCAACCCAAAATTTTAACTTAAAACTTTAAGTCACATGTTGAAATAATCTAATGGGTTGATCAAAAAGACCAATTGCGCAATCACAATTGGAGAATTCACAATGAGTTGATCGGAGAGTCCAGTCCCGCAGTTCCGATTGCGATTGGCCTTTGATTTACTAAAGCCCCGACCATATCAGAGTTCACATACCCAACGGCCCCGCAGTCGGGCGCCTCGTCACTTTATATATATTTTTTCCGCCCCCGATCCATAAGAACTTTGTTTTATTTTAAAAATTAAGTTTTCATATATTTCAAAGGATTGTTCTGCCAGTTCTTCTCAAAACAGATCTCCGCCATTGATCATCTACAGCCGATCAAACGGCCAGTGCTCAATCGCATCGCAAAGTTTTAAATCACATGCGTTTTGCTTCACCCCCGATTGCCGATCCCCGATTGGTTGTCCACCGTTGATCTCCTCTCTACCTTCCAAAATCCAACGGTCCTCATTCCCTCCGCTCATAAGTCTTACCGCTGTTTCAAAACCCGCCGATCCATTCTCCACCGTTGATCTCGTTTTTAGATCGACGGTCATCGCTCAATCGCTTTAACCCTCCCGATTGCGCAATTGCATCGGAGTTTTTCGATCGCATCCATTTTTTTTAGCCTGATTGTGACTCCCCCGATCCATTCTCCACCGTTGATCTCGTTTTTAGATCGACGGTCATCGCTCAATTGCTTTGACCCTCCAGATCACGCAATCGCATCAAAGTTTTTCGATCGCATCCATTTTGTTTACCCCCCGATTGTGACTCCCCCAATCCATTATCCACCGTTGATCTCATTCTTAGATCGAGGGTCAGCGCTCAATCGCTTTGACCCTCCCAATCGCGCAATCGCATCAGAGTTTTGCAATCGCACCTCTTTCCTTCTTCGCCCCGATTGTGATTCCCCGATTAGATCTGGACCATCCACATGTCCTGATCCAATGGCTACGCTTTTTCCCTACCTTCTAAGCAGTTTAAACCCAAAAAGCAGGATTTCATAACCTTTTTTGTGTTTTGCAGGATTTTTTAATGGTTTTCCATGGTATAATGAAGGAAATTCGAGAGCCGGGAAAGACATTTCCTATGCCTTCGGGCTAGTAAAAAGAACCATTTGCGGGCTTTATTCCATTTTCTTTATCAACAATTCATGAGCGTTGATAACATAAAGAGCCCTGCGTAGCCTGTGCATCAACAAGACACTAGGTTCTTAAATCACTTTTGAAAGAGTATCAGTTCTTTTCAGAAACAGAAGATCGAAAAAATTGAACTAAAGTAAATAAACCTCTCTAGCTCCCAAAGGGCAACTGCGGTCTCCTGGTAATTAAAGTAGGTTTAGTCATTACTACAAACAAAAGGTGTTTTGCCCAAAGGCTGCCAAACAATCAATACTAATCAAGGATCTTATCTTTAGAATTGTCGGCAAACTATTTTTAAAGATTAAAGAACAGTCCAGAAGAAGTTCTTTTCAATCATTAGACCTCGAAAGGCAGAAACAGAGTTATGGAGCAGAGTTAGAAGTGATTGCATTCCCGCCTTATGCCTTGTCGGGTTCTCAAAGGCCAGAAATTGCATTGATTACATAATTAATAATACTTGACCCCTGGGAAATCCTCCCACCTCTTCATTCTTCTATAAATATTTCTGTAGAAGATGAGCAAAAGGTTGGTCTCTGGACACCTGAATGCAAGTAATATTTTTCGAAACTACTGATGCTTGTTTGCAACTTGAAGATACACGAGCTGATATGAGAAGTTTGAAGTTGTAGAGACCCGCCGGGCTTGCTGATTGTAACTGTTTTGAACCTCAATACAAACTGCTGATTTATGGGATCCCTGATTTGTGTCAATGGTGATGTGTTCCTCACTGTCTATTGTTATTTTTCTTAATGTTTTCACTCTTTTCACTTCTTTGATAAAGAGCAACAAACATAGAGCTAGGATTTACTTTCAATAGTACCTTACTCTAACTGAAAGCTTTATTTTCTATGTTTTCTTCATCTGAAATGTTCCCTTTGAAGAGTATATTACGCAGGTTAGTTTAAAAGCACTTGCCTGATCTCAATTGCTAGTTGTCATTGTTATCTGTGTTGTCCTTATTGAACATGCTGAAAGCAGGGTAGTTTTAAAGGACTAACCTGATCTTAAGCGTTTCAACTGTTTTAATAATGTTTTCTAAAGTATTTCAATGCAGGCTGGTTTGAAAGCACTAACCTAATCTTAGAATACTTTATGTTTCTTCTTAAATTGAATCTGCTGAAAGCAGGGTAGTTTTAAGGCACTTACCTGATCTTAAGATTTTCAACTGTTTTAATGTTTTCTAACTGAAAGTACTTCCAAGCAGGCTAGTTTAAAGGTACTGACCTGATCTCAGAATACTCTTACGGTTTTCTTTGAAGTACATGCTGAAGCAAGATAGTTTAAAAGAACTTACTTGATCTTAGGTTGTTTCACTACATTTTCATCTGTTTGTTCTTTATTCCCTATATGTTTTATTCCATAAAATCACCTTAAGAGATCCGTTGACATAACTAAGTTGCCCCATAGATTATTTTTGAACCTTGCTATCCAATTAAAATCCTCCTATGACTCCATAGCCCAATGGGTTAAAACTGTCTTCGCCTTCCTATTAGACATATCACTCCTTCACTTGTAGACACCTTCACCTTTGAAACTACCTTCACCTTCATTATGTCTTTGCCCAACCAAAACAAACAAAACAAAACCCAAGCTCTTCATAACTAACCTAATATCACTATTTCAGGTTTCAAAAGGTCACATCTTTAAACTCGTTGATGGAGAGATCCCTCTCTGGATTCAGGAGGGCTAGATCCTTGAATCCCAAAGTGGTCTGATGTTCCCCCTGCAGTTGGAATTTTGCCAATCTTGCTAATTACAGGGTGCTAACATACTAGCGACTCCACTGGGGAAATTTTTGAGTTCATAGTCGCTTGGCCAGCTTGTATAGACTCTCTGGTCTTCCATACAACCACTCAACTCAGAAAAACACTAAAAATATTTCAGATTGGTATGCAATAAACATGGTGGTGGACCATAAAACCTTTTTTACCTCCTTACGAGCTAAAAACTTCCACTTGGCAACTCCAAAAATCCTGAACAGACCTTAAGACTCCACTGGGAAGAACCCTTATCATTATAAAATTCAGTTAGAGGACTATAGGATTAAAAAGTGTGCAAACAGATTAAGTTAACCCCTTAAAGATTGTTATACCTGGTTGAACTTATCTTGTTTATTTTGGGTCTAAAAACACAACATAGTGGCTTCTAGAAAGATTCACACTAGAGCCTATGGCATGTTGTTGTCAAGATCATGGGGTGCAAAACTGCAAGGTTCCATACAGATGGATGGGACATATGCCACTATCCATGTTTTTGGCCAGCTCAGAAGACTGTACAGAGAGTCACACATGAAATTCATGGTCAGTAGCTTGGAAAAGCCTGAAAATTCTCCCATTTATTCTGTCCATACTGATCTGGATTCATTTATCTTCTACAATAAAGAATCCACAAAACAGTCAGAGCCAAAGCGCAGTGACTTTGATAAACAGTTAGAAACCCCAAATCTAGAAATAAATGCAGTTCTAGACATGGAAGAAAATGAGAGAGAAATTTTGGAACAACATGTTGTAACAACGAACCAGAGTGAACAAAGCCAAGATGGAAAATAACAGACTGCCCCTCACGCTCAGATCCATGATGATCCTGAGGAACGAGACCCAGCACAACATGTTGTGAATTTCAGGATAAAACATAATGATGAAACACCTAGTGAACAAGTCACTTCAACAGGATTAATGGCTGATAGGGAGGAAGAGAAGCACAACTCAGAAGTGTCAAAACAGTCTAATGCATCTAAAGACAATAACCAAGATGAAACCGAAAATAGTCCTCTGTGGACTATGTATTTTGATGGGTCATGCACTAGGAGCAATGCTGGTGCAGGCGTCTGGATTACCAACACTGAAAACAACCATACAGAAAGCATTTCCTGCAAATTAAACTTTTAGTGTTCCAATAACATAGTAGAATATGAATCCCTTCTCTTAGGCTTGTATCTATTAAAAAGGTTAGGAGCCACAAGAATTAATGTGTATGGGGATTTAGAACTAGTCATTAAGAAAGTCAATGGGGAATATAACGCAAATCATCCTAGACTTAGAGCTTACCGAAATGATGTCATGGACCTTTTAAAAATTTTTGAGGAGTCCAAATTATTTTTTGTTCCAAGGAAAAGAAATATTGCTGCCCACAATTTAGCTTTTGTGGCTAGAACATGCTTAATGTCGTTCGAAACCAAAGACTGTACGACTCAAATTAAGTTTAGACCAGCTGTGCCAGATAATGAAAAATATTGGCAAGTCTTCGAGGGTGACAAACATATAGAGGATTTTCTGTTGGGAAGGAACGAAATTGAGTTATCTGATTCAAATTCTAAATCTGATGATAATTGCTTAAACGAAAAGTCACCTAAAAAAGAAAAACCATCTAGTCCCGTGGAAATCAACATGTTAAATGAAAAACTTGAAACTCATACTGAAGAGCACAAGGACATAGAAAACGAAGACATTGAGGTATTGTCATCAAAGGACAAGAACATACCTAGGGGGCTAGCACCGTTAGAGCACCTCTTTGATTTCAACGACGTAGCAAAGAAGCTCACCGTAGAGTATACCGAGTCTGAGGTCGAAGAATGCAACATAGGCACCGAGGATCAACCTAAAATGATTAAATTAGCTAGGTCCTTGCCACCAGACATGAAAAGGAAATACGTTGACCTGTTTAAAGAGTTTTTCGATGTGTTTTCCTGGGGCTATGAATACTTGAAAGCCTACGATACATAAATCATCTAGCACAAGATCCCTTTGAAAGAAAACCAAAAACCCTTTAAACAAAAACTGCGTAGGATTAATCGAATACAACTGCCTCTAGTGGAAAAGGAAATCAAGAAAATGTATGAGGCAGGGATCATTGTTCCTGTGAGGTTTTTTAGAATGGGTTTCTAACCTTGTAGCTGTGAGGAAAAAGACAGGAGAAATCAGATTGTGCATTGATTTCAGAAACCTTAACAGAGCCTCCCTAAAAGACAATTACCCTTTGCCCAAAATGGAACACATTCTACAAAGGGTAGTCGGTTCAAAGAGGATTTTTCTGTTAGATGGTTTTTCAGGGTATAACCAGGTTTTTGGTACTCCCAGAAGACCAACTCAAGATAGCTTTCACCACTCCCTGGGGCACTTTCATGTATGTGAAAATGCCTTTTGGATTAATGAATGCTGGGGCCACTTTCCAAAGGGCCATGGACATTGCATTTTTAGAGGAGATAGGGCACTTCATTGTAATTTACCTTGATGACATAACAATTTACTCTAAATCTGATGAAGAGCACCTGAAACATTTAAGAAAGGTCCTTGAAAAGTGCAGAAGATTCAGGTTATCTTTAAATCCCAAAAAAACAGTGTTTGGCCTTCAGGAAGGTAAACTCCTTGGCCATATCATATTAGAAGAAGGGATTAAAATAGATCCAAATAGAGTGGAGGGAATAATACAGATTAGCCAACCAAGGAACATAAAGGAATTGCAGTCCTTTATTGGAAAGATTAACTTCTTGAGGAGGTTTATTCCCAACTTAGCAGAGCTCCTTAGAAACATGAATAATATGCTCAAAAAAGAGGTAGGAGTGAAGTGGACTATGGAAGCCAAAAAATCCTTCAAATTAGTAAAACATGCACTCACCCGGGCACCAGTCCTAATCAGCCCAGATTTTTCAAAAGAGTTCCTCATTTTTTCCTTTGCCTCAGAACATACTGTGGCAGCAGTCCTGTTGCAGAAAAACCCAGAAGGATAGGAACAGCCCATTGCTTTTTTCAGCAAGGCTTTAAGGGATGCACCCTTTAAATATAACATAATGGAAAAACAGGCCTATGCTTTGGTGAAGGCCTTAAAGGACTTCAAGGTGTATATTCTACATTCCCACATCATTTCCTATGTACCTAATATAGTGGTAAAGGACATCTTGTCAGAAGACGCAGATGGAAAGAGAGGCAAATGGATTGCTGCTATATTAGAGTATGATTTGGAAATAAAACCAACCAAACTTATTAAAGGTCAGGGCTTAGCTCAATTAATGGCTGAATCTAATCTACAAGCCCTTGACATTAACATGGTAGATGCCTTGGATGAGCAGGAAGAATTGCCTGCTCCCACTATTGAAGAGCAGTTTCAAAACTCACCTTGGTACACTGATATCTTGTATATGCTGACAAATCTTAATGCTCCTCCTAATTTATCAAAAAAAAAGGCAAGGTTTTTAAAGTTGAAAGCTAGGAACTATTGCGTTTTAAATGAATGTTTGTATTGGAAAAAAGGTGATGGTTTATTGCTTAAATTTTTGCTTGAAGTTGATGCAGAAAGGATCAAATATGAATTCCATGAAGGAGAGTGTGGAGGCCATCTTTACTGGAAAACCACAGCTAATAAAATCCTTAGAGCTGGCTACTACTGGCCCACCCTTTTTCAGGATGTCCATAAAATGATAGTTTCCTGTCACAAATGCCAAATTTTTGAAGGCAAAAGAAAACTTCTTCCTTTACCATTACAACCTATCACTGTTGAAGCTCCTTTTCAACAGTGGGGCCTAGATTTTATAGGGGAAATCCATCCTGCTTCATCTGCCCAACACAAATGGATTCTCACAGCCACTGACTACTTCACAAAATGGATTGAAGCCATCCCTTCTAGGAATGCCACAGATTCTGTCATTATAAAATTCATTGAAGACCATATCTTGTCTAGATTTGGATGCCCTAGGAAGATTATTACTGATAATGCTGCTGCTTTTTGTTCTAAAAAGATGATTGAGTTTTGTCACAGGTATCGGATTACACTTGGTCATCCTACTGCTTACTACCCTCAAGGTAATGGTCTAGCAGAATCATCGAATAAAATTTTGGTGACCATCATCAAGAAGCTGCTTGAAGAGAACAAAAAATCATGGCATAACAAGCTGGTGCATGCTCTGTGGGCAGACAGATTGACCACAAAAAAGTCCATTGGAATGTCCCCTTACCAACTTGTTTATGGAGCTGATGCAGTGTTTCCTACTAGTCTAGGTGTACCAGTAATAAAATTGATCCAAGAAATACAGTCAGAAGAGGACATCATGATTAGGAGGATCAATCAGACAATACATCTCCAGCAGACAAGGGAAGAGGTTTACAATAGAGCTCAAAAGGTGCAAGGGAACATAAAGAAGTTATTTGATAAAAGAACAAAAGCTTGTGATTTCAGTATTGGAGACAAGGTACTCAAGTGGGACTCCCAAAGAGAGGAAAAGGGTAAACATGGAAAATTCGACTGTTTGTGGCAAGGTCCTTACATTATTCAGTCTACCATTGGTCCAAATGCCTATTTCCTGCAAGAGCTAGATGGCACAGATATGTTTGGGGGGCCTGTCAATGGCAGGGTCCTTAAACATTACTACTGCTGAGTTTGATTTTAAAGCTTTCATTCCCATTGTAAATACCATTTGTTTTGTTCAGTTTCATAAAAAAAAAAGTACAAAAAGCAATAAAAAGAAAATAAAAGAGGGCAGATTGTGAAAAACAATAGAGGTACAGCCCCATACCAAAAAAGAGAAACAAATCTGAAAGTGAGCAAGCTCAAATGCCACTCCTAAATAACACACTTCTAGTTGGTCAAACTATCTAATCTTGACTAATTAGCTTTAAATTTTCTGCTGATAGGATAGTGAATCACATTTGTGAAACTGTTTAATCTTGGCTTATCAGTAGATAGATTAGGATAGAAATTAAAGGTTCGATCATGTTCAAAATATGAACCTAAGTTTCCAAAGAGAGATGACTCAAATCTGTTGTATTTTTTGAGTCAAGAAGAAGTAAATCTGGTTCTAATTAGTGCAAAATCTGAACCAGAGAAAAAGAAAGAACATCTCAAACAGAAGTCAGAATGGAGCTGTGAAAATATGGAGGAACTGCTTCAAATTTTCAGATCTTAAAACCTTCAGTTTTTGTTTAAAATTCTACGAAATAATGTATATGTGTAGTTTGTTTTCTATGCCATAGATCACAGCAAGTCAAACAATTTAATCTTGACTTGACTGTTTTTAAATTTCTGTTGTAGAATTTAAAGAATAAAATCTGATTGGACAGTTTAATCCCAACAGATTGTAGATTAGGTAGAGAAGCATCTGAACTCAACTGCTTAATCTGAGTTCAGGGAGAAATAAGGAGTAGAAATAGATTAGATTTCCTGCTTTCAAAAGAATAAAATTTTGTGAAAAGATTTGGCCAGTCCAAGTGTGCTCTAAAAATGAAGAAAAAATGTTAGATCAGTAGGATTGGGTAGGTAGAAAGCTTATTGATAAAAATCCATTGTTTTGTGGCTGCTAATTTGTTTTCAGAACACATCATCCAGAGAAAGAAAGTAACCCAAAGGATCAGGCACAGGTCAGCCTCCCAGAGAACACAAATGGATCAGGCACACGTCATCCTCCCAGAGAACACAAATGGATCAGGCACAGGTCAGCCTCCCAGAGAATGCAGGTCTGAAGTTCTTGATGCCTTCAAGAAGGCACCATCCCCAAGTGGAGCCAATGTTGGCCACCTGTAAAATTTGTCCTATGAAAATGTGGCCAAAAACATTTTTTCAGTCTTCAAGAAATGCTTTCATGACCAAAATGTTATCTCTTGAAGCCTGTAGAAGATCTCATGCTCATGTTTAAAAAGTCTTCACTATGGTTTCCCTTCAGAAACTCACAAATTCTATTAAAAATTTATGAGAAAGACTGCTGCAATATCCCCCTTCTCTCCCCTTCCTCCTCTCAGAGACTAACCTTCATGTTTTCCATCATTGGCCTCTGTTTTCCATTTCCATCATTTTCCCTTCATAAAGGTTTCCTCTGCCGAGCTTAAACTCCTTTTGAAAACTCTGTCGAAACCCTCCCGATCGTTGGAAATCCATTTGAAAATCTATGTAAAAACCCATCTTTTGTATTAAGAGTTTAAACCCTTTGGGCCAAGTCTCAACCACTTCCCCATCATATGCCCATGGTGCTAAAAACAAACGCTAAGCCTTTCGGCGCTTATCGCATCGGATAAAATCCAAAGCGTGCAAGTCTGTTTTCATTGTGTTGACGAAAAGTTCCAATGCGATTGGCCCTGTGTGCCACGACCCCCGATCATGTTGCTACTGTATATAACCCTCAGCCCCGCAATCAGGTGCTAAGGCCGTTGAATAAACCATATTCGATTGACATTTCTCTTTGTAAAATCAAAACCTGCCAACCGAAAGTTTTAACTTAAAACTTTAAGTCACATGTTGAAATAATCTAATGGGTTGATCAAAAAGACCAATTGTGCAATCGCAATCGGAGAATTCGCAATGAGTTGATCAGAGAGTCCAGGCCCGCAGTTCTGATTGCGATTGGCCTTTGATTTACTAAAGCCCCAGCCATATCACAGTTCATATACCCAACGGCCCCGTAGTCGGGCGCCTCGTCACTTTATATATATTTTTTCCACCCCTGATCCGTAAGAACTTTGTTTTATTTTAAAAATTAATTTTTCATATATTTCAAAGGGTTGTTTTTCCGGTTCTTCTCAGAACAGATCTTCGCCGTTGATCATCTACAGTCGATCAAACGGCCAGCACTCAATCACATTGCAAAGTTTTAAATCTCATGCGATTTGTTTCACCCCTGATTGCTGATCCCCAATTGGTTGTCCACCGTTGATCTCCTCTCTGCCTTCCAAAATCCAATAGTCCTCATTCCCTCCGCTCATAAGTCTTACCGCCATTTCAAAACTCGCCGATCCATTCTCCACCATTGATCTCGTTTTTAGATCGACGATCATCGCTCAATCGCTTTGACCCTCCCGATCGTGCAATCGCATCGGAGTTTTTCGATTGCATCCATTTTGTTTACCCCCAGATTGTGACTCCCCCGATCCATTCTCCACCGTTGATCTCATTTTTAGATCGATGGTCAGTGCTCAATCACTTTGACCCTCCCGATCACGCAATCGCATTGGAGTTTTTCGATCGCATCCATTTTGTTTACCCCCCGATTGTGACTCCCCCGATCCATTCTCCACCGTTGATCTCGTTCTTAGATCGACGGTCAGCGCTCAATCGATTTGACCCTCCCAATCGCGCAATCGCATCGGAGTTTTTCAATCGCACCTCTTTCCTTCTCAACCTTGATTGCGATTCCCCGATTAGATCTGGACCGTCCACGTGTCCTAATCCAACGGCTACGCTTTTTCCCCGCCTTCTAAGCAGTTTAAACCCAAAAATCAGAATTTCATAACCTTTGTTTGTGTTTTGCAGGAGTTTTTAATGGTTTTTCATGGTATAATGAAGGAAAGCAGAGAGCCGGGAAAGACGTTTCCTATGCCTTCGGGCTAGTAAAAAGAACCATTCGCGGGCTTTATTCCATTTGATTTATCAACAATTCATGAGCGTTGATAACATAAAGAGCCCTGTGTAGCCTACGCATCAACAAGACACTAGGTTCTTAAATCACAGTTGAAAGAGTATCAGTTCTTGCCAGAAACAGAAGATTGAAAACATTGAAATAAAGTAAATAGACCTCTCCAGCTCCCAAAGGGCAACTGCGGTCTCCTGGTAATTAAAGTAGGTTTAGTCATTACTGCAAACAAAAGGTGTTTTTCCCAAATGCTGCCGAACAATCAATACTAATCAAGGATCTTATCTTTAGAATTTTCGGCAAACTATTTTTAAAGATTAAAGAATAGTCCAGAAGAAGGTCTTTTCAATCATTAGACCTCGAAAGGCAGAAACAGAGTTATGGAGCAGAGTTAGAAGTGATTGCATTCCCGCCTTATGCCTTGCCGGGTTCTCAAAGGCCGGAAATTACATTGATTACATAATTATTAATACTTGACACCTGGGAAATCCTCCCACCTCTTCATTCTTCTATAAATATTTCTGTAGAAGATGAGCAAAAGGTTGGTCTCTGGACACCTGAATGCATGTAATAGTTTTCGAAACTACTAATGCCTATTTACAACTTGAAGATACACGAGCTGATATGAGAAGTTTGAAGTTGTAGAGACCCGCCGGGCTTGCTGATTGTAACTGTTTTGAACCTCAATACAAGCTACTGATTTATGGGATCCCTGATTTGTGTCAATGGTGATGTGTTCCTCATTGTCTATTGTTATTTTTCTTAATGTTTTCACTCTATTCACTTCTCTGATAAAGAGCAGCAAACATAGAGCTAGGATTTACTTTCAATAGTACCTTACTCTAACTAAAAGCTTTATTTTCTATGTTTTCTTCATCTGAAACGTTCCCTTTGAAGAGTATATTAAGCAGGTTAGTTTAAAAGCACTTGCCTGATCTCAATTGATAGTTGTCATTGTTATCTGTGTTTTCCTTATTGAACATGCTGAAAGCAGGGTAGTTTTAAAGCACTAACCTGATCTTCAGCGTTTCAACTGTTTTAATAATGTTTTCTAAAGTATTTCAATGCAGGCTGGTTTGAAAGCACTAACCTGATCTCAGAATACTTTATGTTTCTTCTTAAATTGAATTTGCTGAAAGCAGGGTAGTTTTAAGGCACTTACCTGATCTTAAGCTTTTCAACTGTTTTAATGTTTTCTAACTGAAAGTACTTCCAAGCAGGCTAGTTTAAAGGTACTGACCTAATCTCAGAATACTCTTACGTTTTTCTTTGAAGTACATGTTGAAGCAAGATAGTTTAAAAGAACTTACTTGATCTTAGGTTGTTTCACTACATTTTCATCTGTTTGTTCTTTATTCCCTATATGTTTCATTCCATAAAATCACCTTAAGAGATCTGTTGACATAACTGAATTGCCCCATAGATCTTGTTTGAACCTTGCTGTCCAATTAAAATCCTCCTATGACTCCATAGCCCAATTGGTTAAAATTGTCTTCGCCTTCCTATCAGACGTATCACTCCTTCACTTGTAGACACCTTCACCTTTGAAACTACCTTCACCTTCATTATGTCTTTGCCCAACCAAAACAAACAAAACAAAACCCAAGATCTTCATAACTAGCCTAATATCACTATTTCAGGTTTCAAAAGATCACATCTTTAAACTCGTTCATGGAGAGATCCCTCTCTGGATTCAGGAGGGCTAGATCCTTGAATCCCAAAGTGGTCTGATGTTCCCCCTGCAGTTGGAATTTTGCCAATCTTGCTAATTACAGGGTGCTAACATATGTAACCCTTTTTTTTGCTCTCATTCTAGCCCTTTAACAATTAGATTGGATTCTACACTTACTGCTCCCCTTTGCATGTCTTCCAGGGTAAGGGGATCTCTTTCTCTCAATTGGTAAGCCATTTTTGGATCAAATCCATCTGAAAATTTTATTAGGGATAGGCTTTGTGGGGGTTTTATGTGGGGAGGGAGTGCATTATATACACTATTGAACTTAGTGCAATAACCTTGGACACTCTCCCCAAAATTTCTTTTGAGGTTGTCCTACTCTGATAATATTTGAAGAGGATTTTTCTTAGTCTCCTATTTTTTTATGAATGTTTGATGAAGGGAGGGAGATAATGAATGATATTAGGGTTTAAGATTTTGAACCATTTCTTTGCTTCTCCTCCTAAAATTTGGGCAAGCATTCTCATTTTTATGGTCTCCTCTTCAATTTCTTCATAATCAAAAACATCATTCATCAAGTCTACATGTTGTTGGGCAGTTGTAGGATCAGTCCCACTAAAGTGAGGGATTTTGGATCGATAGTCTTGTGGCATAGGTAGTAAGGGTTGTGGTAATACCAATGGGGCAAACCATGCTACCATGATTTTAGGTAAAGGAACCCAAGGAGGATTTATAAGTGTTAGCCCCTGAATTTGCTCTCTTTTTTCCATTTTCCCCTTCCTAAATCATAACCATTTACCGCTGTTTTACCTCTTTTATGCACCCTCATCTTGCACCAGTCCAAGCACGGTGACATATTTCGTATAAAATTTATTTTTCATATTTTTAATTCAACTTAGAATTAGTTGATTATTTATTACATTATTTCTTACTTTTAATCACTCTTTGTAACTTATCAATATCTCCAATGTTTATTTGGTAGTTAGAGTACTTACCGTGTCCACTGATCCTAGTGCAGGATCAGATTTTGCACTGTTGCCAGCACAAAAAATCCTTGTAGCAGATCTGAAAATCCTTGATCACCACCTCATTTTGAGTAGCTTCAGCCACGACAGCAATATTGATCCAAAGGCAGTCGAGACCAAATCTGTGAAGGACGAAAGCTGAAGATTGGCTACGACCAATTTTTCTAACTGTCTAATTTTGAAGGCCAAAAGGCTAAACTCTACGTTTGGTTATGTAATCGGTTGAATGATATAATTTTGCCTTGGACAAAAGATCTATATAATGTAGAATTTAAATAGGACTAGGGGGAAGTTTTGATAGGATAAGAGAACAGAGACACAACCAGAGAGGCGGTAATAGGTTGTTGTATTTTGTTATCACCCGAATCTGGGCTAGACAATGTATTAATGTATGTACTTGCCTCAGTGAATTAATGAAAGGGAGCTCCGCCTCATGTTTCACAAATTGAATTTATGTATTTGAGCTAATGAATTGATTAATGTAATGAGTAGCATTTTTATTTAAAAGGGAAACACACTAGTTGGCTAGGGCCCAGCTAACCTAGCAAATTTACCCCATTTCCTGTTTTCCTGTAATTTGTGTTTACATTGTCAAGTGTGATTTAATTTTAAGCACATGCATTCCTGTCTGAGTGAACGCGGATCCGTTGTGTGAAGTAGATAAATTTTCTTTTCCTGCAATTTCCTTTCCTGCACCTGATTTCAGATTGGTTTTCCTCCACCTAGTCCAAGTACGAGAAATAACCCTGCACCAATGCACGTTGGTGTGATATATCCTTTTCTGCAATTTTGTTTGATTGGTTTTCCCCGCTTGGTCCAAGAAGGAGAAATGAATCTGCACCAGTGCACATTGGTGTGATGCAGCAAGCCTTCTTAGTCTACTTCCCACAATCTTCTTTCTTTCATTAAATGCTTATCACAGGATAAATGTATATTGATTGTTTCTTTATTCCTGCACTCTGTTAAGATCAGAAACATTAAATTTTTATGTGTGCAATTTGATTTAACAATATAATTTCACTTGCAATAATTAAGCACTCATTTTAAGAATTAAATGCTAAGTGCAGGAAGCTCTCATCCGGTGCAAGAACTAGTTTCTTGCCACGTGATCCGAGTGCTTTGAACCTGGAAAAGTTCAAACCCTTGCATGAAGTAAAAAGCCTTTAGTAAAGAAACCATTTATACTTTCTACATAAATCTTTGTTCCTGCACTAGTGCAAGTAGACTGCGAAAGTGAAGGACAGATTAGGGCAAGAAGGAAATCTCTAAATGAGTAGGTTTAATGATGCAGGGCTAGGCCTGCAAAATCCAGGATCCCCAACGTTCATTGCATATAAAACATGCGCCTCAAACTATTCCTTAATTCAACTTCAATACCTGAAAAATTCACACTTAAATTCGCGGAAGCTTGTTGATTATGGTTATAATCTCATCTTTTATAAAAACCATGCTTGGAATCAAACCCAACTTCATAAACTCAAATACCTTCAAACAAACCCAATTCCAAGACAATTTCAAACCATTCCATTCATTAGGCAATTTCGTACTCTTTCTAAAAGTTTCATCTTAACAATCATTTCATTATGATTGAAAGATTTCACAACCACTCTTACAAATTGAAGCTAATACCCATTTCTTCATCTCTTTAATGGTTTATGAAAACCATATTCATTTCATCATGATCAAACATTCGAAATTTTATCAAGCAATCCAATACTCTCATTATATATGATCGGATTCAATTAAAGAGTGTGCCCTTTTAATATTCATCCTGGCAACTTATTTAGAACCCAATGTTTAATTTCCATACGTTTTCCAATTAACTTTAAAAACATTATTTTTGGTTTTAAACATCAAACTGCTCACTCAGATTTCATTTCATTTATTCCCAACATTCACATATAGTTTTCAATGCCAGATTTCCAAATAAAATTCCATAAACAAATGCGTTCCTGTATTAAAAACTGAATCTGGCAATATTACCATATATCGATTTCATGCATTGTAATTTCATACAAACACCACCATACCTCCGTTCTACTCTTTGGATTGCGTCTTCATACCTTACTCCTTCAATTTTTGAACCACGCCTTCATTTTCTGGAACGTGTATACAGTTTTGAACTTCCGAAATGTCTGAATGCAAAGTGATTACAGCGCTAAGCTCGACTCCAACCAACAGAACGCTGGCCCTTTCTTATATCTGCAATATAATGAAAAGTTATTCAAATTAAATAACCAGATTTTTACAACACTGTGAACATTTCACAAATGCAAATGTTGCTTCATCATCAAGTTTATACATCTCCTACGCGCCAACCAATTCCTTCCAAGCCAGAGCTTCATTCATCAAACCAGATTTGTAATGCTGGTCGATTTGCTGAAATTTAAATCGATTCTCTACGCCCAGATCACACTCATGCTTAATTGAATGCTTCACATTTGCAACACCGCTGTCTATTTATTAAGACATGATCCATTGAAACGCTGAATCCTTTACACCGTCCGAGCACCATCTATAATCAAAGAACCGAGTCCCTCCAAGATCACTGATAGAAATCTGCACAAAATAATCCTGCAATTCTCAAATATTAGTGCCATAACCCAATTCTTATTATAAAATCCTCGCTCGAGTCATCTCTTAACACGGATTTTTTTTATTCCTGTCATTACAACCACTCCTTTAAATGCTACCAATGGAACAGCAAATTACTTGCGTTGTGGGAAATAGATGATCGATTCACCGTATTTTATAACTCGACTTCAGAAACTAATATATAACAGCGTCCAACTAATTTCCATTCTAACACACTTATACAAGAGCGTTCAGAGGAACCATCAACGTTGTGTACCATTTCACGCCTTTGATTCAACGCCTTCTTACACTCAACAATTTTGCATTATAGTTTTGACATTATTAACATCGATTATTCAAATCAATATGTTAGTCCTTACAAAGTTCAATTCATTCAATTGTGTTTGAGTTCATAAACACATCCATTTAAATTGCGCATAATATTCAACTCCAAGTTTTCAAGAAATTAACAAGAAATAGATATATAATCCCAATCAACCTATATATATAATATGAAACACACAAAATTACTTACAACTCTCGTCTTGGCCAGATATTCGAAACTGATGGCCCTCTACAAACTGCCCGAAGGCTTCCAAGGAGAATCCTGGCTCACTTCTCACACTCACTCACAATCTCAATGTATTTTTCTCTCAAAACCCCCTCCTATTTATACAATTTTTTAAAAATGAACTAATTAAATGCTCAATCCCCTTAATATATCAACACCACTAGAATATCTCAACAAACCCTATTATCTAGAATCTTATCCCTAAAAATTAGAAACTAATTCCAACTTAGGCTCCCTCATTAATTCTAAATAATCTAGAAACTAATTTCTCTCACATTTACAATTTCTCACAAATAATTAATTAATCACTCAAAATAATATTAATATTTACATGAAATTTAATATTTCTTCAAAACATGAAACCCCCTAGCTTAGATAAAATACAAGGTGTTTTTCGGAGCTAATGCTCCTGCATCAGACTCCCCATGTAAGAAAATTCATGACCACCTGGTCATAAGTCTAGATAATTATTTCCTCCTGGATCCCATATTTTATTTTGTAATCTTTCCTTGCTTTTCAATTGCTTTACTGCTGTTGTTATCTGCTGTTGTCTTCCAGGTTTCCATATTTTGTGCTATAATACTCCACTTGCTGTGCTCTCGCAATCTTTCTCTGTCTTTCTCTTGTTGCTTCTCTTTTGTCTTACTGCTGCTGGTCTCTTCCGGGATTCTTTCGTCATCAGTCTTCTGATACTTTCAATCTCTCGATCCAATAAATCTCCCGGCTGTTGATTTCTTGCTGCCTGCTGAGCTAAGACGGCTTGCTTAGTTTTTACTTTCTCTATCTGTACTGTCACTTGCTGACTTCTTGCTTCTATGCTTGTTTCTGTTCTGACTGCCACCCGGTCATCCATGCCCTCTTGTCTTCTGGAAAAGAAAACTTCTTCTCCCTTCATTTGACTGCTTGACTGAGTCAAATATTCTCCAGTACCTGCAACAATACCTGCATTCACAAAACACTTGTTAGAATAAAAATCATAAGGCCTCAGTGCCTTACTTCCCACTGCCAGCACTTCAGTATGCCGATCCCAATCATTCTTGAGACTATTAGTTAGTCTCTTCTCGACGTCATCTTCTTCGAGAATACCTCTATGTTCTGGAACCTCTTTATTTCCATTCATCTCTGTTTTTATATTCTGAACACTTATCCTTTGTGCTTCTTGTCTGTGCTCTAGAACACTTAACTCATGCCATAAACCTGTCATCTCCTTTGAGAAACTTTCTGTGCAATCTTCAATACTTTCATAAGCCAAGCTTTCTGTTGTCACCATCTCATCATCTGTTATCAGAACATAATTCTGATTCTCAACTCCTGCAATAAACTCAGTTATCTGTCCATCACTTAATAAAAAAAATTGATCATCATCATGTATCATCCCTGCATTCATACACAACTTGTCAGTTTGAAAACTACAAGTTTCAACAACTTTAACCGTCGGTTCATATACCAACTCTTCCAGCTGAATCTCCTTTTCATTCACATGAACTTCCTCCTGTACTGTAATAGTAAAAGCATCACTACTTTCTTCTTTAGAGTACTTATCTCCTGAAAGACTCCTTTCCACACTTGCGACAGCGTCACAAGATTGTGCATCCTCCTCAGCACCTGTAACCACATCAAAATTATCAGCCACAAAAATACAAGAGTTCACATTATCCAGCTGGTCTGGATCTACCCAATAACTCAAGAAATCATCAATGATCTCCTCCTCTGTTTCATCAATAGAAACCTCCTTTCCCAACTCAGCTGCTCTGAGTTCTTCTCGTCTCAACTGTACATCCATCATCTACTCGAGATTCTTCAGCTCTTCTGTTAACTGCATGTTTATCTGTCAATCCCTTTTCTGCTATAGTCTCTGCCACTTCACTCTCTTCCTCATCAACCAACCTTGTCTTTGGCCTTTCATATTCTCCTGCAACAACTCCATCAATAACTCAAGATGAATTGTGATCTCAGCTTTCTCTTTCTCGTACTCTTCATTAGTCCACTGCTTCAATATGCCATTTGCCTTGGAATCTTTCTCCCTCATTCTACTGTGGCCTCTTTCTGAACCTCTGCTCTCTTCTTTATGACTTTCAGTAGTCATCTCCTTCGCCATGAGTTTCTTACTCATGAGTTGCACCAAGCCTCTGCAACAGTAACCTCTCCTGCTACCACTTACCTCACCAATCCCTTCCTCCGGATCTGGTCTTTTGGTAATCACCTGGTCCTCTGCTGGAACCTCTCGAGCATTCTCCACTGCTCCTTCAGGCTTTTCTCATCTGCAAATCTTAAGAACACACTTGTCCTTTTCATTCAACCTCTGTTGAATCTTTAGGTTCTGCCACACACCTAGAATCCTCTGTTGGATTCCATCACTGCTCTCAAGCTGTGATCTGCTTCTTCCTGCTGAGATTATGCCTGCAACCAAATTCTGTAAATAGTCTTCAAACCAGAGTTAAATATCAACTACACAATCTCACCTTTCAAGATCCTATTGATCTCGCTTCCTTCCTCAACTGCACTTGCATACCTGTGCTGCCATCTTCATCAGTTTCACAATCTGACATTCATTCACCACATGCATTTAACTAAATTAAAAAAAACTTGAATCCTCTCCCAGAGCCATTCCAGCTCTTCAACAAAACCTTCTGTCTTCATTCAGAAAACAAACATTCTTCAATCTCAATAGAGCCAAGCTCTGATACCAAAAATGATGCAGGGCTAGGCCTGCAAAATCCAGGATCCCCAACATTCATTGCATATAAAACATGCGCCTCAAACTATTCCTTAATTCAACTTCAATACCTGACAAATTCACACTTAAATTCGCGGAAGCTTGTTGATTATGGTTATAATCTCATCTTTTATAAAAACCATGCTTGGAATCAAACCCAACTTCATAAACTCAAATACCTTCAAACAAACCCAATTCCAAGACAATTTCAAACCATTCCATTCATTAGGCAATTTCGTACTCTTTCTAAAAGTTTCATCTTAACAATCATTTCATTATGATTGAAAGATTTCACAACCACTCTTACAAATTGAAGCTAATACCCATTTCTTCATCTCTTTAATTATTTATGAAAACCATATTCATTTCATCATGATCAAACATTCGAAAGTTTATCAACCAATCCAATACTCTCATTATATATGATCGGATTCAATTAAAGAGTGCACCCTTTTAATATTCATCCTGGCAACTTATTTAGAACCCAATGTTTAATTTCCATACGTTTGCCAATTAACTTTAAAAACATTATTTTTGGTTTTAAACATCAAACTGCTCACTCAGATTTCATTTCATTTATTTCCAACATTCACATATAGTTTTCAATGCCGGATTTCCAAATAAAATTCCATAAACAAATGCGTTCCTGTATTAAAAATTGAATCTGGAAATATCACCATATATCGATTTCATGCATTGTAATTTCATACAAACACCACCATACCTCTGTTCTGCTCTCTGGATTGCGTCTTCATACCTTACTCCTTCAATTTCTGAACCACGCCTTCATTTTCTGGAACGTGTATACAGTTTTAAACTTCCGAAATGTCTGAATGCACAGTGATTACAGCGCTAAGCTCGACTCCAACCAACAGAACGCTGGCCCTTTCTTATATCTGCAATATAATGAAAAGTTATTCAAATTAAATAACCAGATTTTTACAACACTGTGAACATTTCACAAATGCAAATTCTGCTTCATCCTCAAGTTTATACATCTCCTACGCGCCAACCAATTCCTTCCAAGCCAAAGCTTCATTCATCAAACCATATTTGTAATGCTGGTCGATTTGCTGAAACATAAATCGATTCTCTACGCCCATATCACACTCATGCTTAATTGAATGCTTCACATTTGCAACACCGTTGTCTATTTATTAAGACATGATCCATTGAAACGCTGAATTCTTTACACCGTCCGAGAACCATATATAATCAAAGAACCGAGTCCCTCCAAGATCACTGATAGACATCTGCACAAAATAATCCTGCAATTCTCAAATATTAGCGCCATAACCCAATTCTTATTATAAAATCCTCGCTCGAGTCATCTCTTGACACAGATTTTTTTTATTCCTGTCATTACAACCACTCCTTTAAATGCTACCAATGGAACAACAAATTACTTGCGCTGTGGGAAATAGATGATCGATTCACCGTATTTTATAACTCGACTTCAGAAACTAATATATAACAACGTCCAACTAATTGCCATTCTAACACACTTATACAAGAGCGTTCAGAGGAACCATCAACGTTGTGTACCATTTCACGCCTTTGATTCAACGCCTTCTTATACTCAACAATTTTGCGTTATAGTTTTGACATTATTAACATCGATTATTCAAATCAATATGCTAGTCCTTACAAAGTTCAATTCATTCAATTGTGTTTGAGTTCATAAACACATCCATTTAAATTGCGCATAATATTCAACTCCCAGTTTTCAAGAAATTAACAAGAAACAGATATATAATCCCAATCAACCAATATATATAATCTGAAACACACAAAATTACTTACAACTCTCGTCTTGGCCATATATTCGAAACTAATGGCCCTCTACAAACTGCCCGAAGGCTTCCAAGGAGAATCCTGGCTCACTTCTCACACTCACTCACAATCTCAATGTATTTTTCTCTCAAAACCCCCTCCTATTTATACAATTTTTTAAAAATGAACTAATTAAATGCTCAATCCCCTTAATATCTCAACACCACTAGAATATCTCAACAAACCCTATTATCTAGAATCTTATCCCTAAAAGTTAGAAACTAATTCCAACTTAGGCTCCCTCATTAATTCTAAATAATCTAGAAACTAATTTCTCTCACATTTACAATTTCTCACAAATAATTAATTAATCACTCAAATTAATATTAATATTTACATGAAATTTAATATTTCTTCAAAACATGAAACCCCCTAGCTTAGATAAAATACAAGGTGTTTTTCGGAGCTAATGCTCCTGCATCATTTAAGGACCCATCTAATGAGACTGCTAGCGTCTCTGCTAAAGAAAAACACACAGTCAGTAGTTAAAAAATAATTAGCTAGAGCGATTTCCTTTTATCTTTAATTACCTCTTGCAAATGCATTCTTCCTTGTTCCAGTTTTAGATTATTTTGATGGTTCAAGTTGCATTTTTCTCTTTTTAATTTGATTCTGCAATATTTCCTTTAAATAAAGTAGGGATTTATATTAGAAAGATTCATACCATATGTGGCATTTCATGTTATTCGTCTCTAAGTTTACGGATCCCCCGAGTTGACAAATTAAGTGTTGAGGAATTTTCTTAAGTGTAATTCCTGCACCCAACAATAAGAGGAGGGTTTATGAATGGAGGTGGAGGATGAAATGGAGTGTTTTGCACAATGGATGTATGAGTGGGGGTAGCGGATGTTCTTGGACCAGTCAGCTAATATTGAGTATATTTGGAATGAAAGGAATCAAAGTGTTGGAGAAGCTAAAGATCAGGAGGAGTGGAAGGAGAGGCTTCTCTACTAGGATTCTGCTGTAAGCTTATAGACTCAAGTTCTGTCTGGTCTATCCAACTTTGAGACTTAGTTCTAAATAGGGTTCTTCTATGGTGTAAGTCAAATTGGATATCTTGCAAGGATTTAAGGTTTTCAGGAAATGAACTTGCTTTGTGTATTGGTCTAACAATAGTTGAATCTTCAGTCCTAGAGGTTTTCCTTAAGATTCTTTCTAGGTCATCAACTATAGTTGGAGGGTTTTGGTCAGGGTGAGATCTGGTTTCGATCCTTTGTGAAGCCAAATTTCAAACCCACAACACAGAGAGGCTAAACGTTTATAAGAGTTTTGGAAACAAAACCAATCTGTAAGAATACTGAATTCACACAATATGTGACTGGGCTTTATAGTACCAGGATTGATTAATACATTCCCAGTGGAGTCTGTGAGAAACACTAGAGTCACCAGCTCTACTGGAGACTAGTGGAGTCACTAGGTGGATTCACTAACTGTTTTAAGGATTTTCTTGTTGTCCAGCATCAACAATTGGATACCAATCTTGAGATATTTTTAGGGTTTTCTAACTTCTTTAGGTAACACTAAGATTTTCAATAAGTGTGTCCCACCGTGATCTCCATTTTGTTGGGTCCCTGTAATTTGTTAGATTGGAAAGACCGAATAGACAAGGGTAACATCAAACCAACTTTGGAGTCCTAGGACCTAGTCTTCCTAGACTCAGAGAGGGCTCTCTCTATATTTGTATAAAATATATAATTTGTTTGATTTAGAATGCTGATTTTAGGCTAGTTAAAATGATAGGGTTTATTTGTTTTGTTTTGTTTGGTTGGGTTGCTTGTCAAGAAGAACAGATAGAGTAAGAGAAATTGAAACCATTGGGCTATGGGGTCTGTGAAAGGATTGAAAAGTACAACAATGAATCAAGGACATTTCATGAAAAGTTCAAGCCCTTGCATGAAGTAAAAATCCTTTAGTAAAGACACCATTTATACCTTCTGCATAAATCTCTGTTCCTACACTAGTGCAAGCAGACTGTGAAAGTGCAGGATAGATTAGGGCAAAAAGGAAATCTCTAAAGGAGCAGGTTTAAGGGCCCATCTGATGAGATTGCTAGTGTCTCTACTAAAGAAAAACACACACTCAGTAGTTAAACAATAATTAGCTAGAGTTATTGCCTTTTATCTTTAATTCCCTCTTGCAAATACATTCTTCCTTGTTCCAGTCTTAGATTATTTTGATGGTTCAAGTTTCCTTTTTCTCTTTTTAATTTGATTCTATAATCTTTCCATTAAAGAAAGTAGGGATTTATATTAGGAAGATTCATACCATCTCTAGCATTGCCTGTTCTTCATCTCTAAGTTTACGTATCCCCCGGGTTGACAAATTAAGTGTTGAGGAGTTTTCTTAAGTGTAATTCCTACACCCAACATTTTGGTGCCATTGTCGGGGAGGCGATTTGATTTGGTAAGAATTTTCTGATTATACAATAGAGGTAATTTTTCCTTTATTTTTGTAGTATTGTTTGGAAAATATTCTTTGAAGGAAATTTACTGGTGTTAATTGATTTCTGACAACATTTTTTACTAGAATTTTTTTGTTATTTTTCTTTCTTTTTTTTGAAATGAATGCCTAGAAAAGGTAAGGGTTTGAAGCCCACTAAGGGCCAAAATAATTATGAAAAAAATTCTCATATTGGGTCTCCTTCTGTAAGAAGGAAGCCCAATCCAATTCAAACCCATCACACAGGAACAATCCAACTGGATTTTAGTGACAACAGCTCAGTTGTGGTTCAGCCTATTGAGAGTGGTACAAGTAAAAGGGAAACAATGGTGGACCATGAAGATCATTTGGAAAGGACTGGTGAAAACCAATTAAGTGAAGAACAATCCACTTTTGTGTTTCCAATTGTGGATCTTGATACTATGGCACAAATGAAGAATATTACACCATTAGCTCTCCCTCATTTCCATGGTAAAGTTCATGAAGATCCTGACACTTTTCTATTCGAGTTTGATATTCTGTGTAGAAGTTATGATTATTCAACTGATGCTTATAAGTTAAGATGATTTCCTGTTACTCTCAGGGACTCAGCTCTATGCTGGTTTATGAGGTTAGGAGGAAACACTATAACCTCTTGGGATTATATGAAGAGAGTGCTTTGTCTAAATATCAAGAATATTGCAAAACTAGGGACATGCAGGATGAGATTTTTACAATCATACAGGATGATGATGAAACTCTTGAAAATTACCTAGAAATATTTCGGTATATTTTACAAAGGTCGAAACTTAAGTTTGATCCCAGTACTATTAGAACCTTATTCTTAAGAGGACTTACTGATAATTCTAGAAATAATTTAAATCTGTTAGGACAAGGTGATATTTCTCAGCAAAATTTTGAACAAATTTGTGAATTATGTAGGAAATTTTCAAGAAATCAGTATAGATCCGGTAGAGGAACTTGAAATAGAAATAGAAAAACTGAATCTACTAATGGTATGATTATTGGACTAGAAAATAAAATGGAAAACATGAAAATTGTTATAACGAATACTGTTACCAAATAGTTAGACTCTTTAAAATTTCAGCAAAAACTCATGAAGGAACAAGAGTCATTATGTATTTTCTGTCCTAAATGTAGAGACAAGCATCCTCCTAAAGAGTGTCCTCTTAATTTGAAAGAAACTAATAAGTGTGCTATTTGTGAAGAAGACCATGTCATAGAAAAATGTCCCTCTATACCAGGACTTAAAGATGTATTTACAGGGGGACAACCTAAAGCTAAATACTTGTATGCTATGGGAGCAAGAAGGAATTAGCCTCAGGTAGGTGCAGGTATGGCTCCTGAATTTTCTCCACACTATTCTGGTTATAGTTCACATGCATATTCTTATCCTAACACTAATCAGCAGTGGCAGTATGGGAATCAATATCAGCATGGGCAACCTTCTCAACCATGGCAACAAGGTTGGAGAGGGCCAACTCATTCTCCATACTCCTACCAGCCACCTATGCAGTCATATCCATCCACGCATACACCTTATTCAATGCCTCAACTTTCGAGTCAATCTACTCCATTGTCGCATTTATCTCCACCCTTTCGACCTCCTCAGTTTCCTGCTCAACCTATGCCCAATCCTAACAATAATAAAGTAGTGCAAATGATCTATGTAACAAACCCACCTTTACCATTCGAGTACCAGTCTATTCTAGTTGGGGTTCATGATATTCAATTAAGATCGGGAAGGACTGTAACATCAGAAAATCAGAAGCAACCTATAGTGATTGTTGAAGAGAAAGGAGAAGAGGAAACTCTTAACCATTCTCTGAAAGCTGTCGCTAAGCAATCCTTACCCTCTGAATCCTTTCCATCTTTTTCCAACCAGCCTCCCTTCCCAGAGAGGCTAGTAATGGAAATAAGTGAGCCTATTTTTGAGACTAGTTTGGCATCTGAGCTTCGGAATATTTTCATTAAGATACCTTTGCTTCAAGCCATTAAAGAGATCCCCATTTGTACCAAGATTATTAAGGAACTTTGTCTCAAGAAACCCTAGAGGAAGAGATTGGAACCCCAAACCATTCAATTTGTTGGTAGGGCAGCAAAATTGATGACAGGATGTGTGTCTATGGAAAAATATACTGTTACCAGAAACCCTATTGTATCAGTTCAGATTGATAATGTCCTTGTCTCTAATGTTCTTATAGACATGGGGACAGCCATTAATGTCATGACTAAGCAAACCATGGATCAAATTCAGTTATCTCATCTTCGTGCTACTCCCACTGTGCTTGAATCAGCAGATAGATCTAAAATTAAGCCAGAAGGAGTCTTGGATGATGTGATGATCTCATTAGATTCTTGGGAATATCCTGCTGATTTCATTGTGATTCAGCCAAAGAACCCAGTAGGAGGACATCCCTTGATCTTAGTTCGACCATGGCTTGCTACGGCCGATGCATATATTGGATGTCATTCCTGTGATATGTATATTTCGCATGGAGATTCTAGGAAGAAAGTTACCTTATATCCCCCTGCCAAATCCATTCAGGACCTTCGAGATACTTTATGGTTGGATCAAATAAGTGATGGGGAGACTCCTCCCATTTCCCTTATCCATCATTATACTGGGTCTTCACAAGAAGATGAGATTCAAGATTTCCTGAATAATCTAGACACTATGCCTAATTTTGAGCCATTGAGCCAGATTTTTAGCCTAGATTTTCAAGATAATCATGATTCTCATTCTTCTGTACCGCTGCATTTGACCACTCCCTTGAGTACTCCTGAGCCTGAAACTACTCTTGTTGAGATTAGCCCTGGTAAATCCTTGCATATTAGTTCAGATTTGGACTCATCTCAGCAGCAGCAACTTGTGAATTTGTTGAAAAACCATCTTAGTGCCTTTGCTTGGGGCTATGAAGATATCAAGGGTATTCCTCCTGAAACTTGTACACATCATATCTATATTCAGGAAGGAACCCGACCTGTCCGACAACCCCAAAGGTGAATGAATCCATCTCTAAGAGATATTGTGAAGGAAGAAGTACAAAAACTCTTGGATGATGGTTTTATCTATCCTATTTCCGACAGTCAGTGGGTCTCTCCATTATTGCTAGTACCTAAGAAAGATGGAAGATGGCGTATTTGTATTGATTATCGAGAATTAAACAAAGCCACTCTCAAATATTACTTCCCTCTCCCTTTCATTGACCAGGTGCTTGATACCCTTGTAGCAAAGAAATATTTTTCCTTTTTGGATGGCTTCAGTGGCTATAACCAGATACAGATTACACCCAAAGATCAGGATAAAACTACTTTTACATGTCCATGGGGTACATTTTCTTATAAAGTGCTTCCCTTTGGATTATGTAATGCCCTGGCTACCTTTCAAAGGGCAGTCCTGGCCATTTTTGATGATCTAGAATTTGTAGAAATTTATATGGATGACTTTTTTGTGTTTGGTGATTCTTTTCAGGAAGCTCCCAAAAATTTGGAGAAAGTACTTCTCCATTGTCAGGAAGCCCATCTCGCCTTGAGTGACAAGAAATGTAGATTAATGTGCAAAGCGGGAGTGTTACTTGGCCATTTGATTTCTGGTAAAGGTATCCAGGTCGATCCAGCAAAGATTGAAATCATTCTGCATCTTCCTGCACCCAAAACTCAAAGGGAAGTAAGAGGTTTTTTAGGACATGCTGGTTACTATATAATATTCATTGAAAAATTTTCTAAGATAGTTGCCCCTCTTTTCTGACTTCTAGCTAAGGATAGTGAATTTTCTTGGTCCACAGCTTGCCAACAGTCTTTTGAAACATTGAAGGAAAAGTTAGTACATACAACAGTTTTGAGAGGTCCTAACTGGTCCCTGCCTTTTCACATTTCCTCCGATGCTTTAGATTTGGCTATTGGCATAGCTTTAGGACAAGAGGAAAATAAACAATCCTATGCTATTTATTATATTAGTAAGAATTTGTCTTCCGCTGAATTAAATTATACAGTTACAGAGAAAGAGTTTTCAGCTGTAATTTTTGCAATTAATAAGTTCAAGCACTATATTACAGGATATGAAGTATTTGTACATACTGATCATTCCACGATTAAATATTTGATGAAAAAACCATTGACTAGTGGTAAAGTGACTAGGTGGTTGCTATTGTTGTAGGAATTTAAGGTTAGTATTGTTGATAGACTAGGAAAATCTAATGTTGTAGCAGACTTTCTTTCTAGATTAGATAATCCCAGTGAAGCAACTCCTGTTAATGATGATTTTCCGGATGAACATCTTTTTGCTATGTCAATAGATTCTCCGTGGTTTGCTAACATTGGTAATTACTTGGTTACTGGGAAAACACCACCCCACTTTTCCGCTCGTGAAAAGCGGAATATTATTCAGAAAAGTGTTGCATACTCCTAGATTCAAGGAGATCTCTTTTACACTGGTCCAGATCTGATTATCCGTAGATGTGTAAGAGAGGAGGAAGTGTTTGACATATTGAAATATGCTCATGATGAACCTTGTGGAGCCCACTTCGCTGATAAGCAGACTGCATATAAAGTATTGCGTGTTGGTTTCTTTTGGCCTTCCTTGTTTAAAGATTCCGAATAGTATGTCAGGCGATGTGATAGCTGTAAATGAGTGGGCTAGCCTAATCAAACCAATGAAATGACTTTATGCCCCCAAGTTATGATTGAGCTGTTTGAAAAATGGGCTATTGATTTTATAGGGCCAATAAATCCAACGTCATTAAGTAAAAATAATATTTTGGTTTGTACAGATTTTGTTACAAAATGGGTAGAAGCTAAAGCTGTTTCCTTTGCTATAGAAAAATTTGTTGTTGATTTTCTTTTTACTGAAATATTTACTAGATTTGGTGTGCCTAGAGAAATTGTTTCTGACAATGGTCTGCAGTTTATTTCTAATCTGGTACAGGGTGTGATGGAGAAATACAAGATCCGACATAGGAAATCCACACCGTATCACCCTCAAGTAAATGGCCAGGTGGAATCCACAAACAAATTGATCGAGTCCATTCTTACAAAGACAATAAATATGCATCGGAAAGACTGGGCTGAAAGACTACTAGAAGCTTTGTGGGCATATAGAACCACTTGGAGAAATAGCACGGGACATACACCATATGAGCTGGTATATGGAAAACAGGTTCTGTTACCAATTGAATTCCAAATCAAAACTTTCAGAACTGCGGTTCAGTTAGGACTAGATCTCTCTAAGGCACACCAACAACGTCTTCTCCAATTAAACGAGTTATATGAATTTCGTAGGGATGTTGTTCAACAGAACATACTAATTCAGCAGCAATGCAAAAGGTGGCATGACAAATCTATTCAGAAAAAGCAATTCCAACCAGGTGATTGGGTGCTCCTTTATGATTCTAGATTTAAAATTTTTAAAGGGAAATTCCATACACATTGGATGGGACCTTATGAAGTGATCTGAGTATTCGAGAATGGAGCAATAGAAGTTAAAACTATTGATGGAAAAAATTCAGTATTCTTGGTAAATGGACACAGATTAAAGAAGTATTTTCAGCCACTTTCCAGGAAATATTTTACACAGCAAGTCCAACAACAATTCGGGATAGTAGTGGTGAATGGTAATACCAAACTTCTGAAAACATGAATTCTTCTTCTTCTTAAAAATAATTCTAAAATACAATTATTTTTTTTAAATAAAAAGTAAAGAAAAAATATTTTCCAGTAATTATGAAAATCAGTTCGCTGACATGATTACAGAAGGATCAACCTGAAAACTAGCTTGCTGGTAGGAAGATCAAAAAATTATAATAAAAAGAGAATGTTGATTGATCTTTCGATATGCTAGCGACCACCAAGTAAAGCAGGTTTAGCAAAACCAACCTTTATACAATTGGGGTAATTAGCATGGATATTTTTATTCAAGTAATGCTTAATTCTCGCTGCAGTTATTTTTCTTGCAACAGTGTAGGCAGACCTTCCAGAAAATTTTCTGCCTTTCTTCATATTCCACTTTCATAATATTCCCTCAGTTTTCATCTTTAATCCTAGAATGATTAACCTTCCCATATTGTTCTGAATTTACCCTGTCCGTTTCATAAAAACCCCACTTTACCCTTGAATTTTTTTCCCTATCCCACTTCTGTTTATCCCCTCTTGTGGTACTATTCCTGGGATCCTTGTAACATAATTCCTCCCCATTCTAAAATTTCCCTTTTCCCACTTCTTTGTTCCCTCATGAATTCATTGCAGGATCTTGGCACAAAGAGAAAAAGGATATTCTCTGAAGCATCAAGAAAGGGTGAAGAAAATTTCCAGTATAAGTTGAGGAAGCCATGTTGGAAGTCTAGCCTATATTTTACTTAAATTCCCTGTTCTTTTTTTTTTTTCCAGATATTATGCTTGCACTAGTGCAAGCATGTCATCCTATATAATAAGTGCAAGCAGAATGGTACCATCAGAATAGCATAGTTTAAGCGGTGCAAGTAGACCGGTGCAAGCATGCACCCTGTCAAAAACATAGTACAATTTTTTCTTTTCATAGCATACGTAATAGGAAAGTGGTCATCATGAAAGTTTATAAGAAGTCCTTTCACTTAGTCGATGAGTACTTGTGCTATCATATTAACTAGGATAAAATTATTTAAAGTACAAGGTGTTTTTAAGTTAAGAATCATGATCATTTTTTAATGAATGCTAAAGTTATTTTTTGAATTATGAAGGAGTGTAGAAGTGTTTAACCATTGATTGGATATATTTGCCTCTTTTCGCCATAATCCTAGATGTCCTTCACTCGTAATGATTACCTCACCTAGCCGTTAAAATGCCGCCGCAAGTACCAGTCCGGCACGATCTCAAAGATGCCATGCATCCACTGGTATTTAAGTGGAATGAATGGGTGATAAGATGGAAGGGATGGTGGACAGTTGGATCCCTATATATAAGAACCGATTTTCCCGGTGTTGCATGTAAATTCTTGACTGTTCATAACCGTTAAGCAGTGATGCCGCCTGTTCGAAGCGAACCTTCATCTCTCAGTAGGGTAGAACAGACTGTTGAGTATCGCAATAGTCTTGCACTATTGCGAGACTCAAGTTTTCTTCAATTCTTGCAAAATTTTGACGGGCACAACAGTGAAGTGGCCCTACAGTTTGCTAGAATTTTTAAAAATGGCCAAGTAAAAATTGGGCCTCTAAAATTTGAGGTTATAGAAGAGTTTATAGCAATAGCGACAGGCTTGGAAAATATAGGTGAGCAGTGGTTTAAAAATTAGAAACTAGAAAGGAAGCGATGACAACGTTTTTTATTTGACAAGAAGATGAAGGTAGATTGGAAGAAAGGAATTCTGTGCAGTGCCCTACTAGGACAGTGGTGGGACCTCCTTTTCATCTTACAGAAATTCGTAACCTATGAGGGAAGGTACTCCCTCACTTTTGTGTACCATTTTAGGATGTTGCAGCATTTCGAAGCCGACCGGCACGCCCGGTGGAGGATTAATTTCCCCCATTTTTTGCTTAAGAGCATGGAAAAAATGGCCAAGGGTGTGCAGGACAGATGGGTAAACCAGGCCAACAAGAAGTTATATCACCACGCCCTGATAAAGATTTTGGTCCAGAAATAATTAGAAGTTAAAGGCATGACCTAGGAGGTGCTGTTAAAATAGCTACATAAAAAGACAGCTGTTGGAAAGGAGACAGAGGACCCCGCCAGCACAAGCAAGGGTCCAAGTAAGAATGTAAAGGGGAGTCCTTCTTGCACCGATGCAAAAAGGAAACAACCTGAAAAATCAATAGAAGAAAGGGCCCCATCTCCAAATAAGAAGACAACTAGTGCACCTGTTGAAGAGACTCCTTCTACGCCACCAGTACAGGCACAGACTCCCAAAGAAGACAACTTGTCAGTCCTTGCAGACGCAGCAAAATTTTTAGAGGTCGAAGATGAAACTCTGTTGGCCGATTTAATTAAAAGGCCCCAGAAAAATAATTAAAAATCTGGTGCAGGTAAAGAACCACAGTCTCCACAGGACATTGAATCCCCTTCTGCACTAGTGGAAGAAGAAAAACCAGAAGAAGAAGAAGAAGAAGAAGAGGAAGAAGTGTTTGTTGAAACCCCGATGGATACTGAGGTCCCTAAAGAAGATACTGCCCCTATCGAGACAGAAGAAGAAGAATTTCTTGATGTAACCATGAGGGATACTGAGGTCCCTGATGAAGACACAATGCCTATCGAGACAAAAGAAGAAGAATATTTGGTAACTCCTGCTGCTCGGATATTTGAACTAGAACTTCAAGTGCAATACTTAGAATAGCTCATAGCTAAAGCGCAGGAGGATAAAGAACATAGTAAAGAAGAATTAATTGCGGAGATCTAGAAAAAGAAAGGAGAAGTTACAATTTGGAAGTACCGAGTTGTGCGATGTTTCAAGCGACTTAAAAAGGTGACAACGAAACTAAATAACATTAGAAAGAAGAAGTCTGAAACATTGCAGGCCTATGTCAGTATGTCAGAGAAGGATTGAGCTGGAATGATCAAAGTTTTGAAGGTTTTTTTGCAAAGATAAAGAGTTGTGTGATGACACACAACAGTTTAGGGATGGGAGGATGTTAGACCCCTAATTTTCTCTCTTTTTTTCCATTTTCCCCTTCCTAAATCATAACCATTTACCGTTGTTTTACCTCCTTTATGCACCTTCATCTTGCACCAGTCCAAGCACAGTGACATATTTTGTATAAAGTTTATTTTTCATATTTTTAATTCAACTTAGCATTAATTAATTATTTATTACATGATTTCTTACTTTTAATCACTCTTTGTAACTTATCGACATCTCCAATGTTTATTTGGTAGTTAGAGTACTTACCGTGATCGCTGATCCTAGTGCATGATCGGATCTTGCACCATTTCCAACATAACAAATCCTTGCAGCAGATCCGAACCTCCTTGATCATTGCCTCGTTTTGAGTATCTTCAGCGATGACAGCAAGATCGATCCAAAGGCAACCGAGATCGAATTTGTGAAGGATGAAAGCTGGAGATTGGCTACGGCCAATTTTGCTAACTGTCTAATTTTGAAGGCCGAAAAGCTAAATTCTGCGTTTGGTTATGTAATGGGTTGAATGATCTATTTTTTCCTTTGGCCAAAGATCTATATAATGTTGAATGTAAATAGGACTAGGGGGAAGTTTTGATAGGAGGAGAGAACAAAGACACAGTCAGAGAGGCAGTAACAGGTTGCTTTATTTTGTTATCGCCTGAATTTGGGCTGGATGATGTATTAATATATGTACTTGCCTCAGTGAATTAATGAAAGGGAGCTTCGCCTCATGTTTCACAAATTACGTTTCTGTATTTGAGATGATGAATTGATTAAGGTACTAAGCAACATTTTTATTTAAAAGGGAAACACGCTGGTTTTCTAGGGCCCAACCAACCTAGCATGTTTACCCCATTTCTCGTTTTCCTGTAATTTGTGTTTACATTGTCAAGTGTGATTTAATTTTAAGCACATGCTTTCCTATCTGAGTGAAAGCAGATCCGTTGTGTGAAGTAGATAAATTTCCTTTTCCTGCAATTTCCTTTCCTGCACTTGATTTTAAATTGGTTTTCCTCTGCCTGGTCCAAGTAGGAGAAATAACCCTGCACCAATTCATGTTGGTGAGATATCTCCTTTTCTACAATTCTGTTTGATTGGTTTTCCTTGCCTGGTCCAAGAAGGAGAAATGAACCTGCACTAGTGCCTATTGGTGTGATACAGCAAGCCTTCTTAGTCTACTTCCCACAATATTATTTCTTTCAATAAATGCTTATGACAGGATAAATGTATATTGATTGTTTCTTTATTCTTGCACTCTGTTAAGATCAGAAAAATTCACTTTTTATGTGTGCAATTTGATTTAATAGTATAATAGCATTTGCAATAATTAAGCACTCATTTTAAGAATTAAATGCTAAGTGCAGGAAGCTCTGATCCGGTGCAAGAACTAGTTTCTTGCCACAAGATCTAAGTGCTTTGAACCTGGAAAAGTTCAAGCCCTTGCATGAAGTAAAAATCCTTTAGTAAAGACACCATTTATACCTTCTGCATAAATCTTTGTTCCTGCACTAGTGCAAGCAGACTACGAAAGTGCAGGACAGATTAGGGCAAGAAGGAAATCTCTAAAGGAGCAGGCTTAAGGGCCCATTTGATGAGACTGCCAGTGTCTCTGCTAAAGAAAAACACACACTCAGTAGTTAAACAATAATTAGCTAGAGTGATTGCCTTTTATCTTTAATTCCCTCTTGAAAATGCATTCTTCCTTGTTCCAGTCTTTAATTATTTTGATGGTTCAAGTTGCCTTTTTCTCTTTTTAATTTGATTCTGCAATATTTACTTTAAAGAAAGTAGGGATTCATATTAGAAAGATTCATACCATCTGTGGCATTGCCTGTGCTTTGTCTCTAAGTTTACGGATCCCCCGAGTTGACAAAATAAGTGTTGAGGAATTTGCTTAAGTGTAATTCCTGCACCCAACAATAAGAGGAGGGTTTATGAATGGAGGTGGAGGATGAAATGGAGTGTTTTGCATAGTGGATGTATGAGTGGGGGTAGAAGATGTACTTGGACCAGTTAGCTAATATTGAGTATATTTGGAATGAAAGGAATCAAAGTGTTGGAGAAGCTGAAGATCAGGAGGAGTAGAAGGAGAGGCTTCTCTACTAGGACTCTGCTGTAAGCTTGTACACTCAAGTTTTGTCTGGTCTATCCAACTTTGGGACTTAGTTCTAAATAGGTTTCTTCTATGGTGTAAGTCAAATTGGATATCTTGCAAGGATGTAAGGTTTTCAGGAAATGAACTTGCTTTGTGGATTGGTCTAACAATAGTTGAATCTTCATTCCTAGAGGTTTTCCTTAAGATTCTTTCTAGGTCATCAACTATAGTAGGAGGGTTTTGGTCAGGGTGAGATCTGGTGTTGATCCTTTGTGAAGCCAGATTACATACCCACAACACAGAGAGGCTGAAATTTTATAAGAGTTTTGGAAACAAAACCAATATGTAAGAATACTGAATTCACACAATATGTGACTGGGCTTTATAGTACTAGGATTGATTAATACATTCCCAGTGGAGTTTGTGAGAAACACTGGAGTCACCAGGCCTACTGGAGACAAGTGGAGTCACTAGGTGGATGATGCTAACTGTTTTGAGGATTTTCTTGTTGTCCACCATCAACAATTGGATACCAATCTTGAGATATTTTTAGGGTTTTCTAACTTCTTTAGGTAACACTAAGATTTTCAATAAGTGTGTCCCACCGTGATCGCCATTTTTTTGGGTCCCTATAATTTGTTATATTGGCAAGACCAAATAGACAAGGGTAACATCAAACCAACTTTGGAGTCCTAGGACCTAGCCTTCTTGGACACAGAGAGGGCTCTCTCTATATTTGTATAAAATATATAATTTGTTTGATTTAGAATGATGATTTTAGGCTAGTTAAAATGACAGGGTTTGTTTGTTTTGTTTTGTTTGGTTGGGTTGCTTGTCAAGAAGAACAGATAGAGTAAGAGAAATTGAAACCATTGGGCTATGGGGTCTGTGAAAGGCTTGAAAAGTACAATAATGAATCAAGGACATTTCATAGGGAAATTTAACAAAGCCAAATGGATCTTAATAGCTTTGGTGGGTGTGAAATGAACATTAAGTTGTGAATTTAGTAGGTTTAAAGGGAAATTGAGAATACTTTAACTATACTTCAAACAAGGAAATCCTTCAGGACAATAATTTAGTAAAACTGAAGAGCAGTTAAGGATTCTTCAGCTAGACTTTACTAGAAAGACCTCAAAACAATGTTCCAGTAATCCTAGAGAGTAGTTAAGAATTCTCTAATTATTACTTTCAGACAAAGAAGGCCTTTAAAGAAATAGTTTAAGAAAAACCAAAGGACAAGGAAAACAATAGACTTCTTTGAGTAAACTCTACTAAGTAAACTTCAAGACAACAATCCAACAAACCCTAGAGATTAGTTAAGAATTATCTAGTTATTAATTTCAGAGGAAAACATAGAGATAATAATGACAGACAGAGTTGAGGTGCCAAAACAACATATCTCAATCTAAAATTTCTATTCTATTATTAGAGAAGTCATGAAAAATATGGAAACAGAAGGAAAACATAGACAAAGAAGGATAACATCACCATTAAGCCAAGTTCATGAATCCTGTAAATGTGCTTGCTCCATTGATATTCAGACCAAAATAGTTACAAAGCTCCAAAGCCAAAAAATTCTTCACAGCTCTAAGTCTAGGAGGTATTCAGCTCAACAAAACAACTTAGCAACCAAAAAAAATAATGAAGCATCCATGCAGTATTTATCTGCAAAATGAGGAAGTGAACCCTATCTAGGGTTTGATGGGTCATTTAAGGCATTTTGACCTTTGAGACCATGCAAGGCCCAAGGATAAAATACCTAACACTCATTCATTGCAATAATAACTTCTAACATATCATACTGAGCTGATTTTGGAAGAATTTGAGCTTAAGGCCGCTCAATAACTTTTACAATAACTCCTGCTATCTTTTTTTGACTTTCTGGCAAGGGCACAACACCACTGGCTGAGGGTGCAACACCACTGGTAAACACGCAGTGCTAAGACTAAGAAAATTTCCTATTTTGCAACTGACTTTTGGTGGCCTTCTCGATGTCCAAATGAGCTCCATGATAGCTCATTGGAAAGCTTGTCCTGTCTAGTTTCCAGATATGTCGTCAGTTTGAAAAATTATGCCAATTTTCCTTGTAAAAATCACTTCTCCCAAGACTTCTAAACGCGCAGCGCCAATGTTGAAAAGAGGGTAGAAAGTTGATTTTTGACAGTTTTTGGCCCTTTTGAGGGACCATTTTTGCTTCAAATGGTATGGAATTTTCTAAGGATGATTTCCTTGGCAGGAGGAACATGAATATGTTGATTTTTTCCCATTTTAGTGCCCCAATAAAGAGCGCACCGCCAGTGGCGCTGCGCGTTTGGCCTAATTTTTTGCAAGCTAAACTGTCAAAAATAAAAAAATGTGCACAAAGTGCCAAAATTCTGAAATTAGCTTGTTGATCATGGTTGGGATGCCTAGAGGGACACATCTGCAAGAATGTTGAGTTTTTCCTTTTCTTTTGCGTCATTTTGACCTTTAATCTTTGCAAGGTCTCATTTGAGCTTGGCCCTTGCAAACCTGTTTCTCATGGCATAATGCTTTGCCATCTTCTTCTGCATGTCAGTGTCTCTCTTGGCCTTCTCTAGGTGACCCTCTAGGTGCAAGTTTTCCCTCTCAAGTCAAGAATCGTTATCTTCATCAGTTTCTATGGCAAGCATCTCACTTGGAGTGAGTTGCTCTACCAACTTTGCTTCTTTCTCTCTTTCCTGGGCTAAAGCCTTCTTCAACCCAATTGTCCTTGGCCTCTTCCTAGGAAGCTGTTCTTCCTCATCCTCATTGTCATCAAAAGTGCCCAAGGTCTCATCTAGTAATGCCTTGGCCTTTCTGGCCTCTTTTTGAGCTCTAATTTCTCTGACCTCACTAATGGCCTTCTTTGCCTTTAACTATTGATTCTCTAGCTCATAAAAGTTGATCACATGCTTTGCTCTACCAAGATTAGTTTTAAGCTAACTAATCTTGGCATCTTCGCTTTTGATCAATGCATTTGTGATTCTGACCTCGTCCTCATCATCAAGGTTAATTAATTTAAATTCTTGCTCTATTTCATTCTTGTCTTCCTCCTCAACCATGACATGCTTTGTAACCTTTTCCTTGCCTTTATCAACCTGTTTTGCTGATGAAGAAGGCAGGGCCCCTTTCACCTCAAGTGAAGCAAACACTTGCCTATGGCCTCTCTGATATGTGAAAGGAAAAGGCTCAATATCATGCATTTTAGTTCCAGATGTCCCAATATCTCTTTCTCTGCTTGATGCTCCAGTGTCATGCTGTGACGGTGAAGGGGATAAGGGAGGATGAGATGGTGAAGGAACATCTTGCTCATGATGAATAGGTGGGGAAGTGAAAAAATCATGGGAAATGAAGGTATCCCATGGAATGTTCTTTTGTTGGAGCTGATGCATGACCACCATCTTGATAAGCGAATGGTGAAAGAGACTCTGCATTTTCTGATTGTAGTCTCTCTTTTGCACTATATAAGACATCTTGTCAATGCTGCGGAAAAGATAATATGGTATATGCAACATCCTAACTCTAGTGAAATTCATAAGAAGACAGATGTGGTATGAGTATAGGCAGGAAAACCTTCCATCACAAGTGAAATACTTCATTATTATCCTCATCATGGGTGCATATATATCAAGAAGATGAGAGAAAGAGAAAATGGACTTGTGGTGATCTTTATACCTAGGTTTAAGGTATGGTTCAAAGTAACTTAGATCTAGGTTTGCTTGCTTGATCCACTTTTCTCCAACACTTGGTATTCCTGTAGCATCTGCAATGGCATTGGTAGACAACTCAAAGGTGACCCCGAAAAGATTGACTTGTTTTTCATGCAAATTGATAATGAATAGCATTGTTAGCTCAGGGTGGTTTTGGAATTAATGTACCTTCTCACAAAACTCAAATCAGCCTACATGTTTGAAGCAGGAAACAGTAAGAGGAGATGCCATGAGTTCCCTTATATTGAGGGGTTCAAATATTTTTATCTTCCCTCCCTTGTGATCATGCCTCCTTGGCAATTGGGCCTCAACACGACTTCCACTATCTTCTCCCTCTGACATTCTTGAACTCTATTTTGGAAACCCTAGGGCTTATGTGAATTGAGTTGAAGGGAGGGTAATTAAATGCCAGCTTTTCAAATGAAGGGGATGAGTGAATGAAGGGAATGAGAGTAGGGATAAGCTTATATGAATGAAAAACCTCTAAACCAATGTAATTATCCTTGTTATGACTAATATTTCTTTAAGGAGGATGAAATAGGGATAACACAATGATATTAAGCTGAAATTTAGGGTTTCTCTTAGGGTTTTACTTCCATTGATCAAATGATGATCAAAATAGCTTGAAAGCAAGGCGTATGTCAAGTAATTACCCCTCAAGAATTCTTGGAGGACCTTTGGCAAAGAATTAGAAGCAATTTGACTTGATTTGGATGGTTGGATTTCTTAGAAAACCCTCCTGTCCAAGTCCGTAGTGCCAACAGCTGAGAGTGCAGCGCCAAGCTAAGCGCACAACGCTAGTTCTGAGCGCGCAGTGCCTTGGAAAATTAGCACAGGGTGCTGTCGGGAAAGGGCGCAGTGCCACTCCAAGCGCACAATGCCACCTCCCAGGCACACAATGCCTTCAGAAAATGTATGGAAAAAACTCCCAGGCACGTAGCGCCAAGAAAATTTGCTCATAAAACCCACAAAATCTTCTCCTCTGAATGCTCTTGATATTTTGAAAGGTAACAATGCTTCTCTTGAAGTGTGAAATGGGATTTTATAGGCTCATAGATTTTGTTAGTATGAATCTTGATTTGAGGTGTACGAAAAAAGACCACTTTAGCTGCACATAACAAACAACCCTAACAACGGAAATGACTGCTAATATCTTGAGCTCTGCAATTAGATGATCAAGACAAATACTGCAAAAATCTAGATCTATGCATTAGATGACATTAAACAGTGAAAAAAAAATATTTATTGCATAAATCCAATAGACAAGATAAGAATATATCCAATAAATTTTTTATTAATGGCACCTGGGAGGAAAACACAAGAGGGTGTTCCCTGTTCTCCTCAGTGGGATGGGTTCTTGTAGTTCCTCAACACTTCAGTTTTAGAATTCCTCTCTCTTGATGGTGTAGAAAACCCAAATAAAAATGGAAAAGTATGGCTATGATAATGGATCAATATCCAAACCAAGAGTTGAGATCTAATGAGATCTTTAAGTAACAAAAGGTAACAAATGAATGGAAAAACCCCTCTATTTATAACAAAATATTGAGTTAGTCTAGATATTGGTGTATAATTAAAATATTATAACTAGATCAAGATCCAAATTTTATGGAACATTTTATTATATTTGTTGGAGGGAAAAGGAATTTGACTTGAGTCAAATCCCCTTATTTGTAAATAATAAATAAATAAATGATTTATTTATCATTTTAAGGATGTGATTAGGTAATAATAAATAAAAAAATGATTTATTTATCATTTTAAGGATGTGATTAGGTAATAATAAATAAATAAACTATTTATTTATCATTTTAAGGGTATGGTTAAGTAATAATCAAATAAATAATGATTTATTTAATTATTTATGGGTGTTTTAGTTATATTTAACAAAGAATATTATTTAATAAGGTTTAAATAACTAATCTTTAGGAAATAATAAGATAAATAATGATTTATCTAATTAATTTCCTTGTTTTGGGTTAAATATAACCAGGAATATTAATCAAACTGCTGTTTAATTACTTATTCCATGAGGAAAAATAAACAAATATAGACTTATTTAATATTTCCTCATGGGGTTTCCTGTTTAGAACATAAACAACTTAATAAGGGTTATTTATTAAGTTATTTTTCACAGTGAATGCGATTTTACTTGGGGTAAAATCGGTCTTACTTGATCTACTTGGGTCCATCTAATACCAATGGATTAGATGACCAAAAAATGGTGTAACAGTTGCCCCCCAGCGTGCGAGCGTTAGGAGCTGATCGTATGACTGAAGTACGTTGTAAGAACTCAATCACTAGACAACAAAGGGGAAGTCAAAGAGAGAGGAGTGTAAGGTAGACCGAAGTGCTGAAAGAACTAGACCTTGAGGAGGCGACTTGCAGGTGTGAAAGTTCTATTTGATTAGTAAGTACCTGCTATAGGCAGCGGGGGAGGCATACCTATGCCCGCTGAGGCAATAGTACAAACAATAAGACTGCTGGAAAACCACATGATGGTATAATATAGAATATGCTGGCATAAACATGAGCCAGAGAAATAACATGATAATGGATCTCACATACATATTGTGCCTGGGATAACAACCAAGACTTGTACAATAATATTTGAGTACATGAGATATAAATGCAACCCAGATTCCCCTGAACATAAGAAAGGGCTTTGAAAATCTGACTGATACATGCAAATAAAAAGGCGATGAAAGCGGCTGGAGCCGACATCATCAAATGTATGGAGATGCATCGAAGGCTGTAATGAAGAGGTCATCCGAGTGTGTGGGGGATTACCTGTAGGGCCACCATGAGGGTTGAGACATCTAACACACACCCGGGAATCACGATGTCAACTGCTGCATCACTGAACCATCAAGTATACGGATCTCGATCATGTTGAAAGGAACTGGAGATGAGAAAAAATCAAGTCAGAGGGCAATAAGGAGTCCCTTTGCCTGATCCGAGGCGCCAAACACGAGTGGAAGCTAGAACCAAGGTACACCGCCCTATAGACCTATCTTCTAGAATGAATGAACTGATGTCGATAGAAGAAGGCCCGCCATAGGTGAGGCAATAAGTGATCCTCAACTAAGGCACGAGAGAAAATAGTAGAGTGACTGACAGACTGAAACCAATGATGATGATGAAATGGGGTGGGGGGGGGGAACTGAGTAGCGAACAGACGACTTCCCTTGTTAGAGCATAAATGGCTTGGATGACCTGGCAATGATTGACACAATATCATGACGGATAGGGGACAGTGGGACTGAAGGCCATGAAGTGCGACACGAGAGAGGGACCAAGCGATAAAGGATGGAGGACCATGGCGGGGTGCGAAGGGACTCGGGATAGTCTCCATGAAAGCAATGATGACTCAACTCAGATGGTCTAAACAAGGGTGACTTGATGGTGCTGCCACACGGGAAAAGGGTCCAATGGGGACCAAAAAAGCATGAGTACAAGATGGTAACTCATGACGAAAGTCAACACGAGCGTGGACAAGTATGGAGGCAACATGGTGCCCCCGGTATGAGTGTTGTAGGTGAATAAATTCAATTTTGAGCAGGGTGATGGAGTGATGCTTCTTGGCCAATATGTGTCCTGGTGAAGTATCAAATTAATAAAAACTAACAGATACCCTTTTGAGGGCTTGGTGAGAAATTTCCAATGGTATAGATAGTTCGTCAAGCTGAGCTGCGGTTTGGCCGTAGCAGGTGAAAGAAAAATCAGGGTCTTTCTTTTAATAAGGCATTTTCATTCCGAATTCACTCGTTTGCAGGTGTAGTTGTGGTGAATGTAGTGAGAAGAGGAGGCCTTAAATCTTGTGGTGATCATAGCAGACAAACTGACCATTGGAATTTGAGATCTATCAGTTGTAGGTAAGATGCCTAATCCAACTCTTTGACTTCATTGGGTTGAAAGTTCAGTTTAGGTACCCGGAGCTCATGAATAGGCCAGGTCGCACTTTTGAGGTTTGTTTTGCATCCTGGGTCATAGGTACTGGGCAGAAAACTGCGACCTGTCTAGGAAATGATCCATAAAGCACGACCTTTCAGAGAAAAGGTGTTTTAGTGACATTTTTGGCCGAGATCTAGGGTTTTTTATTGATTGAGGGGCATAGATGAGCCTAGGCATGCTATGGACATGCCAAAATGTATTTAGAAAAAGTGGAATCTAAACACATTTTGATGATGTTGTGTGCCATTTGTTTTCATTATGGGTATGCAGTTTTGAGAAAGGGAATAGACGATTACCGATCTCTTTTGGTACCACATGTATGAATCAAATGGAATTTAAGGTTTCCAGGTTGGCATACATGGTGTTATTATCTCAAAGAGAGGATTTTGGGATAATTACCTGATGTTTTCCCAAAAGACCCATAGTTTGGACAACCACAATGTCTATGAGACTGGGTTGCTGATGTAATATGAAGGAATGATGAGGGGTATCATTCCGAGAGTGCTCTGAAGTGATATGGGACTCTAGAGGTTCTTCAACATGTGGAAGAATAATGGGACTAGAGTTGACATGACTAGAATCACTAGGAGAGTGGTGGAGAACTAACTCTCCTGGGTTCACAAATATGGGTGCCTCCTTACCCAAACATTGGGTGCCAATGTAATGGCCACAAGGTGCATGTGGTTCGAATGCATGATTTTGATGTAGGGGGGGATAGGTAAAGGTAGGAGTGGTGGCTATTTCCACAATGTCGTCATCGTAATAGAAGATGGGGTGATTGATGGAAGAAATACAACCTAATGCGGTGAAGTTACCTTACTCCTAATTATGAGAGGAGAGGTTTGCATGCATATCATGATTAGTGTGTAGGGGTAGGTGATGCCCATAGTTTTGAGTTTTTGTAACATGCTATGGGCATGTCATATGTATCAGAGTTGATGAACTCCAAAACATTTTATACAAATACTATGGATATGCATCGTTTTGATATTTTAATGTTATTGTCTTGTGTTAAATGTGTGTGTTAAATGCCAATCCAGAATATGGTTTACAATGCTATCTACATAGTGATTTTGTGCTCTAGGTACATGACTGAAAGTAATGATTTCAAATTCACACATCAAAAGCTTCACTTGTAAATATCTTCTGAAAAGGATAGGATTATGCACACGATATACACCATTCAATTGGATGACAAGAAGCAGGGAATCTAAACGAACATGAAGGGCATCGACTAATAAACCTCGTACTGCATCACATTCGGCTTGATTATTGGTAGCAGTACCAATGCATACACCGTTCTAAAGAACAAGTGCATGCAAGGGGGTAAAAATGGCCCAACCTACCAAGGCTAAATTTCGGGAGAAGCAACTTGCACCACCGATATAAGATGTTGACGGGAGGTCCCTTTGAAAGGTGCCACAAGACAAAAAATAGGAAAATAAAGAACAATGCTGGAAACGTGAGTGCATAGTAGAAATCGAATGCACTCCACGGAAGGGAGTGATTTGGGTAGGATGTCTACTTCCCACATGCCGCCAGTGAGGGGGAGTGTGGGAGCTACTAGAGGCGTAGCTTGAGCTTAGGTTGCATAAGTCACTAAGGGTATGGATGATGGCATCCCGTTTATGGGCGGGAAAGATGAAGTCAGGGGTGGACATGGCTTCCATGATATCATCGTCACAACAGGGGGTGGATAGACAGGAGGAAGGGAGACCACATGACGCAGTGAGGCTACCTGACTCATCATCATGAGAAGAAAGGCTCACATGCGCATCATCATGGGGGATGACATAAGAACAAGTAGATGAAGGATATACTGATGTTGAGCCCGGGGTGATCGTTGACAGGAGGTCAAGTGAAACAACAGGAGAAGATTCAGAGGGAGCTTCTGCCGAGGGTCTCAAGGATGATGAAAGGTAGAGGATGGTGGCTGCATGCTCCATCATTTTGACATCAGGAGGGGGAATGTCAATGAGAGCAGGTAAATCCTCAGCCTAGCCTGCAACATACTGTGCAAGTACGAGAGAAGCGGATTGGTTCTGTTCAATCACGTATTCCCAAACTACCTCTAAAGAGGCATGGTAATGCGTAAGGCGGGGGCAATGATGAGAGTAATGGCCATGGAGACCACACAAAGCACAAGGGTGTTTGGTGTGAATGGCTGTAGTCGATGAAGAAGCAGAGGTTCCAGGGATCGTAGTTTTAGGGAACGCGACATTAACCATGGGCTTGATGCGGGGCAACTCGGGACAAGTATAGGTGGCATGACCGATGATATCACACAAAGCGCATGGCTTTGGAGGCAGAGGAGGTGCAGGGTAATTCGGGGCCACTTTATCCTTTGAGGCCCTTTTGCAAGCTCTGCCCTTCTTACCCGAAGCGATCGCAACAGGAGGTGGTTCATGTTGAGGTGGCAGGGGCACTCTGACAACAGGAGAAGTCAGGGGGACTGGTTGAACTGGGGTCAGAGCAAGATAAGGTTTAGGTTGACCTGGCGAGGTAGCGACTGGAGGATCAAGGTACCAGACAGGAATCCCAATGGTCAAGTTAGGTAGAGAGAGGGTGGCCATGACAGGTGCCGTATAGATGCCTGGTGGAGGGACTAGGAATGGTATTTGACTAAAGGGGTAATGGCCAGGTGGAACGGCTCCTGAATGGTAAGGCCAGGAGGAACCATTCCAAGAAGGTAAAAAGGCTCATGATTACTAGCTGAAGGGCCAGGATGAGGAGGTCTAGAAGACTGCATCGAAGGGCTAGGAGACGACTGCGGAGGGCGAGGGAGCTGCTGACTAGCCGAGACGGGCCTCTTGAGAGAAGCCCGAGACAATTGCATCATGCAAACATTCGATGAGTTGGGATCAGAGATGGGAGGAGGAAGACCAGGGAATGTACCAAGCAAGGGGAGACACTGGTCAAAGGGTCGACGGTTTGCATATTGGCCACCGAAGAGATGGTAGACTTAGGGGGGGTCTGAGACTTTGGTTCATAATACATCAACTAGTCAATGGTGAATATCCTTCTGTTATGGGGGAAGGACATCATGCGGTGAACCGCAGAAGGGACAACAGACATCGCATAAGTGTAGCTACGACCCAAAAAAATATTGTAATCTAAGGGGGCTTTTATGACTTCTATGTCAACGCAAACCGTCTTGCCCGCAAGAGTAATAGGACAATTGCAGAATAAGCCAATGGGCTTAGAGGTATGCATTAGGGGAATTTTGAGGTCTAAAATGGGCCTCCTAAGAAAAATGTACAACAAAATTAAACTTTACAACAACCAATAGGATTCAAGATGATGATGTCAACCATGGGGGATGATTTACTATTTTTTAAATAAAAGGGTAAAAATATTAAAAAATAATAAAATAAAAAAACTACTTTTTGAACTCGTATTTTCAACTTATCTCCCAAAATTTTTACTCAAATTTTGAGTGGGAGTACTCGTTGGATGCAAAATTTAATTCCTCATCCAAGGAGTACCCATGTTGCATACTTTTGATGAACTCTACTACACGAAAAATGAGAAATACATAAAAAACGTGATTGTAATTACAATTTTTTATGTATTTCTCATTTTTCGTGTAGTAGGACCCATCCAGAGTATGCAACATGGGTACTCCTTGGATGAGGAATTAAATTTCGCATCCAATGAGTACTCCCGCTCGAAATTTGAGTAAAAAATTTGGGAGATAAGTTGAAAATATGAGTTGAAAAAGTATTTTTTTCATTTTTCCCTCTAAAATTTGATGATGTCATCATATCTTATTTGATTTTTTCCATTATTATTTTATAATTTCCTTAGGAGGCCCATTTTAGACCTCAAAATTCCCCTAATGGCCATCCCACGCTCGGAGGGTGATTGTGGAAGGAGCCAGCTCAGGAGATCTGAGTTGTTTCCAAACCGAAGCGGACATCACGCAAGTGGATGCCCCCTCATCAATAATGCACCGAGAAACGTTAGCATTCCGGATCTTGACTGGGATTTTGAAAGAGATGGAAGCTGGGAGAGGAGGATGTTCTTATTGGTCAACATCAAAGATAATCAATCGATCGTAAGAAGGATCTACAGTGCCCATGATAGATAGAAGAGCTTTTCATTGTGAATGGCACGATTGGAGGAGTTCCAGCGTTGAGATGGCAGTAGGGGATTGTGCCAAATCATTGACTATGCTATATGAATAGGCGGCTTTGCCAGAAGAAACATTTTGACGTAGTGGTCCCTTACGGATCTTGGTATGAACCTCCGCCCTAGGTTGAGGGATATGTAAGGGACCCTTGGGTGTCGAAAGAGGCTCTGTAGAAGCTGAAGGAGACGGCTCGGTGACAGACATAGCGGGAGGCTTGTTGTATCGACGAGACCGAGTCTGAAGATTGATGTCTACGGTTGAGGGTTGATCAGACTTCATCATGAGCATCAGGTGATCAGGGGTACCAGATGGAGTAACAGTGTGGTAAACAGGAGGTTGGGCAAAGAGAGAAGGCATGCCATATCTTGAATACGTGCTATCCGAAGGGGGGAATATGCAGGAGGTGTTGGCCCCCTTCTGAAGAAAATCAGAGCCCATGGGAGGTTGAGCAATGAAGACGCACACATGGCACAAAGGAAAAAGAGACCAACAAGGGCAGGGAGGTGTAAGATCAACCGATTACAATGTCGAAACAAGGGCAGAGAGGTGCAAGATCAATTTATTTCAATGTTTTAGAGTATTTTCTTGGCGATGTTAACCAAGCCCTTTTTCACTTAGGGTGTGTGTGTAAAAGTGTGTAAATTTTAATTTTTAAACCCAGACATTTGTAGAGAAAAGAAAAAATGTGCTGTAGAGCTGTTAATAAACCTGCAAATAACAGTATATAGGCCTGCAAAATAGAAAATAAACAGCTAACAATACAATAATCTAAACCCAAGGAGGTGGGTCTCTCAACAACTAGTCTATAGGTGATGAAAAAAATAATCTAAACACACTAAAAAAGGCTAATAGATCTTGGGTCAAGAGGGATAGAGATCTAAAAGACAAAATCTGCTGGAAAGTGGTGCAGAAAACAACAACAAATTAGAGGAAATTTGCTGTAAAAAGGGGTGGCGAAAGGCTATTTCCAGGAGGAAAGCAGAGTGCCCCTTAAGGGAAAACCCAAACAAAGCTAAAAGAGGAGATTTGGATGGATAACAAGTCGATCTGAAGTGGATCTGAGAATGAGGTATCAGATCCAAAAAAATGGCTGAAGACTGAAATTTCAGACAAACTGCAACAACAAACACTCTTCCACAAAAAGTGGAGGGTACTGAAGCCCTAGGGGGCTAGGTTCCCACTTATTTGAGCGAAACAGAACAAGTACAGGTCCAAAACAGGTAGAGACGGAGGTTAGACAACCCTGAACAAAGGCTCAGTAGAACCCAGAAAACTTTCAGACAAATCCCTGCAGAAAGTCTAGGTCACAGTTTTTGGCTCTTTTTTAGCAGAGGTCACACTTTTTGGGCTGTATAGTGCGTCCTGGAGGTCCAGATCACAGGTTTTGGGCAGAAAAGTGTGACATGCACTTCTGGCACTTTCGGCGGCAAGTTTCAGAAAAATTTGTCGTCTCAGCTGCAACTGATGTCGTTCACCTGCGCAATGGGTCCGAAAATGTGCGTAAGTTAGAATTTTTATTGTTTTAGGGTTTTATGGGTTAAAAACAACATCAAGAATAAGAAAAACAAGGGGTTGAAGAGAAATCCTAGGGTTTGAAGCAGCTAGATATATAAGGATCAGAAAAATGACAGCGGTCATAATGGTAAACCTGTGTGGAGTCACTAGTTGTTAGTATGAATCTTGATTCGAGGTGCACGAAAAAAATACCACTTTAGCTACGCATAACAAATAGCCCTAACAACAGAAATGACTACTAATATATTTAGATACGAAGCTAATGAATGGTCTCAAGACAAATCATAAAAATCATGCTAACCATTAGAAGACATTCATGGAAATTGAAAAAACAGTTTGCTCACCTGGATCATTGAACTAGTGAGGCAGAATATTCAAGCCAGAGGTACATTAATGGCACCTAGGAGGAAAACACAAGAGGGTGTTCCCTGTTCTCCTCAGTGGGATGGGTTCTTGTAGTTCCTCAGCACTTCAGTTTTAGAATTCCTTTCTCTTGATGGTTTAGAAAACCCAGACAAAAATGGAAAAGTATGGCTATGATAGACACCAAGAGTTGAGATCTAATGAGATTTTTAGGCAACAAAAGGTGACAAATGAATGGGAAAATCCTTCTATTTATAACAAAATATTGAGTTAGTCTAGATATTGGTGTATAATTAAAATAGTATAAACCAAATCAAGATCCAAATTTTATGGAATATTTTATTATATTTGTTGGAGGGAAAAGGAATTTGACTTGAGTCAAATCCCCTTATTTGTAAATAATAAATAAATAAATGATTTATTTATCATTTTAAGGATGTGATTAGGTAATAATAAATAAACAAATGATTTATTTATCATTTTAAGGATGTGATTAGGTGATAATAAATAATTAAATGATTTATTTATCATTTTAAGGGTATGGTTAAGTAATAATCAAATAATTAACGATTTATTTAATTATTTATGGGTGTTTTAGTTATATTTAACAAAGAATATTATTTAATAAGGTTTAAATAACTAGTCTTTAGGAAATAATAAGATAATAATGATTTATCTAATTAATTTCCTTGTTTTGGGTTAAATATAACCAGGAATATTAATCAAACTGTTGTTTAATTAATTATTCCATGAGGAAAAATAAAAAAATATAGAGTTATTTAATATTTCCTCATGGTGTTTCCTGTTTAGACCATAAACAACTTAATAAGGGTGATTTATTAAGTTATTTTTCATACTGAATGCGATTTTACTTAGGGTAAAATCGGTCTTACTTGATGTACTTGGGTCCATCTAATACCAATGGATTAGATGACCAAAAAATGTTATAACCGATTTAATTTAACTTTGAAAACCCACTTTCTAATGTTTGAAACCCTTTTTTACCTTTCTCACTGATATTCTTTTACACTCTTTTGCTTGCAGGTTGCTAAAGTCGTGAAGTTGAATTTTCTTTTGCTCCTTGAGGCATGACAAGTTCACTTTCATAACTTTGGGGCTTAATCACATAGTAGCATCTTCAAAACCTTCTGTAGTTTCCACCATAACACTCAACTTATCTTTTCTACCTTTTGTAATATTCCTAATTAGCAATGGCTAATTGGAATATTTGATTTTGTTCAATTTTTCTCTCTATAGTTTTTTTATAGATAAAAAGGTGAGTAAGGGGGGGACATAACTCACTTTGGGAATAAAAGTCACTCCCTAGTAGCACAACGTTGGAACTTAAAGGGAGCCAAGGGGGGCCAAGGACCACGTAGAGAGGGGGCCCACGTATACACTTGGAGGGACTGCGCAGATGGAGAGGAGCACGTGGCAAAAGGGAGGCTACGTTGGAAGAGATGGGCCTTAGGGTTTTGAGAAAGGCAAACGTTATAAAAGAGAGAGGAGCCTCCTCATTTGGGCATTTGATTATTATGCGTTTGAGCTAGTCACTTTGACTTCTTGAACACGCTGGCTGTTTAGCCTGTCTGCAGCACTGTTTAGTGCATCGAGTGTCTCCATTCGGAGATCTCACCCTTAGCCCCGGGGGACTTCGAGTGTCTGCTCGGGCAAGGTAGTTTCATCAGTATTTTACAGGAGGATTGATTGGTGGGAGTTACGGAGGAGCAGTGCATTTGGTGACTGCGCAGTATTGAGAGGGAGGACACAGTCTCTTTTGGTGGGAGCTTTGGATTGGGATTGTTTGGAGGATTTGAGCTTGGAGATTGAGCAAGGGACCAACCCTTGCATATTGGACGATTTTGGTAGATTTTTGGGTGGATTTTTGGAGTATTCTCTTCAGTGGCAGCGCAAAGCCTTGAGGGATAGCGTAGATCCTCAAGGGGGTGATTTTTGGGGGTCAGCTATTTTCGAAAAGCTTTCTGGGCTTTTCTAGGTTTATTGAGCAGAGGTTGATTCCAGAGTTTCAGCATTTTCTGAGGAGGGGAGCAGCCCCAAATCCTCATTCTGATTCCAGCAGTAGCAGTAGCATAGCAGTTCTCTGGCAGCTTGGACGCAGTTCAGAGAGAGGCCATTTCCTTATCATTCTGAGTGTATTTCTTCATTGCCTTATGCAAGTCGAGGTGCCATATTTCTGATCACCTCTTGCACTCTTTCTATTACTCAGTATAATAAAATGGCTTAGCATTTCTCTCTGCATTTCTTGAGTATTTTCTTATATTCCATGTATATTCTATTGTATGCTTGCACTACTGTTATCTTCTCTTTGAGCATCCCAGCTACTATACCACTTGTGTATGTTTTTCCCCTATACTCTTAGACAGAGTCTGGAAAGGGCCAGGTAGCCTCCAGATCTCGTACTCTTTTCAGAGGTGACATATCTGGTAAACACCCTCCCAGTCCATCTCTGGTTGGAGTTTGCTGGTGTTTGAGGAATATCCCTGAAAAGGGATATTACAGTGGTATCATAGCATAATTATGGCTCAGCCTGTGGAGCTATTTGTCTATGACACCGGGGGATAAGCCCTACATTTTTTATAGAGGTAGGAAGTATAGATATATTGAGCGTAGGTTGGAGAACACCTATGGAGAGGGGGACTGCATTCAGGTGGTGGACGCAGAATAGGAGGAGCCTGTGATAGACACAGAGCAGAAGGAGCCTGTGGTTGATGCAGAGTAGGGAGAGCAAATGGCAGATGATAGTGATGCAAAATAGTTTGCGGAAGCGCTCCTTAGATCAGTACAGGATCTGATGAGGCAGATTGAGGTGATGGGGCAGAGATTCACCACTGTGGAGGCTAGACAACATGAAACCCGAAGGGGTTTCTAGATTGGTGAGGGATCGAGTACATCCCACCATTTTTCGGAGCGTATTGCCACTCAGCGTGATGCTACCCAGCACCAGGCATCAAATCTACCTACACGCTCTACCATGCCCACTTTTCTGGGAGCAGACACAGGGGCAGGAGCCCAGCAGGAGAAAAAGCTCGACCATATGGGAGATTATTTTGCAAAGTATCAGGCCTATGGGCAGGAGTTCAGGGATGCTCTCTCGTTCAGAGACTTTGTTCAGCTCCAGTGGGATAGTAGACCCCGCGACCATCATAGAGGGCACCGGCATTATCGTGATGGATATACCAATCACACAACTAGCATATTCCACTTGCCTACGTTTGATGGTTCATCAAACAGTTCGGCAAAGTCTTGGGTGGAGAAGCTGGACATCTATTTCCAGCTCAACCAGATGTCAGAGACAGAGGCCATCAAGGTGGCGACATTACATTTGGATGGTGAGGCCTAGGACTGGTGGTTCCATGGGATGGTTACACTCGGACATTCCAAAATGACGACATATGCTGAGTTCATGAGGAGATTGATAGAGATATTTGACCAGAGGTATCTCGAACAACACTTGGTTGAGCTAAAGAGGCTCAAACAGACCGGGACCCTAGAGACATACATTGCAGGCTTCTTTAAGGTTTCAGTGATGGTGCCTGATCTATCCATGGCATGGATGGTCTACATGTTTGTTGAGGGGTTAGCAGAGCCACTTCAGGGTCTAGTCAGATCTACTAGACCAACCACACTCCAGGATGCTATTAGTAGGACTCAGGATTTATAGGATGCCTTATCTAGAACCGAGACACCTTACCCCCAGAGACAGGCTTTCCAGCCCAAGGGGAAGGATGTGAGGATTCCACCTCCAAAGGGGAATCCAGGACAGGCACAGATGAATGATGATGCTAGGAGGGAGCTGAAGAAGAAGCGGTTGTGCTTTACCTATCAGGAGCCATGGGCACCGGGACATAGATGTGCTGCTGGCAAAGCACACTTTATTGAGGTCTTCTCCGAGAGCAGTAGGGAAGAGGATGAGGAGGATGACATGGAGGCAGGAGACAGTCATGCAGTGCAGGATCCTTTGCCACCTCCACCAATAGCAGCAGGTGGTGCGGCTTTTGCACCTACCGGAGGGGCCCTTGCAACATTACGAGGAGTTCCCAAGTATTTGACACTGCACGTACGGGGGACAGTACGTGGCCAGTGAGTATCAGTTTTGGTTGATAGTGGGGCAACCCACAACTTCATTGATGCATAGATGGTTGAGCGGAGAGGTATATAGACAGAGAGCTTCGATGGATTCTCAGTTTTGGTCCCAGGAGATCAAACCATGATGTGTGCTTGTTATGTTCCAGAGTTGTCAGTGACGATGGGCACCTATACACTGAACGACCAATTTTTCGTGGTCAATATTCCGGACACCAACATGGTACTAGGTGTTCAGTGGCTTATCACTCTAGGGAAGGTCACGACAGATTGGAAGGCCCTAGAGATGGAGTGGGATGATGAGAAGACAGGGAGGCATGAGAAGATACGGGGACAACACACATATCCGCCTCAGACTGTTTTGGATCATCGGATGGAGGCAGTCTTCCAGAAGGGAGATGTAGAGTGGGTAGTGGAGCTGCATGCATCAGAGGCAGGGACTACAGGGCAGACACTGCACCCAGAGATACAGTACATCCTTGACAGGTATGCCACAGTGTTTGGGGAGATTCTGCCAGGACAGCCACCAGACCGGGGGTTTGATCACACCATTGAGCTTGAGCAGGGCATAGAGGCAGTGATTACTACCCCCTATAGGCATCCCAAGGCCTATCGGGATGAGATTGAGCGGGCCATCCAGGAGTTACTAGCTCTTGGGCACATTCAGCCGAGCACAAGTCCTTTTTCTTCTTCCGTGGTGTTGGTGAAGAAGAAGGACGACACATTGAGGATGTGCATTGACTACAGGGCCCTGAACAGGAAGACCCTAAAGAATAGGTACCCCATACCCAGGATCGATGAGTTAATGGATGAGTTGAGAGGAGCACAGTTCTTCTCAAAGATTGATTTGAGATCTAGGTACCATCAGATTCGCGTGAGGGAACAAGACATTCCCAAGACCGCCTTCAGGTGTCACTATGGGCACTTTGAGTTTTTGGTGATGCCCTTCGAGCTAACTAATGCCCCAGTGACATTCCAGTACTGCATGAATCACATCTTCCGTAGTCACTTGAGGAAGTTTGTGTAGGTGTTCTTTGATGATATCCCCATTTACAGTAGGACTTGGGAGGAGCATCTCCAGCACATTGAGATAGTATTGAACATTTTGGAGGAGCAGTAGTTCTATGCCAAGCTCTCTAAGTGTGAGTTTGGGTTGACGGAGATGTTGTACTTGGGACACATCATAGGGGTGGACGGAGTGAGAGTCCACGAGGAGAAGATCAGGGCCATCAGAGATTGGCTAGAGTTGAAGAACATGACAGAACTTTGGGGATTCATTGGCATTTGTACTTATTACAGGAAGTTCGTCAAGAGTTTCTCATAGCTTGTTGCACCCTTGATAGATTTGACGAGGAAGGGGGCATTCATTTGGTCAGATACAACACAGCGAGCCTTTGACAGGCTCAAGGAGGTGATAAGAAGCTGCCTAGTGCTTCAATTGCTGTATTTTATGCAGCCGTTTGTTTTGGAGTGTGATGTGTTGGGAGAGGGGATCGGCGTAGTATTGATGCAGGGAGGTCGCCCTATAGCCTTTGAGAGCTGGAAGCTCCTTCCACACGAGAGGTTGTATTCTATATATGACAAGGAGATGTTGGCCATTATGCATGCATTGGCCAAATTCCGGCAGTATTTAGTGGGTAACAGGTTCAGGGTGAGGACTGAGCACAACAGCCTCAGGTTATTTTTGGAGCAGAAAGAGTTGCAGGAGAGGCAGCAGAAGTGGATCAGTAAGATTCATGCATATGACTTTGACATTGAGTATGTCAAGGGTAAGAACAACGTGGTAGCAGATGCCCTTTCACGTAGACCATCCATGTTGTCTCTTATGAGCTTGCACACAGACTGGAGGGCTCGACTTTTAGTAGAGTACTCCAAGGACAGATTTGCATGTGAGGTTTTGGATGGACAGGTGGCGGATGACAGGTAGAGGGTGGTCGATCAGATCATCTACTATAGGGATCAGATCTTCTTGACTGAGGGATCTCATCTCAAGAAGAAGATACTTCAGGCATCACATGATTCACCATTGGCCTGCCATCAGGGGTTTACCAAAACCTACAGGGCCATTAGAGAGAGGTTCTCATGGAAGGGCCTCAAGGAGGATGTACTCCAGCACATCAGGGAGTACGATGTTTGCCAGAGGAACAAGGGGGAGATGAGCCATCCCACAGGATTATTGCGGCCTCTTCCCATTCCAGTGGGGAAATGGGAGAGTATTTCAATGGACTTCATCACAAGTTTGCCCATGGTGCAGGGCAAGGATTGTATCTTTGTCGTTGTTGATTGACTGACAAAGTCTGCACATTTTTTCTCCATATCCGCACACTACATAGCAGCACAGGTGGTCAAGCTGTTCTTTAGAGAGGTCTTCGGGCTACATGGTCTTCCTAAGACCATCATTAGTGATAGGGACAACCGCTTCATGGGCAGATTTTAGCAGGAGCTTTTTCGGTTGGTGGGGATGGAGTTGACACCGAGTACCAGTTATCACCCACAAACGGACGGACAGATGGAGATAGTTAACAAGTGGCTAGAGGGCTACTTGTGTAACTATGTCAGTGGGCAGCAACGAGCATGGATGAAGTGGCTGCATCTAGGGGAGTACTTCTACAACACTACACATCACATGTCCATTGGTATGTCTCCATTTTATGATTTGTATGGATATCATTCTTTGTCTTTTGCTGATGTGATGTTTGGTGCTAGCAAGGCTCCAAGAGCCAATATTTGGATCCAAGAGAGTCACGATATTCTCCGAGCTCTCAAGGATAATATGGCTACAATGCAAAAGCAACAGAAGCTGTATGCTGACAGAGGTCGGGTGGAGAGATAGTTTGAGGTAGAGGACTTGGTCTACCTATGATTACAGCCATACCGACAGTCATCACTGAAGCAGAAGGGAGCTGAGAAGCTCAAGCCTTGCTTTTATGGGCCATATAGGGTGATATACAGGATTGGACAGGTTGCATATGAGTTGGAGCTGCCCCAAGGCAGCAAGATTCATAATGTTTTTCATGTATCATTCTTGAAGAAGGCATTGGGGTAGCAGGTGATAGTGACAGATGAGATACCACCCATGGATGATGAGGGGCATTTGGTGTTGCAGCCAGAGGCTATTATTGATACTAGGGAGAGGTAGCTATGGAGAAGGATGGTTCGGGAATTCTTGGTGAGGTGGAAGAATTTGCCGGATGAGGATGCCACTTGGGAGAGTGAGAAAATTTTGCAGCATCCATCACTTCAATTGCTTAAGGACAAGAAACATTTTACTGGGGGAGACTGTAATATTCCTAATTAGCAATGGCTAATTGGAATATTCGATTTTGCTCAATTTTTACTTCTATAGTTTATTTATAAATAAAAAGGTGAGTAAGGGGGGGACCTAACTCACTTTGGGAATAAAAGTCACTCCCTAGTAGCACAACGTTGTAACTTAAAGGGAGCCAAGGGGGGCCAAGGACCACGTAGAGAGGGGGCCCATGTATACACTTGGAGGGACTGCGTAGATGAAGAGGAGCATGTGGAAAAAGGGAGGCTATGTTGGAAGAGATGGGCCTTAGCGTTTTGAGAGAGGCCAACGTTATAAAAGAGAGAGGAGCCTCCTCATTTAGGCATTCGATTATTATGTGTTTGAGCTAGTCACTTCGACTTCTTGAGCACGCTGGTTGTTTAGCCTGTCTGCAACACTGTTTAGTGCATCGAGTGTCTCCATTCAGAGATCTCACCCTTAGCCCTGGGGGACTTCGAGTGTCTGCTCGGGCAAGGTAGTTTCATCAATATTTTGTAGGAGGATCGATTGGTGGGAGTTGCAGAGGAGCAGTGCATTTGGTGACTGCGCAGTCTTGAGAGGGAGGACACAATCTCTTTTGGTGGGAGCTTTGGATTGAGATTTTTTGGAGGATTTGAGCTTGGAGATTGAGCAAGGGACCAACCCTTACATATTGGAGGATTTTGGCAGAGTTTTGGGTGGAGTTTTGGAGTATTCTCTTCAGTGGCAGCGCAGAGCCTTGAGGGATAGCGTAGATCCTCAAGGGGGTGATTTTTGGGGGTCAGCTATTTTCGAAAACATTTTTGGGATTTTCAGGATTTATTGAGCAGAGGTTGATTCCAGAGTTTCAACATTTTCTGAGGAGGGGAGCAGCCCCATTTCCTCATTTTGATTCCAACAGTAGCAATAGCACAACATTTCTCCGGCAGCTTGGACGCAGTTCAGGGAGAGGCCATTTCCTTATCATTCTGAGTGTATTTCTTCACTTGCCTTGTGCAAGTCGAGGTGCCATATTTCCGATCACCTCTTGTACTCTTTCCATTACTCAGTATAATAAAATGGCTTAGCATTTCTCTCTGCATTTCTTGAGTATTTGCTTATATTCCATGTATATGCTATTGTATGCTTGCACTACTGTTATCTTCTCTTTGAGCATCCCAGCTACTATACAACTTGTTTATGTTTTTCCCCTATACTCTTAGACAGAGTCTGGAAAGGGCCAGGTAGCCTCCAGATCTCGTACTCTTTTCAGAGGTGACATATCTGGTAAACACCCTCCTAGTCCATCTCTGGTTGGAGTTTGCTGGTGTTTGAGGAATATCCCTGAAAAGGGATATTACACCTTCTCTGGCCACTTTCTTCAAAACCCTAATTGTTTGTAGTTCTTCACAGCAATTATCAGTGTTGTTTTCTCAGTTCTCTATGGCCCTTTCAAGTTCATTCATTTCTGTCTAGTTCACCTCACCTTTTTCCATATTTCTCCAATATTTTCTGATAGACTTTCTTCATGTTTGGATTTGTGTGCTTCCTCCATGTCATTTTCCTGCAAGTGATCATTACTTTGGCACTCAAATGGATTTAACCAGTTCATAACCCTAGGCATCTACAAGACCAAGTGTTTCTCTTTCCTTTGCTATAAGTTGTTTTCATTTAGGAGTAGACAATCCACATCATTAGTTCTTTCTGTTGATAAATATTTCAATACTCCTGGAGAAGTGCCAAAATTTGTCCATTTTCTCATTTGCAGGTTCTGAACTGATAAGATAAACATGTTTGGAAATTTTAGGTCCTTCTTGAATAACCATGTCTTGACATTCTATTTACATCTGAGCTAGATTCTAGAAAAGGAAAAGCAGTGCTTGAAACATCCAAGGATGAACTTAAACATTGTAAAACCCTAATGACTTAGTGGGAGGGTCCTTTGACCTGATTTTGGCTGAAATTTGACTTGGAGATTTTCAAGTGAAAACAGAGTATTGTTATAGGCTATTATGCCCAGACATAGGAATGATTTATCTATAGGAAACCCTAGAGGGAAAGTGGAGTTTATGGACAAGGGGGAATAGGGAAATGAGGTTATAGGCAGGAAAGAAGGATGAAGATGAGAGGCATAAGCTCATTAGGAATCTTTTATGAGCAACAGGGTGACTTTGAGAAGACCAACTGAGGAATAGTGAAAATAGGTTTATAAGGATAATGAAGGCAGTGATATTTCTGAAACTCAAGATATTCAAGGAATATTGTTTTCAGATATCTATAACCATCCTATAGTCATCCAAAGATAGTGAAAAATACTGATGACTAATAGTGACCATCAAGAACTGGTATTTTTTGTCGAGGATTGATGACCTGTTTGATCATTTGAAGGGAGAAAAAATGTTCTCGAAGATTGATATGAGATAAGGATACCACCAGACACACATTAAAGAAAACGAAATATACAAGACAACTTTTAGGACCAGGTATGGGCATTATGAGTTTGTTATAGTTGCATTTGGTTTGACTAATGCTCCAGCTAATTTTATGTGAATGATGAATAGTGTATTGCATCCTTACCTGGAAAATTTTGTTATTGTATTCATTGTTGACATATTGATATATTATAAAAATGGGGAAGAGCATGTTGAACAGTTAGTAGCAGTATTGAGATTACTGAGAGAGAATTAGTTGTATTCCAAGCTTAGAAAATGCAGTTTCTATCAAACATAGGTACATTACTTGGGACATGTTGTTTCCAAGGAAGTTATAGTAGTGGATCCAGAGAAGATAAGAGTTATCATGGAATGGGAAGCTGATAGAAATGTGGATAAATTAAGATAATTTATGGGGCTAACAATTTATTATAGGATGTTAATAAGGAACTTCTCTTGCATTACATATCCTATTATGTCACTCTAGAGGAATGGTAAGAAATTTAAATGGACAGAGGAATGTGTAGCCAGTTTTGAGAAATTGAAGTAGTTGTTGACAAATTCTCCAGTGTTAAATATTGCAGATCCATATAAATAATTTGTGGTGTGCACAGATGCTTGTTGTTGGGCATAGCCCAACTTGGCCTAGAGTTTGGCAAAGACTCCACGTTTTGTGGAGCAGGGTGCGTAGTGGAGCGTGCAACAGAGCACAATTTAAGGAAGTGAATGGACTTCACGGTGTCATAAGGGCTTTGGGGTGGGTCGAAGCCCCTCCTTTTTGTAAAAGTGCATGATTGTATAAAGAATCAATGGTTTTTGTGCCATAGTTTCTTATTTTTGGGAGTCCATGGTATTTGGACAATGGTATTTTGACGATGTAATCCTATGATGTAATAGTATATATAGGGTTGAAATGATATGTTTAGGAGATATATAGACATAGAGAGTTATGGGTAAATTATTGTGATCTGTATTTTGTATCAAAGGGAAGGCTCTGCAGTTAAGTGCACAGAGGCCTAGAGAAGAATCTGCAGCGGAGTGCACATGCAACCTGCAGCTTAGTGTGCAGGTTAAGTATTGGTTGTATTCAAAGATTAATCATAATAAAGCAACAATTTTTTGGACGATATTTTGCTGTTCTTATATAATTGATGCATGTATTTTCTTATTATATTTCATAGAATAGAAATATTATAGTTTCATTTTAATCCAACGCAGTAATGGTTTTATATGTCATGTTTGCGTGATTAATTGAATGTGGCGAAGTGATTTATAAGTTGTACGTATAAGATAATATAACAATACCACCTCTCACAGTCCCTAAAGGCTACAGAAACCTAGTTCTGCATCCACCCATAGTCACTTCAGGTGAGACTATGATTTGCTTGCAGGTCATTGTCGAAAGGGCCAGTGATCAGGGGTTTTATTGGTGCGCAATATAGTACGAACTCAGGTCAGCCCAAACCAAGAAAAAAAACAATTTTTTTGTTGGGATCGGTATATGTTTGATGGATATGTGGATGTGGTACCCATCGAAGAAGGATATTCAAGACTGGATAGACCTGAAAGAGCAAGAATTTGCGGATAAATAAAATAGAAACTCTCATCTGACATCTAAAGCGTTGTTATAGGAGTATATCTTTACAGATCAATACAAGATTTTCTTTGATTATTTTCCTGTTGATCTGTACAAGTGGATATCGAGGTTGAATGAAAGGAAAAATTGTTTTTAGGTTGGAAAACCTACGGTGTGGACTCCTGAACTGATACAAAGACTTAAGAGAATTGACAATATAATTTCAAGGGTTGTCGATTTCTGGATTGATAACATCTTGGGAGGATTCATTGTTGAGTTTGCAGTAGAATCAACTATGTCCTACATCGAAGCTAAATGATGATTCTTCAAAGGATTGTGAGGTAAGTATTTGAAATCATATACTTGATGACATATACATTGGCCTTGGGCAACCCTTCCCTTCAGACTTGGACATATTTCTCAAAAAATAGTTTCCTCAATCCCATACGCGACTCTGCCCAGAATTTTCCGCGTATACACGCGATTCCATACATAGCGAACTGCGTATGCCTTTTTAAACATTAAAAAATATATAATTTCCCTATTTTAGAGGTGGGGTTTCTAATTTGAGGGAGTATAAAAGCCCCTCAAGGGAATGGCCTAAAGAGAGAGAGAGAGAAATATAGATATTATACGCTGTTGGAGCCCTATCCAAGTCTGATATATTCCTTGTGCCTCCCGCACTTCTCAAATATTTTCAGGAAACCCTTGTTTCCTTGATATGTTCACTCACCTTATGTGAAATCCATTGTGCACCACTCTTGGAAGAAGTTATGTGAGGCTAGGGCTGGACAGATTTAGAGGACGGTATGCTCAAAGGCCGTGGCAGATTTCAGGTGATCTCTCCATATTTGTTTATTGTACATGTCATTAATAAAATAAGTTCCATCTTGTTCCTAATGTTTAAGTATCATTTATCTCTTATACATGTGTAATGATCTTAAATCGTTCATTTAATATTGTTTTAATGAGATTATGCATGTTTTTCACTAACATATAGAACATATATATGTTGTAAAACTAGGTTTTTGTGTTTGTCCTTTGCTGGTTTGCAGGTTCTGAAGCACAAAGAGTTGCAGGGGGTTTGCACTCCGCGGGATGTACTACAACCGAAGGATATATGGGTAAGGTCTGCAACCTTTAGTTTCTAGTTTAAAGCATATAAGTTGGTGAAGTGAGTCCTTCTTGTAATGGCATGCCCCTGATCTGTGAAGGTTTATCAACCCAAGACCTTAGGGTAACATTACCCACAACAGAAATGGCGACTCCACTGGGATTACATTCATGTAATTCCTATTTTGGGTTGTTTTATCTGTCTTGTAGGTTCCCTAACAGGTTTATCACTTTTTACAATCTAGTAAGTCTTTTTTCAATCAGATAGAATACCTGGTCCCTTGATCAGGCTTGAATTTTTCTTTTTTCTTATCTTTATTTCCATATGCAACTTAGTCTTTGCATAGTCGCGTATACCTCCTGTATTTTCCAAAGGGACCCGGGTATACGCGAGTTTCCTTGGTTACAGTGACGTATACATGCTTGTTGCATACTGCAAAACCGCTTATGCCTGGAAAAATTTGAAAATTTGAGTTCCAACCTTTGTATTATTTTCTGTTTGTGGTGAACCATTCCTGTGGCTTCTTTAAGGTGTCTGGATTGTGTTTATGGTGATTGCATATCCATTTATCTCTTATTTTGTGAAAACCTATCCATTTGGTAAATTTCATGTTTTGTGTGATTGCAATTGCGGCTGAAGCACCAAGATATTTTCCTGAATTTCTTGGTTGTTCTGACCATTCAGAACAGTGAGGCTCTGCTTGTTTTCTCTTCTTGGCCCTATGCATTGCTTCGCTTTTGGTTTTTTCCTTCTTGGCATATCTTGGTTTTCTTGATTTCTTGGACTTGCCTTGTTCCGAATCTTGAAGAATCTCTTTTTGGTTTTTTGAGTCACTATTTGCTGAAATATTGTGCTACTATACTGAATCAATTATTTGAGTTTTGTGTTTCTCATTGCTCATTTGAGTCCCACTACGAAAGTAGCATAGTTGGCTTGAGCACTTTGAAGCCTTGTTGAGACTCGTTTTGCTTGATTCCGGTTCTTGGGTAGTTTATGCTTGTCTTCTTGAAATCTTTTTCCTTTCATTATAAGTTAAAAGCCTAAAAAACATTTGTGTTTTCTGTAGCTTTTTCTTTGAATTTGTTTTTACGGTTTCCTCATATCTTTTGAAGCTTTTTCGTTGGTTTCTAGTCTTTGGTTCTTGTCTTGATTTTGAAGGAAGTCTTTTCTTGATTTCTCTCTTTTGAATCAAGTACATTTTGGTGTTCTTATGCATAGGAATTCTGTTTGGAACTAGCCTTGTTTTTCTGTCAAAAAGTGATCGAACCATTGTCTTTCTAGAGACTCTTTTTCGCTTCTTTAGAGTTAGCATATTAGAATTTGCATATCATTGGTAGTTTGCATTAAGTGCATTTGAGCATTTTTAGTATTTTTCATAGTTTTCTGGATCGTGTGAAGTCTGAGTAACTTAAAAGAAAAAACAAAGTTTTTGCTTAATTAGTTTCGTAGAACCCATGTAGAGATCTCTTTTCACTGAAAGGAAATTGTTGCATTTGAATGTAACTAGGTTTTCATTGATTTCTTCTGCATCATCAAACACCATCAGTTTCACTTCCGTATACCCTTGACTTAAGCAACAGCCAATTTAAAACAAGAAATATAATTAAAAGCAACTAGAAGTTTTTGTATCATTTTCATTAATCACACACCAACTAGCTAGGTTGTAGGGCCTTGGATTAGGTGAGTGGAGAGTTAACTCTCCAAGGTCACTCAAACTGTTAAACATAGAAATTTTATTAAAGAGCGAAATCCAACACCATTAAGTGGAATGGGAAAGCTCTCCTCCAGAGAGTCAAGCGCGAGGGATAGTGCAGGTAGAGAAGAGAGATACCATCTCTCCTATTTGATGAATCTTGAGCTAAGACCGTTCCGCCTGGTTTCCGATATGGATTGGTGCCTTTAGTTGCCTATCCTTGGGACCACACAGGTTACTACAAGGGGGAATACCTATGGTACCTGAGACAGATGTTGCATCACTTCCATCAGTACTTCTGGAGGGTGCCCTTGTGAAGCTTGGGGAATTGCACCGGCAAAGGCTGTTGTTAGGAGGTCAGCGTAACTATTTTTGTTACCTTCGCTAGTAGGCCTGGGGCGTAATTACCCCAGTCTATTTTCAGAAGGTCCCATTATTCCGCTTTCTTGTATTTTGGTCTCCGGTACTCATCACCCAGAGCGGAAATACCTGAGAGCTGATTATCTGGTTGTATATTAGGAAATTTTTAGAGTGTGCTCTTTGCTCCTAGATTTCTTAGCTTCTTATATTTTTTGAGTCTCAAATTAATCTCTTAAAGTGGTTGACCAATTTCCTCATCGATCAAGGAGGCTTCGTGGGCTTTCTCTCACGAGTGTTGAGCCTTCTTTAAGAAGGCGTAGGAGTAATTCGGTGGGTTATTTTCACCCGGTGGTTTTGAATGCAGCAGAGAGTGATCCTCCGTTAGGGCTTATTGTTTTTGTGGGTGGTTTTGGTGTTAGTGTCAGTGTAGACAGGAGTGCTCCACTCATCTCTAGAGTTTTATTTCCAGCGGAAGAAGTTGAAGTAGAGGAAGTTTCTCAGCCTACTGAGTCTCTTCCATCTCCTCTTCCTACTAGCTTTCCTGACGTTCTTTGGTACATTGGGCCCGAGTCTCAGAGACCGGCTAGTACTTTTCTGACATATCCCTTTCTTTCGATGGCCACGACTGGGAACACAGCTTTGGCAGTGAACACTACAAGTGTTCAGACTCCTCTTTCAGTTGAAGGAGGAGGAACTATTTCCATATCAACAATCACTTCTAGTGCTGTTGTGCTTGGCTCTGGAAACACCCAGGCACATGCTTCTCAATCTAGTCCCTTTTCTTATGGAATGCCCACGAGTGGAATTCCTTCTTTCTCCTTTTTTTCTGCTTCAGTTGTCTCCGCACCCATACCTTTTATGGCTAGTGGATCAACTTCATTTCAAGGGTTCCCCTTTGGAAGTGGGAATATCCCTCATTCAAACCCTTCCTTAGGATCCTTGCCTTTCACCTCTTAGAGTCGAGGTTTTAATCCTTTTTCTGGAGGTCAAATCTCTAATGTCTTTTTGGGATGGAACCACGTTTTTACAGCATTAGGAGCAGGGAGTTAATTCTTCGTTGGTCAGCAAGGGAATGTTCCTTTCCCTTCATCGAGTACTTCTCAGGCTTTTTCTCCGTTTGCAAATTCTTGGAACCCTTACCAAGGGTTTTCTTATTCATTCAATACCTCGGTTGGAGGGAATGCTCATGTGTATAGTAAATCTATGTTGGGAGGGGGTCCTTCTCTGAATTTTGGGTCACAAGGATTTTCTTATGGCCCAGAATTTTCTACGAACAACATCTGGCAACCTGGTGCCTCAACAAATCTAGGTTATTCTTTTCAGAATGTGGGGAATCCTTCCTATGGGGGATGGAATTGCCATGCTCCTCCACGCTTACCATTTCTGGCAACGATAAACTTGCCAGATCTATCTAAATTTACTAACGATCCTATTCCGTATATTCTGGGTTGGCCTCCGGTCCTCACCAAGCTCCCCTCAGATATTCCAAAGTTTGAAGGGAAGACTGGTGAGGATCTGGAAGATCATATCACCACTTTCCATTTATGGTGTTCATCAAACTCCTTGATCGATGACTTGATTAGATTGAGATTATTTCAGCAAACGTTAACTGGAAATGTGGCCAAATGGTACATAGAGTTAACTGGGGGCAGTTTTGCTACTTTTGGAGAGTTGGCTACCGTGTTATTAAATCATTTTAAGTTACCTGTTCGTTATGACGTTGGGACTGAACTCCTGGCCAATTTTCAGCAGGATAGGGAAACTCACATTTTTGACCATATTCAGGAATGGCGAAGAAGGAAGAGGCTCATTAAAGCCAAAATCCCAAATTAATTCCTTCTTGAATGGTTTTTGAAATCTTTACAACTAGAAATGTCTAAGGATGTATCCCTTTCAGGGGTATTTTTTTAAGAGAAGGCTATTTTTAGGGCTCTACAGCTAGAACTGATTTATTCTTAGTCTGGATTCCTTAATAAAAATTTTCAGGATGCTCCTCACACCAAATTGGACTTAGCAAAAACTAAACCTGGTCCTCAAGGTGATGGGCTCATCGGTTTGATCGATAGCGGTACGACTAACCTGCTAAGTCAATTGCAGCATTTGTCTATACAATCTACTTCTTCTGGTCAGGTTGTGCCTTCAGTGTCAACTCCTTCCCAACCCTTGGAAATTAATGTTGTTCAAACTTCTAATCCCAAAGGAAATAAAAAATATGATGGGAAGAAGAAGGGACAAAATAACAAGAAAAAAGACAATGACGAGAAGGCGAATGTGAACAAATCCAACAATCATGTTGGAGAGGGTAAAAAGGATAATAAAAAGAAAGTGAATTTTCCATGCAAGTTTGGCACTGGAGACCATCTTATGCACCTTTGCCCTAAAATTCAAGATGTGCAACTCTTGTTAGCTCAACAGGTTTCTTCTAGTTCCCAGGCTGTGTTGAAAAACCCTTTTCCCCAAGGGCAACAATTACTTGTTGGCGCGAACCCAAATACTGGGGCTCCCTCTGGGGTCAACCAGGAAGGGGAAAATACATCAAACATATACATGATGAGTACTCACGCAGATATCTCTATGAGATCTCGTGATTATGGTGAAGCTGAGTCTTTGAAAGCTAAGGGTGCTCCTGATAGTGTTGAGCCACTCCATATTATGAGCCTTGTTGTTGAGCCTATACCTCAGATGCCGAAAGGGTCTTCAAAGCGTACGATGATCAACCCTAATGCCAAGGCAGCCTAGAATTACTCGATTGTAGAAGATCTGGCTCAAATTTCTTGTGCCATGTCTGCGTTAGAGGTGCTACAGTCTTGTCCTGCATAACGGAGTGCTTTGCTCACTATTATTGGGGCTGTTGATCTAAATAATTCTCTGATGATCACATTTGACATGTCTAATTTTAAAAAGAGACTTCCTCATCATATGGCTTTCCATATTAGGTCAACTTATCAGAAATTCAATATCTTTCGAATGGTTGTTGATGAGGGGGCTTCCACATGTGTAATGTCTCTTACATGCTGGAAGGGTATTGGATCTCCCGCAATTGTTCCTTCAGCCACTCTTTTGACTGCGTTTGATGGTCATTCTCACAGGCCGCATGGTATTGTTCCAGCTTTTCCCATCTGTGTTGGGGGAAAAACTGTTAATATCGAAGTTGAGATAGTCGATGCAAGCTTAGAATATAACCTTCTATTGGGGCGAAACTGGATCTATGAGATGGATGCCATTGCATCCTCATTATTTCGTATTGTTTGTTTCCCTCACAAAGGGAGAATTGTCACAGTTGACCAACTAGATTGTTCTCCTGTAGATCAGAATGCATCTTATGACTCAACCATTCCTTTGGTGAAGGATACCAAGCAACATGTTGATAATCTAGGGGTTGGAATGTACACATCCTTGATGGGTACTTTTTATCTTCTGCATCCTTCGGTTCATATCAATTCTATTTCACCCTCCAGGGTTCCTATTCGGAGAGACTTCTTCAAAAATCATTATTTTTCAGACCCTTGGACCTTACCTTCTCCTACCTCCACATTAGAAGAGGGACAAGTGGGTGGAATGGAATTTCCTATGTCTACAGCTGAGATTTCTTATAGATTTATTGTTGACTCTACAGATTCCATTCCAGTTTCTCTTTTATCGGAGGAATTGGATGGAGATGTGGCTCTGGCTTGGATTCTCAGTTCATCTTCTGCTTAGGATTGCCTTGATACCACTCTTCCATCTGAAGAGGCTATCCTCAAAGAAATTACTGGTGTAGAGAGACCGTGGGATGATTTGCATCATCAATCTTACTTTCTACTGGACTTGCGAGAAGTTGAATCAAGTTTCCCTGGCCTTTAGTCTTCGGGACCTGTTCACCCAGTCCTGAACCCTTTAGCACCAGCACAGGTTTTTGATGAAGGGAACATGGATCTTATTTCTGTCACTACCCCGGTGAACATCTCCAGAGATCCCAACATCATAGAGAATGTCTTCATTGGAGCCAAGTTTTCCCTTGAAGAAATTCATATTTACACCGATCTCTTTCGAGAATTTTGGGATGTGTTTGCTTGGTCTTATGAGGAAATGCCTGGTATAGATCCATATATTGTCCAGAATGAGATCAAGATATATGAAAATTCTAAGCCTATCAGGAAAAATCTTTGTCCGGTCAACCCTAGGAAGGCAACAACTATCAAAGCTGAGGTCGAGAAGCTGCTTAAGGCGGCTTTCATTTACCTCGTTCCTTTAATTGAGTGGGTTTCAAATCCAGTTCCTGTGGACAAGAAACAAGGAATGATTTGATTTTGCATCGATTTCCAAGACCTAAATAAAGAATTTCCTAAAGATAATTACCCCACACTGTTTATAGATCAGATCATCGATGAGTGTGTGGGGAATGAAATTTTCTCCTTCATGGACAGTTTCTCTAGATATAATCAAGTCACTATCCGTCCTAAAGATCAGCATAAGACTGCATTTATTTGTCCCTGGGGTACCTTTGCTTACAAGAAAATTCCTTTTGGCCTCAAAAATGCTGGAGCTACTTTTCAGCGGGCCATGTCTTACGCCTTCCACGACATCAAACATATTATCGAGGCATATTTGGATGATTTAGCTGCTCATTCTCGCGAGATAATTGATCATCCTTCTCACCTCCGTCAAGTTTTTGAACAATGTCGGTATTGCAAAATCCGGTTGAACCCAAACAAGGGTGTTTTCACTGTCACATCTGGTCAGTTGTTGGGATTCATCATGTCTACGGAAGGGATTCGGGTATATCCCTTCAAGTTTGAGGAAATACTTCAGTTTCCTCCCCTGTCTTCAATTCGTCAACTTCAAAGTCTGCAAGGAAAAGCTAATTTCCTGTGGAGATTCATCGTAAATTATGTTGAGATTACAAAGGGATTTATGAGATTATTAAAGAAAGGAGTTCGATTCTTTTGGGATGACTTTGCTCAACGCTCATTCGATGCTTTGAAAAAATCAATGACCTATGCTCCTTTATTGATTCCACCCGATTATAGCAGGGATTTCCTCTTGTATCTCGCAGTAGCAGAATCTACCATTGGTATGGTTCTGGTTTAGGAAGATGATGCCCTTTCCTAGCATGTTATATACTACCTTAGTCGAGGCTTGGTAGGTCCTGAACTCCGGTATTCTCCGATAGAGAAACTTGCTTTAGCAGCTGTTCATGTTGTTCAACAGCTCAAACATTATATTCTCCTTCGTAAAACATATGTTTTGGCAGTGGTCAATCCATTTCAATTTATTCTCAGTAGGCGAGTAACTGGAGGCAAATACAATCGATGGATTGTGATTTTGCAAGAATTTGAACTTGAGTTGATGTCTACCAAGTCCAAGAAATCATTAGTTTTTGCGGAATTAATTTCTGAGTTGCCCTATGGAGAAGAGATTGTTTATGACGAATAATTTCCTGATGAAAATATTTTTCTCATTTCTTCACAGGATCCTTGGTATGGGGATCTCATAGTTTATCTCCAGACTACGAAGTTTTTCCCTCCAATTTTTCGAAAGACGAGCGCCGGAAGTTACGTCTCTTAGCCAAAATTTATTTGATTATTGGTAACACTTTATATTGTCGCGGGTCGATTCGATCCTTAGACACTGCTTAACTCTCGAAGAAGCTGAGGTTGTGCTTAATGATTGCCACAGTGGAGCTTGTGGTGGTCATTTATGGGCTTGCTACAACCCAAAAAATCTTGCGTGCAGGATACTTTTGGCCTCGATTTTCAAAGATTGTATTGAATCGGTCAAAAAGTGTTATCCATGTTAAGTTTATACTCGAAATATGCGTGCTCATCCAGCTCCACTCTTTCCTGTCGTCACTGTTGGCCCCTTTACAAAGTGGGGTATTGATTATACTACTTGTAACCCGCCTTCGGCTAAAGGTCACAAGTAAATTATCGTAGTTGTAGACTACTTCACAAAGTGTGTTGAGGCTATGCCTACTTTTGGGAATGACGGTGAGACAATAGCTCTGTTCCTCTTCAATCAAGTCATTTCTCGCTTTGATATACCCAAAGAGTTTGTCAGTGACCATGGCAGTCACTTTCAGAACAACATGATGGCTGAATTGGCTTTGAAATTAGGTTTCTGATAGGAGCATTCATCTCATTATTATCCTCAGGCCAATGGGCAAGTTGAATCTGTGAACAAATCCTTGAAGACAATTCTTCAATGGACGACTGATAAAGCTAGATCCAATTGGCATATTATGTTGTATCCTTCACTTTGGGCATACCAGATGTCAGTCAAAATTGAAATCCGTTTTACTCTGTTTCAACTGGATTATGGGTTGGAATATATGTTTCCTATTGAATACGAAATTCCCTCTCTTAAGTTAGCTGTTGAGCTTCTTCCTGACACTTCCAGTCTCAAAGAATGCCTTCTTCATCTAGAACATCTCGATGAGCAACGTCAAGATGCAACTACGATGAATGAGGCACATAAGAAATGGGTAAAATTTTAGTACGATAAGGAGGTCAAACCTATTGTTTTCTCTAAAGGTGACCTTGTCTTGGTTTATGCCGAAGAGAAGGATGCCTTGGGGGTAGGCAAGTTCAAATCTATGTGGTATAGCCCCTTTATTGTCAAAAAGGTCACGAAGAAAGGAGCCTATGCCTTGATTGACTTTGATGAAAATGAGTTGGGGGAGCCCAGAAATGGGCTCTATTTGAAAAATTATTATGCCTAGGCTTAGGCCTAGCATCTTGCTTTGTTGTATATATTTTGTTTTTTGTACATATCTAGGTTTCGATTTTTGGTGTGATTTTGATGAATTTGATCCTCTTTGGTAGGTAATATTGGATGACATGAGTCACTTTGGTTTCACCGATGGTGCTAGTAGACATACCCGGAACTTGGCTTCCGCGAACCGGTCAGTTGTTAGTTTCAAGAGGTTTCTACATTGGTCCTGCTTCGAACAATGTAGCAGAATACACTACAGTGGTCAACCTACTCTCGGAGGCAATATATTTGGGTGTTGATTCACAGTTGGTGGTTTCTCAGTTGACAACACATATCATGTATGAGACCCATTTTTACATCGATTATTTTTGAGGGTGCGTTTGTTACAAAAATCATTCCAATTTATCATATTCATTCATATTCCTTGATCTGACAGTTGGATGGCAGATTTATTAGCTAATCAAGCAATTGATTGGCATATTAATCGTTCAATACTTTAAAAAATATGTCAAATACATCATTCATTATCATACATTTGAGTCATCACATCATATAAATCGTTGTATATATATATATATAGATCAGAGTGTTCAAAAATATACAAAATATGGACCATCATGTCCTACAAAATTAGGGCTTATGCCCGATCATGTTTATCATAAAAAAATATTACAGTCATCCGATCATATCTATAATCTACTCCTGAGCTCATTGCCCAACATTTGTGTTCCTATAGAACAAAATGGTAGTTGCTACATGGCAGAATAACCGCACCCAGTTTTGTGGTACTCCTACCACTCGTCTTTGGATAGCCTTCGGTAGGTCCTCTATAGCGGCCATAAGCACTTGGCGAGTCAAAATCTCCAAGTTTCTCTGTGCTGCATGGAGTGTCCTGCCAAGGTCTTCTTCATCTGCCTCACCTCTATGACGCTTATGCCTTGGGTACCTCTCCGGCCTGACTGGTCCCATGTCTGCATCACGATCATCATAATTTTGTAAATCATTTTGTCTAATCAATATTTTTTTTCATTTTATACTTTGAAAAAATCATAAAAAAATCATATAATCAAAAATTAAAAAATGCAATATCACCGATTGCGCCCCATGCAGCACCGAGTGGCAGGAATAGATCTGGAATTGCACGAAATTCCATCCTAGCATAGGGATAACCTTCCACTGTGATGACTTGTTCTTCCCATCATTGGAATAACTCATCATCCCAAGTGGTTTGGGGAACTTCACTTCCCCCTAATCTCTTCATCAGGTCTTCCCATCGGGCTATTCTTGGATCTCTCGGGCTGCTGATAGTTGAGATGACCTTGGGCTGAAGCCCTGGGACCCTCTCAAAGAAGAATGTCAGCAAGATTGTACCATAACCAAAGTGTTTAGTCTTTTATTTTCATATTGAAGTCAATTTCTTTTTCATATTTCTCAACAAGGTTGTGCACCAATCAAAGAGATGAATCAGGAATTCCACTGCTATGCTCATTTGTGTCTGTGAAGCCTGATGCAGAGAAGTTGATCCTTCTACTCTGCCAATGCTAAAGAGAAGGATCTTCATGTATAAATCCTTCATATCTCTGATAGGAATCTGAGTTCCTACCTTCTGTGCATTGTCTACACAATAGACTTGGACATAATCCTCTACGGTAAGCCCTCCAACAGGCTTTCCGTGCAATTCTACTGGGTCTCCCCTTCGAGAGAGTCCAGTAAAGAAGTATATATCTTCCATTTCTATGCATAGTGGCATCTGATAAATTATGAAACAATCTTCTTTCGGTTCACAATGATCAGCTAGCATTTGAAGCAAATGAACATTGCTTTTCATATTGGGCATTTTGAAAATTTTTAGCAATCCGCAATTTCAGAGAATATCTAAGGAAGTTTGATCCTCTATCACCTCATTGTCAATTGCACTATGCTCACGCTCTCTCCAACTGATGGACATCCTGGGCAAAATCATTAAATGGCTAATTTGATACAAGTTTTAAATTTTCGCTCTGCGCATACGCGACCTCGCTTGTACACAGTCGCGTATTATACACAAGTTCGTCCAGATGAACCTGCGTATGCAGAGAGGGTTTCAATAAAAATATATTTTCTACGGCCAAAATTCCAAAATTTTGCTTCAAACAAGAACGAAATTGATGAATAAGATGAGTTTAAAGCTTACTTAACTGATTTGGTGTGATTTGATGGCCAATTGCTCCGTATTTGAGAAGAGGAATTTTTGCCCCATAGCTCTTTCTCCACTTTTGCAATGTGAAAATGATCAAAATGTGAGTCAAATTGTGTATTTATGCCCAAAATTTGAAAAATTTTACAAATTTTTCTTGTGCTTATTGTTTGAATTTGACTAAGGCTATATAACCGTTTGGCTTGTAAGCGTTGGGCAATGTATTTTTTCAGGTACATTTTGTTGAATTCGAGATTTTCCTAGTTTTCATTCGGATCCATGACCGTTGACCTGTCATGGTAGGTATTTGATTTCGAACTGGAATATAGGTTAGGGAATTCACTTTTCGTCACATCTTTGCATACTATCCTCCATTTTGATCACTTTCCATAGGGTCGATCCCATCATGTCATGAGTACTTAACCCATTTCACTCACCGATTTTTTAATCACGACTTGATGGTAGAGCCATCCTTTAAATGGGATTCTTAGTTAGTTCCTCGCTAGCATTTGTCACCCATGCTGCAATTTATGTAGGCTCGGGAGTCCTCTTTAGTCCCGCCATGAATTATGCATTGGAGCTTCATTCTTCTTCTTCTTCGCTATCATTTTTCTGGCCATTTACCCTAGAGGCTCCCTTATGTTGTTGAGTTGTATTACTGCATTGCATGTTTGACTACTTGTTTATCTTGGCCTTTAGCCGACTTCATTTAGACTCATGTTTAAGCCATCTTTTGACCATGTTTTTCTGTACAAGTTAAGCATGAAATCACTTAAGCTTCTGTGATTTGACACCTTTACCCATGGATGGAACATTCATGTGAGTGTCACTTACCAGTTTTCGCCTCCTTGCATTGAGCATAGGATTGTTCCTATCCCAGGAACTAGTGAATTTGTTTCACGACACTCGTTCTATCCATTGTACTATAGCATTCTTTTATTCATTTTCAGGCTTTGAATATGAAAAAGACAAAAAAATTAAATATTTGAAAAAGAGCAGGAACGAGATATTACTTCCATACTTGATGGCAGCTACAGTGTCAGTTGTGTCTCCCTTGAACAAAGCACAAAAAAGCTAAGTCTTTTCTCCATTTGGGATGGTTTTAGTTTTTGACTTAGGAAAAGCCATAACCTTGTTTCATGAGTCAATTCTCTCCTGGTTGGGTATCTCTTCCAATCATATGGAGGGTTTGTTTATCCCTCCTGCATGACAAACTTATACAAATTTATCATTTGCTGCCATAGTCAACATGAGTCATGCTTTTGTTCAAGGGAAGTTAACCTAAGTCGGCCTTTCTGCGGTGTCTCTTGACTCATTTTTCAGTCGGCCTTCCCGGTCTTGTCAGTATCTTGTTCTATCACATCAGTTATTTTGTCCTTTGCTCGTGCTGGTTTGAGAAGTTATCCATTGATTTCTTGCTGGAGGGTTTGTCTCTTATCGACTACGACATATTGCTCTGAGAGTAAACCTAGAGCCACACCCTGGCCCTATTTACATCATTGATAGGTGACCTTGTGCTCAACATTTGATCATCATCATGGGTCTTTAACTGAGTGGTTTCCCTTGTGTTTGACTTCAGATTACATTATCACGCCTGGGATTCGTGCAGTACCTTGATTTCCTTTTGACCCTATCGGTGGATATCTCACCTCTTTGTCAGCTTTCATTATTGGTTGGTTCAGAGGGTTTCTGTTGTGCGCTAGCTTCATTTTGTGCATGCTGAAAATGTACTTCGGGTTGGTTACTTCACTTTACTTTGTCCGATTCCTTCCAAATATTGGCCTGCAGGTTACACTCACACTAGACTGATGTGGGATGCCTCAATGCCTTCCTTCCAACAGATATTTTCCCATTGAATCAGAATCATTGCTCTAGAAATAAGGTCTAGAGTCCTTTTGGTCAGTACCTTAGGGTTTTCAGTCATCAGTGGCAGACTCTTCACTATCGACAGTGAGGATACATAATTGCCTCCTGATTGATAGATTCTTTCAAGTGTTCGACTTCAACTCATTCATTCACACTTGCTAGATTGTATTGGGGCACCTTTACACTCATTATCATTATCGATGTGTTATCTCGTGTTTGTTAAATATATACATCAATAACCGGTAATCAAACGATTTCTCACATGGTCGAATTCAACTCATTTATTCCCATTATGTAGAATTGTGCCATGGTGATCAGTGAAGACCTCGGGTTTGCATCAACATGCTTTGGTTAACTTTGACAGCTCCTTCAGTTTTTTGCCAGTGACACCATCCACCCTTATATGTTGCAGTTTCATCATAGCAGCATCTTATATGTTGGCTCCCGAGTTGCGTGTTGTACCATTTGTTCCACCACTTATGATTTGGTACTTGGAGATTCAGTTGTGACTTTTGTGATTAAATATCTGTTGTATCATCATTGATTAGTCTTCTATATTTGATACTTGGACCTGATTTTGACTTGTACTTTCGGGCAGTGATCAGATGATTCACTATGTACTTTACATTTCAGCTATACTTGTATACATATTGGATCCGCTCTATACTTCAAATGCGGACATGATTTTATTTCACTGAGCATGGGTATGCCCGCCTCAAACATGAGCTATCTTTCTAATCTCTCTCATTGGTTTTTTAGCAGGCTGAAATCTGGTGAAGTCCTCTCTTGTCCTCGCAAGGTTCTTTCTATGCACATAATACATTTCGTCCATCATGTACCCCTTCTGACCTCATACATTAGGGGGCATCTGTTATAGCATCATTTATCACCATCATATACTTGATGACTTATGCATTGGCCTTGGGCAACCCTTCCCTTCAGACTTGGACATATTTCTCAAATTTTTTTTTCTTAAAACCCATACGTGACTCTGCCCAGACTTTTCCACGTATACACGTGAGCCCATACATAGAGAACCGCGTATGCATTTTTAAACATTAAAAAATATATAATTTCCCTATTTTAGAGGCAGGTTTTACGGTTGTTCCTGCAACTTAACTACCCCAGCCCGTGGCCTAACTGTTCCCAATTTCAAAAAACTAATTTGAAGGAGTATAAAAGCCCCTCAAGGGAATGGCCAAAAGAGAGAGAGAGAGAAATATAGATATTATACGTTGTTGGAGCCCTATCCAATTCTAATATATTCCCTGTGCCTCCTGCACTTCCTAGATATTTTCAGGAAACCCTTGTTTCCTTGAGATGTTCGCTCACCCTTTGTGACATCCATTGTGCACCACTCTTGGAAGAATTTTTGTGAGGCTAAGGCTAGATGGATCCAAAGGATGATATGCTCGAAGGCCGTGGCAGATTTCAGATGATCTCTTCACATTTGTTTATTGTACATGTCATTAATAAAAGAAGTGTCATCTTGTTCTTAATGTTTACGTATCATTTATCTCTTATACATGTGTAATGATCTTAAATCGTTCATTTAATATTGTTTTTATGAGATTATGCATGCTTTTCACTAACATCTAGAACATATGTATGTTGTACAACTAGGTTTTTGTGCTTGTCCTTTGCTGGTTTGCAAGTTCTGAAGCACAAAGAGTTGCAGGGGGTTTGCACTCCGCGAGATCTACTACAACCAAAGGATATAAGGGTAAGGTCTGCAACCTTTAGTTTCTAGTTTAAAGCATAGAAGTTGTTTAAGTGAGTCCTTCTTGTAATGGCATGCCCTTGATATGTGAATTTTTATCAACCCAATACCTTAGGGTAACATTACCCACAATAGTTGATCACAAATTGCACACCCCACTTCTAGATCTCCCACTAGTTCCTCCAACAGTTGGAACTAGTTTAACTGATTTTAATTCAATTTGACTGGATTAATTATTAAAACTCAAATTAAACTCAACCTAGGTTCCTAAAAAGTAGGAACCACTCTACATGACTCAATTCAGGCCATAAACTCGAATTAACTCAGCCAACTAAGTCTTTCTAACTTATTTAACACATTCTTGTTGTCTTGTGATATGGAATTACAATTTTCTCCTAATTTAATTCAAAGGAAAAATTAAATTAGGAATTTATTGTTGCTATTTTCAACACTCCCTCTCAACAAGAAAGGGATTATTAGATACCCCAATCCTACCTCTATGGAACTCAAATTTTCTTCTTGACAAAGCCTTTTTTAAAATATCTATATCCTACTCCTCTCTAGGAACTTAATACAACAACATGATCCACCTCTGCACACAATATCGTAGATGGTGATGTTGGGTGTTGATATGCTGGGAAAGATCATGAAAAAGTATATTTTAAGAGAGTTTAATACAACTTTGATTGTCATAGTAAATCACGGTAGGCTCCATAATCTGACCAAATAACCCAACAATAATCTTCCTCATCCAGATAGCTTCACAGGCTACTTGACTAACAACCATGTACTCGAATTGAGTGCAACCGATTTCTGCTTACCAAGAAGTTGTTGTGGCCCCAATACTAAAGACTCATTCTAATTTTTTCTTTCGATCTGATGGACTACCCGCCCAATTTGCATCTGTGAAGCCTTGAAGCTTCACTCCCTTTGTTCGTCTATACAAAAGACTAAACTAAGTAGTTCCTCTAAGGTATCGCATCACATGTTTGGCCACCTTCCAATACAATTTGGTTGGATTAACCATTTCTTAACTAAGTTGGTTAAATACATAACACATGTTTGTTCTTGTGTTCACCAAGTACATGAGTGAACCCACAAGCTACTTGTAAATAGTGGCCTCCACCTCCTCACTTGAAGTGGCATCCTATTTCCTCCAACTGCATGTTAGAGGAGTGTCCATGGGTTTGTTGCTCTCCATGAAAAACTTCTTATTATCTCATTGGTATACTTTCCCCGAGAGACAAGAATTTCCCCATCTCCCTGACATACATCCGAACCGAGGAAATAATACATGAGCCCCTTATCCTTCATCTCAAACTCTCTTTCAAGATACTCTTTACAATATTTCATCAACTTATCACCATCGGTTAGAATCAAATCATCGAAATATAATACTATAATCAACAATTTACCTTCAACAACAATATGGTAAAGGTTTTCATCTACTTCACTTTTGGTGAAACCCAACCTAGTGAAATAGTTGCTGATACTTGTGTAGCAAGCACATGGTGCTTGTTTCAATCTATACAACGCTCGCTTGAGTCTGCACACATGAAACTCTCTGTCGAAGTTCTAAAATCCTTTTGGTTGTTAAATGTAAACCTCACTCCTCAATCACTCCATTGAGGAATGTTGTCCTCACATCCATCTATTGGATCTTCCATCCCATCTGCACCGCAAGTGCTAAAATAGATATAATACAAGAGTACCTTGCTACTGGAGCAGAGGTATCCTCGTAATCAATTCCCTCCACTTGATAGAACCCCTTGGCGACAAATCTAGCCTTGTGTTTCTCAATGCTTCCATCTGTTTCTTTCTTCACCTTGTAGATCCACCTCGAACCTACCACTGACTTGTTCTCTGGTCTTGGGACCACTTCCCAAACATTGTTTCTGACTATGGAATCATATTCCTCTACCATGGAATCAACCCACACTGGATACTGCACTGCTTCCTCGAATGAAGATGGTTTTGTCTCAACTAGCTCACTCATAAGATCCATGTACCCTGTGTACCGATCTGGTGACCTCCTCTGCCTGCGCTATGAGGTGGGTGCTCCCACATTCTCTTTAGCATCATGCAATAATTTGTCAACTTCCCTAGTACGCTTTCTTCCATCTCTATATGTCTCTGCATGAGTGGGTGCTTACACTCTTTTCTCCTCTACTTGTGTTTGCTCCACAACATCCTGAGGTTCTTCCTTTGGAGCCAAAATCTCCTCATCTGCATGAAACTGAAGCTCCCTCTCAAGGGAACATCTCATGAACTTCTATTCATCGAACTTCACATCTCTATGAACAACTGTCATCCTGTGAGATGGAAAGTACACCCAATAGTTGTGAGGTGTATCGGTGTACCCCAAAAATATGCCCAAATCAACTATCAGATCTATATTTTTCCTTGCATCCTTGGAAACATGATAGTAAACTGGTGAACGAAAGATCCTAAAGTGTGACACATTGGTTTCTTCCCTGAAAAACATTCTTCTGGTGTACTCATCTCGAGAATCCGATGAGGACTCCTATTCTGCACATATACCATTGTGTTGCATGCTTCAGCCCACAAGTGCAATGGTATGCCTTGATCATGCAACATCTCCCATGCAACTCCCACAATACTTTTTTTATTCCTTTCAGCAACCCCATTCTACTATGGGGTTTTGGGGTGCTATAAACTCTTGTTGACTTCCTTTTTTTTTCACATAAGTTATTAAACTCATTCGACACATATTCTCCACTATTATCACTCCTGAGAGCCTTCACTTTCCTGCCAGTGTCTTTCTCAACAAGTGCATTAAATTAAAATTTGGATAATGTCTTGTCTTTCTTTTGAATGAAGAAAATATAGAACTTATGTGAGAAATAATCTACAAATATTACATAATACCTATGCTTGGCTGTGGAGGCTGTTAAGAATGGTCCCCACACATCTATGTGAAATATTTCAAGGATCACTTGCACCTGAATGTCCTTAACATTAAAGGTGGCTTTGGAGTATTTCCCTAGTGTACACCCTTTGCATGTATCTAACTACTCTAGTGCACCCTTGGGAAGTCCTGTAGAAATATGCTCCATGATCTTCAAATATCCTATGCCATAATTCACCGATGTCTCGGATTTGCACCTTCTCTACTCTCGTGCTTAGAGCAACACAATCTTCTACATCTAATTTTTAGAGGTTATTTACCCGAACCCCAATCTGCTTCACTTGTGTCATGGTGATCTGATGAAGGAAAGCATTTCCTTTTATGAATATCACATTGTATCCCTGATCTTCCAACATAGGAACTGGAACTAAATTATTCTTCAGACTTGGAACATACATGACATCTTTTAATGTGAGAGGAGAACCAGACTCCCTCTGAAAATTAATTGTACTGATTTTTATCCCACCATACCATCCATCATCTCCCATCTTAATGTGCATATGGAGGTCCTTCTCCTCCAATTCGTTGAAAAATTATTTGTTTCCTGCCATATGGAATGGGGCTCTACTATCCAAATACCACAAAATACCCATCACTGATGTCACCATGCATGCAATGAGGGTGAAATCCAACTCAAATTTATTCAATTGTGAAGCAAGAGCTTCACCTTCCACTCCCCCTGAGGGCTTATTTCCGGCCTTCTTGTGCAGAAAATTCGTGGCATAGTGTCCCAACTCATGACAATAAAAACTCTTCGAAAAATCCTTCTTCTTTCCCACCTGACTGGAATCTCCTTTGGATTTGGGTTTCTTCCCTTTACCTTTCTTTGCCTTTCCATCCAAGGCACAATTCTACTCATCCTTAGTCTTGGATGAGGTCCCATATCTATTGTTTCTCCTAAACTCTTGCTGCACCAAATCTAACCATAATCTCTCCTAGTTTGGTAGATTTTCTGTCCCATTGACCGAATCCTAGTAGTTGTGCCAGCTCTTGGGAAGGCCTAGAAGTTCTAGGCTTACTAGATCATATTATACAACTGTAACACCAATACTCCCAAGTTCATCATGACATTGTCTGAACCTGCCCAGGTACTGTGGTATTATGTCATCCTTCTGCATTTTAATATTCTAAATCTTATCTTTCAGTGTCAGATTCTTGTGATCACTACTGTTCTGGAATATTTATGTCAATGTCTACCAAATTGCATGTGGAGTTTCCTTCCCATTGATATTCTAGAAAATATGATCTCGAACTCCCTCCAATATAATCTTCCTTTCCTTGGCTACACTCTTCTTCGAATCTGGTAGAGCTTGAGCATCAGTTGATGTTGGTTTTATAGAATCACTATCAATTTATTCCTTAAGCCCATTGTCTTCCATGACTACTTCCATCCGTCCCCTCCAAGAAATGTAATTCGAGCTACCCTCAAGGGCATACTCAATTCTTAGACCATAGAACATGTTGGACACATAATCCTCTATGGGTAGGCATAGAAGGTGAATGGAAAAAAGGAGTTCAAGAGACCACTTGGAATGTGAAACCAGGGGTCACTCTAATGTATTATATATATGCATATTTGTGAATAATATTGTAACTCAAGCTTATATTTTCCATTGCTGTCTATTACTTACTATTTGTGTGTGTTCACCATAGCCGAGTTTAACATAGTATCAGAGCGGGCGAATTCCTGCCCTGCTCATATCCGAGCCACAATTTTTGTGGCCATTATCTTTGTGTCCTACACTCCCTATCCCTGCAAACATTCGCTTTCCAGCAGAAGTATAGTCTCTTCCAACAGTAATCTGGTCTTCTCTAGCAGTAATCGAGTTTCCAACCGAAGCCTAGTTTTCTCTAGCAGTAATTTGCAGCAGATGTTACAAGACTTGTTTAATGGGAAGGAGTTGTGCAAGAGCATCAATCTTGACGAAGCCGTAGCTTACGACGTTGTTGTGTAGGGTGCCATACTTATAGGAGAAGGAAACTAGAAGGTTTAGGACCTGTAGCTTCTCTCCTCATGCCGGCTCATGTAGCTTGCTACTCACCTCCCCACAACCCCACTTTTGCAGCTGCTGTCTCATGTAGCCATTATCGTACACCAATTGTGAAAATTGCTTCTAAAGGCAATCCTTCTCATCCATGAGAAAATTTTTCATTGCCATCAAATTCCTTTTAACAGTATGAAGCCTCAAGGCTTCTTTCCTATGCTTCTCTAACAACCTTCGATTCTGAAACCAAACTTTGATTTGCTTGGGCTCAATATTGGAATGTATAGGGCACTCTCTAATAATCTGTTGTTGCCTAAGCAAGCTCAGCTTTAGACACTCGCTGTAAACACGCTCTAGAGCTTCGACCTTCTCAGACATATAACGAACATACTTGCTTGTGTCCATTGAATTCTTCGTGTCCTTATTGTTCGCCATCATTGCCATCAAATTTTCCCAAATTCACCTTAAAATAACTGCTCTTAGAACCCCCGCAGTTCCACTCCCCTTAGCCCCTTCCTCGACCCCTCCGCCCTCCGCTCCTCCTGCTCCCCGTAGCCCCCTCCCCACTCCTCTCCTCTCGCTTCCTGCAGTCCTTCGATGCCTCCTCCCGCTCCCCCTCCACCTCCCACTCCCGCACCTCCCCCTAACCTACGCTACCCTCCTCTATCACCCTCACCTCCACTACCCTCCCCACTCACCCTCACCTCTGCTACCCTCCCTCTTCCCCTCCCCACCTCCCGCTTCCGATCCCCGCAGTCCCTGCTTCTCCCCCTCTCGTATCCCAAATCCCTCTCCCCTCCCCTCCTCCTGCTCCCCGTAGCCCCTATTTCTCTGCCCTCCCCTCCCCTCCTCCTGCTCCCCGTAGCCCCTATTTCTCTGCCCTCCCCTCCCTCCTACCTATCCCTCTCACCCTCCCACAACCCCTCCTCCCTCTGATCATCGTCCCTACCTGTTCGAACAAACCACCGGCTCAGAGAGGAGCATCCGGGAAACTTTTGATGACAATCCCGACAAGAGCAATGCTCTTAGAATTTCGGTGAAGGGTTAAGTGTTTCGAATGTGGAGGGAAAGCTAATCCGTTTGTCTATATGGCGCTAATTCTCCCTCATATAAGCAAGCTCGAAAGGTTGGAAGAGGCAAATTTCGTGGGAATGATATGATCCGGTCACGAGGAACTCAAAATTTCCTTCAGGAACCTTCATCATCAATTGTAAGTTTTAATGATTCAAGATTGCTGCGGGGGAATATCATAAATTGTTAAATTTCCTGATAGATTTTTTTAAAGGTTATGAAGAAATATTTTGGGGCGCTTGTGTGACGTTAGTAAATATTTCGAGGGTTTCCTCATTTTATGAACTATTATTATGTTATTACCTATGTAAAGAACCGCTGTATTTTTCGATTCATGTGAAAAGCTATTTTTCATAATTTTATTGGTTGATGGACACTCTGGGAATACAACTTGTTTTAACCCTAATAAAAAAAAGAAAAAAAAGAGCAGTTCAGCTTCATTCAAGGAGGAGAAGAAGAGTTTAAGAGATCTATCTTGTTTTATTTTCTAGGGAAGAGAGGTATTTTGTGAGTATTTTCACAAGGTTCAAAATATTATACAAGAACGCTTTCCTTTTGTATTAAGATTTCCATGAGAAACTTTTGTTCATAGAGAAGTCTTATTTGATAGAGAAAATAAAGAGAATTACTGAGGTATTAGAGTTCCTTAAAACTCTAATACACATTCATAGACATTTACATATTAGATAGGCAAATTGGTGTAGGTCGAGGAGCTTCATCGAGATGAGCTTCAGCAAAATAGTTGTCATTCTGAAATTGTTCTTGTTCAGAACATTGAGATAAAATCTCTTCAACAACAAAAAAATATTCAAATCACTAAGCCCAGTACAAGAGCAGATGTGTATGCAGATGCAGAAGCTCACGCTTCACCTCCCAAGCCCATCATCGGACCTTGGGAAGAGATTTTCCACAACAAATATAGAACTGGTCTTGGATATGACAAGGAGGTGTAATTTCATATTCCAGACTACTCCAAGCCCATGAAATTTCAGAGTGCCGAATTTATTCATGATAGCTCACCTACAATTGTTCTAGATTCTGCCCCTCTTCCACAACAACAACAATAGATTGTAAAATTCCAACGCTGTGATCGAGTTGGCCATATGAAATATCATTGTTTCGATCTTCACCCATGCAAGCACTGTGGTCGGCACACCCATTCTTCACACAGATGCTTTAGAAACAAGCCTCTTGCAAGAACAAAGATTCACCTTGGATGGATCGCTTCTTGGCAATGGGCATCAACAACCAAGAAGATGTTTAAGTCATATGTCAAATCTTGTTCTAAAATATTGAACAATATTTTAGTTGATTTTTCACCATCATCTCACCTTGTATTTGACAGGGGGGAAAATGGTGGTCATCTACAAGCTTCGAAGCCACATCAAGCGAGCCTGAGCCACAACCTCTCATTCCAGATTCAGAGTTGTAGCCAGAGACATAGAAGTTCAAGTGAGCGTGAGCCACAACCTATCATTCCATATTCAGATTGTAGCCAAAGACACAGATTCCCATGAGCATGCCTTTGGTTGGTGGTCATCCCTAAACCATATATGTGAGTTTGATATTATTCCTCTTCAAAGAATTTAGGACACTTCCTCTAGCAGAAGACTTCAGCTTGTTGCCAGTTTTGGAAAAGTTCCAAGAAATGCATCAAGAATTCCATAGTTGGTGGTCATCCTTAAACCATCCCAGGTTGTAGACCTCCATTCTTCTAGGTTGAAGGTCTCCCTATTAAAAATATGAGGAGCACTTCCTCTAGCAGAAGACCTCAGATTATTGCCAGATTTGGAAGAGTTCCGAGAATTGCACTAAGCGTTCCGGTGTTGGTGGTCATCCTTAAACCAACTCTTTATGCCAAAATTTTAGAGAGCTCATTCAGCCTTGTTTTTCCATGCATACTTTGCAGATTTGTATTATAGCTTTCTTCTTGGACTCAAACATACCCCTTCGGATTGGGGGGGGGGGGGGGGAGGGAATGTTGGACACCTAATCCTCTAGGGGTAGGTGTAGAAGGCTAATGGATAAAAGGAGTCCAAGAGACCACTTGGAATGTGAAACCAAGGGTCACTCCAATGTATTATATATATGCATCTTTGTGAATAATATTGCAACTCACGCTTATCTTTTCCATTGTTTTCTATTCTTTCCTATTTGTGTGTGTTCACCATAGTCGAGTTTAACAGAACACTAACCTTATCTTGTTGCTAGCTCTAAAGAATAGATATGCAAAACTCGTTCCTCCTAAAAATATAACTTCAAATTCTCTCGTCTGTTGTGATTATAGCTCTGATACCATGTAAAAATTCCTTGTAGATTCAAGCTGCTAATGTAATTTACTAAAGATAAACTTGAATCTACTCTACTCATCAATGTAAAAGAAAATCACGATCAAGAAGAAATATCAAAAGCATGCGACATGAATCAATTAACACACATAACACAAGGAAATATCTAGGGGAAATAAATTGCTCAAAACACCTTCCTATATGTATTGCATTAATCAGAAAATAGAGAATAAATACAATGATTGTTCAAGCCTAATAATCTTTGCACAAATATAATCTAACTCACTACTTCACAATCCTGCTCTGGTCAATACTTAACCAATTTTCCTACTTTCCAAGATCCTATTTCCTTTCGTATTATCCCCTATTATTTAGAGAAATTCCTCATCCATAACTGTGCAATCCCTATAGGTCCTTCTCTGACCACATGTGCCACCTGTACAACTCAAATAATTATACAACTGATAGTACATTGCCCTTGAACTCCAATCTCAAGTGGGTAACTCATAAATCACACATGCATGAGTTAATTATGTTTGAATTTATCAGTTAATTAGTTGATCACGAAGTACACAACCCACTACTACATCTCCCACTAGTTCCTCCAATGGTTGGAACTAGTTTAAATGATTTTAACTTAGTTTGAATGAATTAAATATTACAACTTAAATTAAACTCGCCCAAGCTCATAAAAAGTAGGAAACCCTCTACATGACTCAAGTTAGGCCCTCAAATCGAATTAACTAAGCCAACTAAGTCTTTCTAACTTAGTTAACACATTCTTGTTGTTTTGTGATGTGGAAATACAATTTTCTCCTCTACAACCCAGTATAGGGTACATGTGTAGATGTAATGTAAACATTTGACGTGTTAGAGTATAAGGCACATGTGTAGATGTAACATGAAAAATTTAAGGTAAGAAATGTAATGTAAGTAAACATTTGAAATGCCAGAGTATATTTATGAACACTCATTAAAGAGGTATGGTAAATAAATAAAAATATAAATAAACCAGAGGTATGGTAGATAAAAAATAAAATCTCTTTTTATACTTATTCCAGAGGTATGGTAAATAAATAAAAATATAAATAAATTGGAGGTATGGTAAATAAATAAAACCTCTTTTTATACTTACTCTAGAGGTATGGTAAATAAATATAAATTGACTAGTATTAAAGTTGTACCATGTCAACCAAAACTCTAAGAATTTAGCTCACTATACTTGTCGAGGTTGTCAAGGCCAATTCTAGCCTTAACTAAGCCATTCTAGGTTATATGTTCCCTTTAAGGAATGTGAACCAAAATAAATCCCAAATTTTTATGCTAGGATTCCACACAATTAAAATATCCACACAAAATACATTATACCTTTGAGAGGAATTAACTTGACAATTTCACATCACAACTATAGCTTCAACATCATTAGGTGCATACAAGTTAGAAATGCCCTTATCCTTATTATTGAGTTTTAATACCCACATATATTTGTTGGATGAGTCATGTGGTCCTTTATTTAATGATCATCAAGAAACTAACTCAGAAGAGATAAGAGTGGTTTCCCCCACCTTACCCATCTTCATGCTCAGTATTCAAATTTGCAAAATCATAACAAATTTAATATAAGGTCTGGATAGAGTGATATCAATAACTTTAACCTTTTGAAGATGTAAACAATATGATATCAAAAATATTGAAAAAAAATTGTGAATCAAATCCCTATCGATTAGTTATGTGAGACCACTTACATTCTGTGGAATGTGTTTCATTGGAAACTTTTAAAATAAACATCCATCAAGGGAGCTTGGCCTACCCATCCAAATTTAGGGTAGGATTGTCGTCACTATGACTACCCTACCTTGCAAGAAGGAGAAACTAAAGAAGATAAAATGGATTCCTTCCCCATAGCTAAATTGGTCAACTTCATTGGCCAATTACCCTTGTTTCCCTTCTTCGTCACCTAAATGCATTCACCATCATTGGAAAATGTTAACACCTTTTAGCTCTATGAAGCCAAGGTTTCCTTTTGAGGGCTATTTAAGGAATCAACCTTAGATGGCAATGAGAAATCCCTAATATTATGGTTTAGACTTTGAAAATAGAAGTAGTTGTTTGAAATCTTAATATACTTAAAATGTTGTCTAGTGAACTTGGGTTTGATTGTAGTCAACACTCATTCTTTAAAATTTCGAGGCAAATTATTGAATGTATAAATATGGTTTTAGGGACAAAATAAAATGTTGGGGTTTTTGGCATATGAATTTACCATTAGAAAAAAATTGAGGCCCAAAATAGGCTCTTAAGGACAATAATAAATAAGAGTTATGAATTTTTAAAGAGAAGGAAAAAATATTATTTTTTAATTATATGTTTTCATTACCTCTTTATATAGTTACTCAAATGTCAAATGTTGGTACTTTTTAGATGTGGAATTTTAGTTTACATCCAATGACTACACACATTATACACTTTTGATAAATCCAAAGTAAGATAACTTGGAAATACAAATTTATATGAAAAAACTATAAAAATAAATAAAAATTATTTAACCATTTTTATACCATGAACAAGGAAAGTACCATGAAGCTATTTTTTTTTTATTGGACATGAATGATATCAATTATTTTTTAAATTAAAATAAATTTATTATTTTTCTCAATATTCTCAAAATATTGTTATTAATTTATGCTCTTTCTCAATATTCTCAAAATATTGTTAATATGTGACAAAAAGACAAAAAGGAAACTAAAGACGTCATCCATAATCAAGAAGGCCAAAGGCACTAGAAAACATATAGCACAAAGAGAGCACCTGTAATCATGCTAGTCATAAGACATGGTTACATGCTCTTCAAAGTGAGCCATCCAGAACTCCATCTTCTCCACCTTCTCCGTTAGCAAGTTCTGTCCTCGCCAGAATACCAAAACTCGTTCTCGAACATGGCACTGAAAGTAGTGCATCTTGTTCAAATTAGCTATGATTTCAGCATGTTCCTCCCGGCGGATTCAGTTTGTTGTTTACAACCGCTCTCGCAAGGACTGAATCAACTCTTTGCAATTCTCCAAACAACATGGATGAATTTCCCTCGAAACATGCACCACGACCTTCACTCCCTTGTCGTCTCGTGTCACTGCGTCGCCTCACCCCGCCCCTCTGCTAAGGTTGATGCACACGTCCCCCACATCCATTCACCGAAACACCATGACCACCACACATACCGGACACCACCTGCCTCAAGTACCCTGTCATCTTGCCACCTCAATGAGTCCCTGCAGCCTCCACTTCCAAATCCATTATTTGCAATTGAGCCTCCCAATCCCCTCGGCTAGCCGAGTTGGGCCTAGCTAGGAAGGAGGACTGTACTCAACGCAGGGTTGGGTGCATGTTCACAGGGCCAACATTGGTTCGAGTCAAGAAATTAACGAGGATACAGAAAACACCGACAACCTCCACGACTTTCCCTTCACACTCCAGCAAGACTCCCCACACTCGAATCCACAGATTCCAACCACCTCGATGGGGCTGAGTAATCTCGCCACCCTCTTCATTTCAGCGCTGACTGACCACTACCAACCCACCACCCCGCAAGTCTTTCCACCACTAACCAAGAAACAAATTTCACCCATAATTTAGATATGCGAGGAACAAGAGGGCCATGTGAAACACCCAATTTCCCAAGACACACTGAGAAGAAACCTCCCAGGGACACCGAAACCAAGAAAAGGCTTCAACCTCCCAGATCCACAATCATTTCACCCAAGAAAACACAAACTGCTGCACACCACAAAACGAGGAAGCCCAATTACAGGCCCAGAAGTCCGGGAGGGAGCGCCACCAACAGAACCACCACCAAACCCAACCATGGAGGCTTCGACGCTACCCACTTCTACTTTCAAAGTACCAGTAACACAAAGAAACTAATTCACACACACACAAAAGCCTCCAAAATTCCATCTCCTCCAGAAACCACACACCACACTCGCACATAAACACTAAATTCCATCCTTTGAAAAAGAAAGTTACTAGTTTTCGAGTCTAAAATCTAGGGAAGGAACACCATCTCCAAGGTCGCCACCTTCCCCACCAAACAAACCATCAACGCTTCCTACTCCAGTGAGTTGAATAATAATAGCATGCAATGAGCTGAAATGAAAACCAAATACACTTGCTTCCTGCCATATTCTGTCATCGAGCTTTGCCTCCCACGTTGCTCGAGGAAATGAAGGATTTCATACGAATTGTGTTACTCCCTCATGTACGCAGGGCATTGCGAGAGGACACCAAATGTTAACCGTCATTACCACGTGGTGCCTCGCGCATCTGGTTCCCCATCCCCATCAGGGGAATTTTTATTTGACTTTAATGTCTATAGTTTTTCAAATTAATTTAAATTTTGTTATGAGATATATATATATATATATATATATTTCAAGTATTACTTATAAATATGTTTTCATTTATGCTTCCTTATGTGGATAAGGGAGAATTTAATTGAATTTTTCCATCTATGCTTCCTCATGTGGAGGGAAAGGGAATTCAATTAATTTTTTTTTGTTGAAGTTAAAATTTGTATTACCTACAAACATGGGTTATAATTAGAGTTGGAATGATATTTTGTTAGGAAATCTTGACCAAATGCACATATATAAAATTTTCAGAACTGTCCTTATCAAAAATATAATTCTGTTAGCTAAATCTAGAAAAATAAAAGTAATAGTTGGGCCTCAAGGGTCTTTAGCAAACTAAAGAATAAAAAAACAAGACATGAAACTTAAGATAATTTAATAGAAAATCTTCAAGAGACAAGATCAAAGTCATTGACCTCTACTTGGACGGGCTCCTTGTTGTTGCTACTAGGAGGGCATCCCAGGTATGGGGGAGTGCCCAATTGTCTTTCAATTTTTCCAACCTTCTACCAATGGAAGCATATTTTCGTTGCATGAAATCTAAGGAGTATCGTACCAAGAAGAAGTTTAATATTCCAATATATATCCATTGTGTACATGTATTGATTATATATACCCCAAGTGTGGCCTACACTGGGTATCAATTCTGCCACATTAGATAATACTTCCGAATCAGTGAGAGTACATCATTCACCAGCCAAATATTATTCCACTTGGGTGAGTTCATCATACATTGGCTATAGGATTAGTTCCCAATACATGGTTGCAGAGCTTTCAGCTTGCAGTTGGGCCCAGGTTCACCCATGTTCCTAGAAATAGGTTGCACCCTCGTGAACCCATGTTTGTTGACGTGGCATGGCTTCCTTTTGAAGCTAAGAGAATGATTCTACTAGTTTAATTGGAGCAGGAGGTCCAAAGTCGAGAATTGGGTTGTCCCTAAAGAAAGGAAATAAGATGAAAAACACAAAGGAACAAGATACGAGATAACTTTATTTGACAACATGGTAATGAAGTAGTGAGTGGCATCTAGTTCCCTAATGAGGTGAGAGCGTGACACTTACAACTGAAGAGAGAAAATTGAACCACCCGAGAAGGAAACGAAAGCTAAAGAGGGTAAACAAGGGGGATGAACCGTAAATCTGTGAGGAAAGTCCTAAAAAATGGAGCTTTAACCTTGTTGTGTCACAAGTGGAGAGAGGGAGGGAAGACTTGACCTGCATGGATGCTTCCTTCCACACTCGCGTGTCCATAGTGGAGGCGTTGACTAACAACGGGAACGGTGCAAGGGATACGCTAAGAAAGACCAACAAAGCCAACCTACCATGTTCAAATTATCTAGTAACCATGTTTAAATTATCAAATAACTGTGAAAAATGAAACTATTATTATAAATGTTTATCTGAATATATCCATACATATTTATATAGAAAAAATGAAGGGAAAACCGAGGAACTATGCATATGCACTTTACAACGTCTATGGGACATTGTTTCTTATCTCACTTTGTATTCACCTTTCCCCGTGAAGCTGACACCCTACCATTGTCACCAACTCTCACCTAATAAATTATCATAAGAATTAGCCGTCACACTGATAGTTTTCTCTGGTGTCCCTGAAGGCCTCACATTCTAGAATGAAATGTTTTTCTGTTTCCACTTTTCCGGAGGAGCAAAAAATACATACTCTTTCTTCCCACATTTCTTTTGGCCTTTTCCAGCGCCCTGTTTCACAACGGAGTTGATGAGAATTAGTCCTAAATTGAGCAATAAGAATTTTAGATCTCCAAGAAATATTAGCCCCTATGTACACCTTTTGTTGATGGTTATGTGTGGGGTTAAACTCTTCAATGTAGTACTTATTATTTCTCTCTAGCTCTTTCATCCAAGTATGTTTGTGGAATTTATCCATAACAAAAGTTTTTATCTCTTCACTGTTTGTAGGACACATGCTCAAGAAAATACCCCATTTACTAAACCATTTGTTATTTTGTCGCATCCAAGTCTTCTGTCTTTTGCACAATCTATCACTAATCACAACCTTAGGCCATCTACCCTCTTCCATTTGCTCAATTGTTTTCAGATACCTTATGACTCGCGCCATAGCAATTGCTTCAATAGGAGAAACCCCTGTTTCACTTAGCAGGATAGCGTAAGGAACTGCACTTTTAATTTTTAATTTGTTTGTAATCAAATGTTTCTGAATTTTCTCAATTTGTTTCCACTGCATCTTGGTTGTGCTGCTAGCCCACAGTTCACAACCGTAGAGAACTCATTCCCAATCACAAAAGCCTAAAAGAGCAGAGTGGTTTTTCAAACGCAACCTCGCCTCTACACCCTGGTTGTATACAAATGCTTTCCAACCCCCAAAGTTCTTTCTTTCTCTACAACCATCCAATCATTAAATTTCATGAATTCAATCTTGTATTGTATTCTTACTTTCCGAGTAATGTCACTCAAAATAGAACTATGTTGGTTATGCTTTCTTTGTTAGAGAAAACCACTACTTTCGTTTTGCTAATATTGACTTGCATCCCAACTCTTTTACAAAAATGCTCAAGGGAATGTAAATGCTCTTGCAAACCAAGAGCCGAATTAGCAATCAATATAAGGTCATCTGCGTACAAAAGAAGCCTGATAACTAACTTGCCCAAATGGATACCGTCACCCCCTTGCGAATTTAGCCACTCTTCAAGCTTGTCAATATATAACCCAAAAAGGGTAGGAGACAATGGGCAACTGGAGCTGACCTCTATATTCTGCTTTCTAAAACTTTTCAAATGTCACCAAGTTCTGATTTTGACTTTCACCTGTTCGTACAACCTATGCACAGCTGCTCTCAAATGCTTGGGAACCCCGAGTTCCTCCATTCTGCCCCAAAGCTTATCCCTAGGAACCGTGTCAAAGGCTTTTCTGAAATCAACAAAGCAACAAAAAACTTCTTCCTTTTTTTCCCAAACTTTTTCGATGATGTGCCTTAAAGTTATACAATGATCAACTGTGGAATGTTTAGGTCTAAAACCCGCTTGCCCTTTAGCACGTTTATCTCTTTCTTCTGCCCACTTGCTGATTTTCTTTTCTAACATGCTTCCAAATAACTTTGCAAACAAGGGGCTTATCATTATGGTTCTATAGTTGGAGGGATTATTGACGTCACCACTCTTGAAAAGAGGTATTGCCATACTAGTTGTCCAATCTGTGGGGAACCCCTGCTGTAAGATGTTGTTGAAAATTTTTGTGATGTGAGGTGAAAGAAATTTTAAGCCCCACTTTAGATACTCTGCTTGGAGTTCATCTAAGTCTTTTGCTTTTCCAGCGCTCAACTTCTTGATACCCATCTCTACTTCTTGCACCGTGAAGATTTTTGTGTCTGTGTTGAAAAAGGGAGGCGGGTCAACCTTGGGATCCTGCTCATAAAGTTGTCTTGCATAGTCAAACCATTTAGAAGCTGTAATGTTGTTTTCAGTTTGCACCTTTTTCGATTGGAGCTCCTTCCAAAATAATTTGGGGTTATTTTTCCCGAGGAAGATTAGTTTTTCTCTCCTTGAAACCATGAAATCAACTTTTTTCTTTTTTACTGTCTGCTTGTAAGCTTTGAGCTTTATGCTATCCGTGTTTGATTCCTTCCACCTTCTCCTTGCCTTTTTGCATTCCTCGTCAAACCAAGCATTAACCGGAAAGCAATTTGTTTCAGACTTTTTAATTTTTGCTCTTTTGCACTCCGAAAGTGCGCTTTGAATTAAATGTGATAATCTGTGACTATGAAGGCCATGAGATGGGATTTCCTCCTTCTTGAAGAGCCTCTCTAGCATTATTTTGAAGGTATTACAATTCTCTGGATTCAAAATAATTCTACCCTTTGGGGGATTTTGTTGAACACACTGATTTTTTGACCCTAATTGCTTCTTTCCGGTCCAAGAGAAACTTAAATAGATTGGCTTGTGATCTGATTTTAAGTCCCAAATTTGATCTCCAATCACCACTTCCTCCATTTTCTCACACAAACTATGCGAGCAAATTACATAATCTACTACACTTGCTCCATTGTAAGTGTTGCAAGTGAAATTACCGGACTTTTCCCATCTAGTCAAACCATTACAAATGACTAAATCGAAAGCCCCACATAGCATAAGCAGTTTTTCTCCAAAGAGATTGCAGCCTTTATCCTAAATTCATTCCACCGTATGATTACTCTTCTGAAGTCAGATAGGTCACCGTTTTCTTTACAACAAAGAATTTGAGCTTGTTCACTCAGCTTTAGCATTGAAATCCCCCACTATAAGGACTACACCTAGTCAGAGAATATATCCTGACATCCTGCTTGCCAAGGGATCTTTGTGGTCAAGCCCTACTTGTAGATTTTAAAACTAAGCACAAAAATAACATGCCTAATTCCAATGTGATTTCATTTTCTGATATTTTAACAGACTTAAATTGCTACTTGGCCTTTGTTCTAGTTTAATGAAACTAATTCCCATGCATATGCACTTTACAATTAAACATTATTTTAATAAATAACACTATTCCTATGAGACTCTTTCGTTAATATATTTAACATATTTATTTTTGCCAACCTAGATTCATCGTAAATTTGGATATGCCAAGTTCCAAGTAGAATCAAGTCCAAAGTTAAATGGATCTTGATCCTCTTGCATTCTATAATGAATTTCCTCAAGCCTCTAGATAGGCTTCATCAACACAAATTCCATGGGCTATGCAATACCATGGGCCATTAACTTAAGATTATTTTTATCATTTTATTTTTGTCCATGGACGTCAATAACTTAAGATGATTTTTATTATTTTATTATTTTTATTTACATAACAAGACATTACAACATTTTTTCTATACTAAACTAGAAAACATCCCACACAATAAAATAATTTAAGACAAAATATTATATATTTAAAATATAAATTTAACACTAAAATTACTTAAACTATAAATAAAAATAAATAAATAAATAAATTTTAAATCATTATATATATGCCAAACCCAAAACTTAAATAGCTAAAATATATAAAAATAATAATTTAATTGAAACATGAAATACTTTTTTAAATTACATGTACATGGAAAAAATAAAATATTAAACAAATTTTAATTCCGTGCTTCATTCTCCATTGTTCGTAGTTGAAAAATGATGTGTACAAACAAGGTGCTCCAAGGTTCCACATCTACGTCAATAGCCCAACCCCAATAACGAATAAAGTTTAATTTACCTCATAAGTAACATGAACTTGAAAGGAAAAATAGATTAGTAACATTTATAAATTATTTTAATAAATTAAAAAAATTGATATGTTTTATAAATTTATTTTAAAATATAATTAAAATAAAATTTCAAAATTTAAATAATAAAAGATAAATAAATTAATAAATAAATATAAAATAGTTATAATATCAATGTTATGAAAAATAATATTAAAAAAATGTTTAAAAAATAAAAAAAAAACATTAAAAAATGCTTTTATTTATTTATTTAGATTTGTTTTCTTTTTATTTATTATGATTATTATTATTTTAATTAATTTATTTAGATTTGTTTATTTATTTATTATTATTATTTTATTTATTTTTTCTTTTTTATTTTCTTCTGATAGTTAAAGTTTTGACAATTTTAATGGGTTTAAAGGTGAAGAACATATGTTTCCTCTTACAAGGTATGAGATTCAAATCCAAAGGGAGATGGAGTATATATATCTATGTAAATTTTTGTTGTGCCAAAAGAGGTCTCTTCTCCCAAAAACAAAGGGGTATCATACATCGACTTAAGGTCTAACTTGACTATCATGTATCTTCTCTCACAAACAAAGGAGTTGTTGAGATCTTATGGAATCCTGTGTATTCTTATCAAGGGGCCCCTTGATAAGAATACACAGGATTCCAAAAGATCTCAACAACATGTTATTGACTGTGGAAACACACACACTCTAATTAAACAAAGGAGTCATACACCAACTTAGCCTTTAGGGTCTAACTTGACTATCACCTAAAAATTATCATCATCTTCATTATTATTTTTATATATCTTTATTTGTGAATATATCTACTTCAAGGGAAATTTTTTTTCCTAAATAACTTTCCTTATTTTATTATAAGAAAAAACATTTTCAAAATAATATTAAGATTAAATAATTTATCTAGAAAGATAATACATTAGAAATTATAAAAATATATTGATTTTGATCTTTTAATTTTTAATCTTTCTTTTTTCTTCAGTTTTTTTAACACAATTGAGTAGAGATTATATTAAGTTTGTGCGTGGAAACAACAAATACTTGAAAATTTTACATTTTGGTTTGCATATTTCTTGACTCTACGTCTGATATTATCTATTAACACCCCTATAAGGTTACATATTGCCTTAAATTTCAAAACATTTATTGAGGTATACAATCTACAAAATTTTCAATCACACATACTTTAGTTGAAATGAGTTCTTGCCTCTGATGGAGACCTGTTGAGATTCATACATTTGTCCACCTTGGCTCCAGTTCACATTATCATAATCCCCTAGTCTAGTATGCAACATATGAACGTGTTCTTGTAATTCCATTATCTGACGACAAAGTGAATTTGTATCGTCCTCGTATCTGGTTATCTATCAGGGCTTGGACCTTCTCTGTAATATTCCGTTTCGGGGATGTCTCTAAAACACGGCAAACTCCAACCAGAGATGGACTGGGAGGGCATTTACTAGATATTCCGTCTCTAAAGAGAGGGACGGATTCGAGCAACTTTCGGCCCTTTTCCAGACTCTGTCTAAGAGTGAAAGATAAACACACCAAGTGGTATAGAACTAGTATGCTCAAGAATATATAAAAATAACAGTGCAGCAGACGTATAATAGCATAGAAAGGAAATACTGCAAATACGACAACTCATCGAGAAACATAGAGAGGAAATGCTAAGCCATTTTATTAATCTGAGAAATACAAAGAAGTACAATAGGTGATCAGAGTGATGTCACCTAATCTTGCTCAAGGCAAGTGAAGAAATACTCTCAGAATATATGAAAATGGGCGCTCTACCCAAACTAACGTCCCGGACGCTGAAAAGGCGCCGTGGTACGCTCTTTGCGGAATGGACTGAAGTCTAGGGGCTGATCCCCTTGCCGGAATGAGCTGAAAATATGCAATCCTCCTCTACTCACCAATCCCGACAAAACCCAGAAACCATATCAAAAATGGCCGACCCCCGAAAACCTCCAAAAAACACCCCCTTGGGGAATTACGCTGGCCTCCAACGCTCTGCGCAGAGGCTAAATGGAAATGACTGAAACACCGCCTCAAACTCCACCAAAATCCTCCCACAGGCAAAGGCTAGTCCTCTGCTCAAAATCTCGGCTCAATCTCCTGCAAAAATCCCGATCCAGAGCACCTCCAAAATGGACTGCGTCCTCTCTCCCAGTGACTGCGCAGTCTCTATGAAAGCCCAGCCCCGCAACAAACCCAAACACCAAAACCTCTCACAAAATACTGACGAAATAACCTTGCCCGAGCAGGCACTCGAAGTCCCCTAGGGCTAAGGGCGAGATCTCCGACCGGAGACACTCAATGCACTAAACAGTGCTGCAAACAGGCTAAACAGCCAGCGTGCTCAAGAAGAAAAAACTTCTAGCTCAATATCATCAACAATAGAATGAATCAAAAGAGAAGGCTCCTCCCTCTTTTATAACGTTGGCCTTCCTCCAATCCCAAGGCCATCTCCTCAACGTAGCCTCCATCTCTTGCCACGTGTCCAACCTCTTCTGCGCAGAAGCTTCTAGAGCTAACGTAGGCCTCCTCTCTACGTGGTGCTTGGCCCCCCTTTGGCTCCCCCTTAAGTCACAACGTTGTGCTACTAGGAGGGTGTTTTATTTCACTTAAGTGAGTTAGACCCTCCCCACTCACTTTTTATTTATTTATAAACTATAGACGACAAAACTAAACAAAATCGAATATTCCAATAGCTGTCGCTAATTAGGAATATTACAGTCTCCCCCGGCAAATTGTTGCTTGTCCTCAAGCAACTGAAGTGATGGATGGTGCAAAATCTTCTCACTCTCCCAAGTGGCATCCTCATCCGGCAAATTCTTCCACCTCACCAAGAATTCCCGGACTGTCCTGCTCCGTAGCTGCCTCTCCCTGGTATCAATAATAGCCTCTGGCTGCAACACCAAGTGCCCCTCATCATCCGTGAGTGGTAGCTCCTCTGTCACTGTCACCTTCTGCCCCAGCGCCTTCTTCAGGCATGATACATGAAAAACGTTGTGGATCTTGCTACCTTGGCGCAGCTCCAACTCATACGCAACCTGCCTAATCTTGCGTATCACCCTGTATGGCTTGTAGAAGCGAGGCTTGAGCTTCTCAGCTCCCTTCTGCTTCAGTGATGACTGTCGGTATGGTTGTAATCGTAGGTAGACCAAGTCCCCTACCTCAAACTGTCTCTCCACCCAACCTCTGTCGGCATATAGCTTCTGCTGGTTTTGTGCTGTAGCCATATTGTCCTTGAGAGCTTGGAGGATGTCCTGACTCTCTTGGATCAAAATCTTGGCTCTGGGAGCCTTGCTAGCACCGAACATCACATCAGCAAAAGATAAGGAATGGTACCCATACAAAGCATAAAACGGTGACATACCAATGGACATGTGATGTGTTGTGTTGTAGCAGTACTCCCCCAAATGAAACCATCTCAACCATGCTCGCTGCTGCCCACTAACATAGTTACGCAAGTAGCCCTCCAGCCAGTTGTTAACTATCTCCGTCTGTCCATCCGTCTGTGGGTGATAATTGGTACTCGGTGTCAACTCCATCCCCACCAGTCGGAAAAGCTCCTGCCAAAATCCGCCAATGAAGCGGTTGTCCCTGTCACTGATGATGGTCTTAGGAAGACCATGCAGCCTGAAAACCTCTCTGAAGAACAGCTCAGCCACCTGTGCTACTGTGTAATGCGCGGATATGGCAAAAAAGTGTGCATACTTTGTCAGCCGGTCAACGACGACAAAGATACAATCCTTGCCCTACACCATGGGCAACCCTGTGATGAAGTCCATCGATATGCTCTCCCATTTCCCCTCCGGAATGGGCAGAGGCTGCAACAATCCTGCGGGATGGCTCATGTCCCCCTTGTTCCTCTGACAAACATCGCACTCCCTGATGTGCTGGAGTACGTCCTCCTTGAGGCTCTTCCATGAGAACCTCTCTCGAATGGCCCTGTAGGTTTTGGTAATACCCTGATGGCCTCCCAATAGAGAATCATGTGATGCCTGGAGTATCTTCTTCTTAAGCTGAGATCCCTCAGTCAAGAAGATCCTATCCCTGTAGTAGATGATCTCATCAACCACCCTGTACCTGTCATCCGCCACCTGTCCATCCAGCACCTCACATGCAAATCTGTCCTTGGAGTACTCCACTAAAAGTCAAGCCCTCCAATCTATATCCAAGCTCATAAGAGATAACGCGGCTGGTCTACATGAAAGGGCATCTGCTACCACGTTATTCTTACCCTTGAAATACTCAACGTCAAAGTTATATGCTTGGATCTTACTGATCCACTTCTGCTGCCTCTACTGTAGCTACTTCTGCTCCAAAAAGAACTTGAGGCTGTTGTGATCAGTCCTCACCCTGAACCTGTTCCCTACCAGATACTTCCGGAATTTGGCCCAGGCATGCATGATGGCCAACATCTCCTTGTCATATATAGAATACAACCTCTCATGCGGAAGGAGCTTCCGGCTCTCAAAGGCTATAGGGTGTCCCCCCTGCATCAATACTACGCCGATCCCCTCTCCCGACGCATCACACTCCAAGACAAATGGCTGCGTAAAATCCGGCAACGCAAGCACTGGGCAGCTACTCATCACCTCCTTGAGCCTATCAAAGGCTCGCTGCGCTATATACAACCAACTGAATGCCCCCTTCTTCGTCAAATCTGTAAGGGTTGCAGCAAGCTGTGAGAAACCTATGACGAACTTCCTGTAATAGGTACATATCCCAATGAACCCTCGAAGTTCCGTCACGTTCCTCGGCTCCGGCCAATCTCTGATGGCTCTAATATTCTCCTCATGGACCCTTACTCCATCCACTCCAATAATGTGACGCAGATACAACATCTCCGTCATCCCAAACTCACACTTGGAGAGCTTAGCATAGAATTGTTGCTCTTCCAAGATGCGTAGCACTGCCTCTATATGTTGGAGATGCTCCTCCCAAGTCCTGCTATATATGAGTATGTCATCGAAGAATACCAATACAAACTTCCTCAGATGACTGCGGAAGATATGGTTCATGCAAGACTGAAAAGTAGCTGGTGCATTGGTTAGCCCAAAAGGCATAACCAAAAACTCAAAGTGCCCATAATGACACCTGAAGGCGGTCTTGGTAATTTCCTATTCCCTCACGCGAATCCGATGGTACCCTGATCTCAAATCAATCTTTGAGAAGAACTTGGCTCCTCTCAGCTCATCCATCAACTCATTGATCCTGGGTATAGGATACCTGTTCTTCAGGGTCTTCTTGTTCAGGTCCCTATAGTCAATACACATCCTCAAGGTGCCGTCCTTCTTCTTCACCAACACCACAGAAGAAGCAAGTGGACTCGTGCTCGATCTGATGTGCCCAAGAGCCAGCAACTCCTGGATGGCCCACTCAATCTCATCCCGATAGGCTTTGGGATGCCTATAGGGGGTAGTAATCATTGCCTGAATGCCCTGCTCAAGCTCTATGGTGTGCTCGAACCCTCGGTCTAGTGGCCGACCTGGTGGTACATCCCCAAGCGCTGCCTCATACCTATCAAGGATGGCCTGTATATCAGGATGAACTGTCTGACTAGTGGTCTCTACCTCTGATGCCCGCAACTCAACCGCCCACTCTATGTCTTCCTTTTGAAAATCCGCCTCCATCCGGTGTGCCGAAACAGTCTGAGGTGGGCAAGTGTGCATCCCGCGGATCTTCTCGTGCTTCTCGGTCTTCTTATCATCCCACTCCATCTCTAAGGCCTCCCAATCTATGGTGACCTTCCCCAGAGTAATCAACCACTGAACACCTCATACCACATTGGTATCCAGTATGTTGACCATGAATAAGTGATCGGTCTCGGTGTAGGTATCCATCGTCACTGCCAAATTTGGAACATACTGGGCACATTGCATCGTCTGGGCTCCCGGGACCAAAACTAAGAATTCGTCAAAGCTCTCGGTCGGTATACCTCTCCGCTCGACCATCTGTGCATCAATGAAGTTCTGGGTTTCCCCACTGTCAACCAAAACTGACACTCGCTGGCCACGTACTGTCCCTCGTACGCGCAGCGTCAAATACTTGGGAACTCCTCGCAAGGCTGCAAGGGTCCCTCCTGTGGGTGAAAAAGTTGCACCTCCTGTCCCTGGAGGTGGAGGTGGCAAATGATCCTGGACCGTCTAACTGTCTCCTGCCTCCTCGTCACCCTCGTCATCCTCTTCCTCGCTATCATCGGAGAACACCTTAATGAAGTGTGATTTGCTAGCAGCACACCTATGCCCTGGTGCCCACGGCTCCTGACAAGTGAAGCACAACCGCTTTTGCCTCAGCTCCCTCCTGGCATCATCATCTATCTGTGCCCGTCCTGGATTCCCCTTTGGAGGTGAAACCCACACATCTTTCCCCTTAGACTGGAAACCCTGTCTCTGGGGGTAAGGTGTACGAGTCGTGGGCAATGCATCCTGTAAATCCCGCGTCCTGCTGATAGCATCTTGGAGTGTATCTGGTCTAGTAGATCTCACTAAACCTTGAAGTGGCTCTTCTAATCCCTCCACAAACATATAGATCATTCGTGTTGCAGATAGATCTGGCACCATCACTAAAACCCTCAAGAAATCTGCAATGTATGTCTCAGGGCTCCCAGTTTTCTTGAGCCTTGTCAACTCAACAAAGTGTTGTTCTGGATCCCTCTGGTCAAATCGCTCCATCAATCTCCTAGTAAACTCGGAATATGTTGTCACTGTAGAGTGTCCGAGCGTGACCATCCCATGGAACCACTAGTCCTGGGCCTCACCATCCAAATATAATGTCGCCACCTTGATGGCCTCCGTCTCTGATATCTGGTTAAGATGGAAATAGATGTCCAGCTTCTCCACCCAAGACTTTGCCAAACTGTTTGATGACCCATCAAACGTAGGCAAATGGAATCTGCTAGATGTGCAGTGGCTATCTCCATCATGATAATGCCGGTGCCATCTATGATGGTCGCGGGGTCTATTGTCTCGCTGGAGCTGAAAAAAATCTTGGAATGAGAGATCATCCCTGAAATCATGCCCATATGCCTGATACTCTGCAAAATACTCGCCCATGTGTCCGGGCTTTGCCTCCTGCTAGGCTCTTTCCCCTGTGTCTGCTCCCAAGAAAGTGGGCATGGTAGAGCATGTAGGTGCATGTGAAGCCATCGACTGAGTAGTATCACGCTGAGCAGCACCATGCTCCGGAAAATGGTGGGATGTACCTGATCCCTCACCTACTTGGAATACCTGTGGGGTCTCATGCTGTCTGGCCTCTACAGCGGTGAACCTCTGACCCATCACCTCAATCTGCCTCGCTAAATCCTACACCGATTTGAGGAGTGCCTCCCCAAACTGTTTGGCCTTAGTGTCATCTGCCATCGGCTCTCTCTGCTCTGAATCTAACACAGGCTCCTCCTACTCCACGTCTGTCACAGGCTCCTCCTGCTCTGTGTCCACCACCCGAACACAATCTCCCTCTCCGTAGGTTTTCTCCAACCTATGCTCACGGTCTCTGTACTTCCTGCCTCTGTAACAAATATATGGCCTCTTTCCCGGTGTCATAGACAACTAGCTCCATAGGCTGAGCCAGAACTATGCTCTGATACCACTGTAATATCATGTTTCAAGGATATCTCTAAAACACGGCTAACTACAACCAGAGATGGACTGGGAGGGCATTTATCGGATATTTCGCCTCTGAAGAGAGGACGAGATCCGAAGGCTACCTGGCCCTTTCCAGACTCTGTCTAAGAGTGAAAGATAAACACACCAAGTGGTATAGAACTAGAATGCTCAAGAATATATAAAAATAATAGTGCAGCAGACATATAATAGCATAGAACGGAAATACGGCAAATACGGCAACTCATCCAGAAACATAGAGAGGAAATGATAAGCTATTTTATTAATCTGAGAAATATAATGAAGTACAATAGGTGATCAGAGTGATGGCACCTAATCTTGCTCAAGGCAAGTGAAGAAATACTCTCAGAATATACAAGAAATGGCTGCTCTCTGAACTACGTCCCAGCTGCTGGAAAATTGCCGTGTCACTGCTACTGCTGGAATGAACTGAAGATTAGGGGCTGATCCCCTTGTTGGAATGAGCTGAAAATATGCAAACCTCCCGGACAAAAACCCAGAAACCATATCAAAAATGGCCAACCCCCGAAAACCACCAGAAAATACCTCCTCAAGGAATTACGCTGGCCTCCAAAGCTCAGCGCAGAGGCTAAATGAGAATAACTGAGACACCGGACCGCCTCAAACTCCACCAAAATCCTCCTGTAGGCAAAGACTAATCCTCTGCTCTCGGCTAAATCTCCTGCAGAAATTCCGATCTGGAGTACCTCCAAAATAAACTGCGTCCTCTCTCCAGTGACTGCGTAGTATCTATGAAATCCCAGCTCCGCAGCAAACCCAAACAACCAAACCTCTCACAAAATACTGAAGAATGAACCTTTCCCGAGCAGGCACTCGAAGTCCCCCAGGGCTAAGGGCGAGATCTCCGACCGGAGACACTCAATGCACTAAACAGTGCTGTAGATAGGCTAAATAGCCAGCGTGCTCAAGAAGACAAAACGTCTAGCTCAATATCATCAACAACAGAATGAATCAAATGAGAAGGCTCCCCCTTCTTTTATAACGTTGGTCTTCCTCTAATCCCAAGGCCATCTCCTCAACACAACCTCCATCTCTTGCCACGTGTCCAATCTCTCTTGCGCAGAAGCTTCTAGAGCTAACGTAGGCCCCCTCTCTACGTGGTGCTTGGCCCCCTTGGCTCCCCCTTAAGTCACAACGTTGTGCTACTAGGAGGGTGTTTTTATTTCACTTAAGTGAGTTAGACCCTCTCCACTCACTTTTTATTTATTTACAAACTATAGACGACAAAACTAAACAAAATCGAATATTCCAATTAGCTGTCACTAATTAGGAATATTACATTCTCCATCTCCTACACAGTTTCCATAATTTTCTCCTTGAGCTTCAAATTCATCATGATCAATTCGTGTTGATAGATATCCATTTTCTTCAGTAACGGGTCAATCTTGTCTTTACAACCGCAACGAGAATTCCATGCGCAACTGCAGGTACTCGTAGCACCCTCCTGACCTCTCCACATAGTGATGTTTCCACTCTCTTTGTTCGTCCGAGTCGTCAAGTTCTCGCTCCTCAAAGGTCGTTAAACCCAGCTTGGCCAATCACTCTCCATAATTTTTGCCCATGAGTCCCAGTATGCCATGTAGTTCTTCTCCCAATCTAGTGTAATAGGTGTAGAGATGCTCAACCCAGATACACAAAGCCTAGTCAAACTAGCTTTTATACTAGTTTCCTTATGCAATTGCAACAATGAATCTCTTGTACTTGGATCTAAATTTGTGCTAGTGGTGGTTGAAGCCATCAAACTGTGCCATTCACAAGTTCTTCTACCTTGCCATGGAATTGATCTCTTCTTAAACTAATTCAAATTTATGAAGGAATGAAATGAAATATAGAATTAAAAAAAAACGCAAAGATACAGTAATACTAAACTTCAATTAATAAATAACGAATGTTGAAAATGTTTACAAGCAGAATGGAAATAAACTACCTCAGGCGATGGTATCATATCTCTAAGAATAGATGTGAGAGCTATATGCCTTCTGAACTATGTTACGATGAGGCTCGAAGGAATTTTTATCACAAAGAAGAAGTGTGAAACCCTAACCCTAGGATATGAAGCGACAATAGTTTTGGGCCTTGTTGGGGTAATTTGGACCACCAAATTCCCTCGTAACTTTGGTATACGATATTCGTTTGGCTATCATAATACCTCGTTTTGAAGATCTCCACGAGGACCCAAAAAGAAAATTTATGAGTCATACATTGGCACTTTTTCGGTCTCTCTTTATTCCAAGAAAATGTCTTTTAGGACCTGAAAACAACTCCAGAAGTTTAGGACCCGAAAAACTGCCAAAAAATAGAAAGCTATGCTAGAATTAAGGAAACTGAAAGGAAATAGTGTTGGGGGTCCAAGTGGAAGAAGTGGGTGGCCACTAATATCCACCTGGATTCGAAACCAACACAAATTATTAGGAGCTGAATTTGCAGTCACACCTTCTCCAAATTTCGGTCTGGGAATTCCTTGCCAGTGTTTAGCCCAGACAACAATGCTAATTGGTGGTTGATCAAAGGCTAAACAATTCACAACTGCACACCAGAGGAGGTGTTTTTTCAATGCCCTATGAGTCTTATTGCACATTTTTTTCAAAGTTCCAAGGAAGCATTTATGCTAAATTTTATTCAAAGGATCAAATCATCAATCATCAATTTATTAAGTCTTTATAAACCCATTTTTCAAATTCGTAATGTAAATGATGATAGTAAGACCGTGTATGTATGTAAAAACCTAGGTAAGTCTATTATTTTCACAATAATTTCAACCTAGGAGGTTTTTTTGTCTCACAAATTCATTTTTGTTTTTAAACACAGATGATCAACAGAATTTTCCCACCAACCTCACCCCAAATCTAGGGTGGAATTATTCGTCAAAGTCTTAGGTGATTCCTAGCATTATAGTTGATTCTTACGTAAAAGTGATTTGGGAATAATTTAATATAGTTGGATAAATTATTTTATTACAAATTACTTGGTATACTAGATCATATTGTGTGGCAGAATTGGGTATGTAATTTGAGGGTCCATATCGAATGGGTGTTCCCCTTTGGAGAGTTGAATTGTAATTATCTTATGTAAAAAAATATTTTAGTGCATGGTACCTCATACTTAGACACCATGGTTAAAATATTAGAGGGTGTAAAAAAATTTAATCCCCTCAAGTGTCAATTAATTAAATTTTATACCAAAAAAATAAATTAATCCTAAGCCAAAAATTTAATTAATTAGAGTCAAAGTTAGAGTCCTAGAGAATTTTAACGCTCCAAGTGGAAATATTTGTGGGTATTAAAGGAATTAATTTTTGGAGGCCCCCCACCAAGGGAATATTGGAAATTTAAAAAAAAAAAAGACCCTTGGGCATTGGCGATTAAGCCAAAGTCAATTTCAAAGGAAATTAACTCAAAATAATTATTCTTGAGCTAATAAAAAATGAGTTTAATGAGAAATTCGAAAATTCTTCAAAATAAATATTTTAAACGACAAAACTTAAAATATCATCAAGGATTTGCCGACGACCGAGATTACTTTGACAAGGATCAAACCAACTAGCCATTATTTTTCCACTTGGAGGATTTATCTATTAATTAGGAGTCATTTGTGTCTAAAGCCATCAAATGTTTGGCTAAGAGAACTCTACAAAAAAGTTGATGTAACACTACTGTCCCGATCGGAACATTTTTTGAATCATAATAAATACTTTGGGGTGCAATTCATGGTGTTTATTATCTACCGAATTGTGGTATGTGTTGGGTAAGATGATTCATGTATTGTGTTTAAATTTTAATTAAATTGTTATTTCATTTTAGATGATAGGAACACTTTATTGATAATTTTTGGGCTTGTCTTAGATGATCCAATTCATTATTGTTCTAACGGTTTATACGTGAAAAATTATATAGTGTTTGCAAGTTCCCTAGTCCTTGGGCTCCATGTTCACAAAATGTGGGCATAAATTAACCGTGTTTGGACTTAAAATATTTTTATGGTTTATCTAACTACGCTAAGGTTGTAGCTTGCATTTATTCTTCAAAGTACACTTAGCCATGTATAGAAAAATCTCTAAAAAAAATATTTCTCAAAATCCCTTTCAAAAGCATTGTATATATGTACAGTTGTAAACAAGTTTGTATGTTTTGTAAATTATTTTTTCTTACTGGAGTTTTGTGGTTTTGAGAATTTTGTATATATTGGTGTTTTGTGTATTTGTGAATTCATTTGTGCAAGTTATATTAATTGAGAAGATTTGTATTAGAGATATATCTAGGCTGTTAAGGGTAATATCTAGTCTCCAAAATTTTTGCAAGGCCAACTACTGAATATTTTGCAGTAAAACTGAAGATTCAAAGAAATAATTTTTTTCAGAGCTAGGGTTTCAAGTTTTAGGGTTTCCAAGCCCAGATTTCTCTCTCCAAGGCCAACATCATCCTCTCCTAGCCCAACATCAGCCCTTTGAGGGCCTACATCTACCTTTGAGGACCTGCATCAACCATTTTCGGCCTCCCTAGGGCTGGTTATAAGCAACACGGGCCTCGAATTTCCCTCCTTTATCTTTCCATGGCCTTGAAAGGCCTTATGATCCCCTTCCTCGGACCTCTCTCTCCTCCTTTCCCCCTTTTATCTTGAGCCACAACCTTCTAAAGGCTTGCGACAATCCTTTTAGGCATACAAGCCCTAGGGTGTAGGCTTTGGGAACTTTCCCAAGCCCTCAACTTCCTCTTTTTCCTAGTTCGTGGCCCTTGTGGGGCCCACGAAAGCCTTTTAGGGCTCTTACCCTAAGCTGTTAGGCCTATTTGGCCCTTCCCTTAGCCTCTAGGCTTGTACGACCTTTCCCCTCCTCAACGCTAGCCTTATTGGGCCTAACGTTTCCCACTCTTGGCCCTAATTTTCCTTTTCTTCCATCCATGTGGGTAAGTTTGATTTTGGGATTGAGTACTTGGTGTGTTTTGCATAAAAATAATCTCTAACTTGGTGTTTTCTGGTGCCAAGCTCTTTGGGAAAATTTTGGTAGCTTGTTCAAGTTTTCTACAAGGCTTTGGGCATAGGGTTTTCTCTATAAACCTTAAATTTCTCACTGTTATGCTTCAACTATCATATTCATCGGTTGTGATTGTATGCAGGGATAAGAGATCAAGTTCGGATGTGATAGATCACTTGAGTGGAGCACAAGATCTGCATCTAACTCAAAACCCTTCCCCAACCTGCGAGGAGGCCAGGTGTGATCTCATTTAGTTTTAGCATATGACCAATTGCTTGTTGCATGGTCGACCATTCAGGATTGGGATATCTTTATTGTATTATTGGTCTTGTTTTCTTTTGTTTAGTGATATGGCCAGACACGATATCACAGAGCAACAATTCCTTGCAAATTTAGATGCAACATTGGGTTCATACTTATCTCTTCCTACTCTCATTTCATAGGATGTGAGAGTACCAAGAAATTGATCGAGCTTGAGATTATTCAAATCAACCATTTCTTCAATAACATAGAATTTGGCATTAAATCTCATGGGTATATATCTTAAGACCTCTTGAACAATCATATATTCATTGAATTCTTCACCAAGTCCTCTAATCATATTGGTTACTTCATCAACTCTATGGAAGTATTCTGCTATGATTTCTTCTTCACTCATATTTAAACTTTCAAACCTCATTCTGAAGGTTTTAATTTTGGCCTGCTTGACTTTGTCATCTCCTTTATGACTCTGATTGAGCTTCACCCACACTTCATTGGAAGATTTATAGTGCATAACCTTTACGAATTCATATTCACTAAGGCCAAAGAGAATGACATTCTTGGCTCTAGCATTATTTCCATACAATTTTTTACCATCTTCATCAGTGGGAGGCACATCAGGGACATCATAATATACAAGTAAAAAGCTCCAAACATCTACTCCTAGAGACATACGATAGGATTCCATCCTAACTTTCCATAAGGCATATTTTGTTCCATTAAAGATTGGTATCTTGCTTAAGTAAGCATATTGAATCTCTTGCCTAGACATAATTCCTTATGGATCTACCTTCCAGTGGCTATATTGTTCATGAAGGAACTTAGATCTAATACCAATAAACTTAATACTATGGTGATTCTCTACCAGAGACTACAACAACCATATGACTCCCCTGAGCTTGACACATCAATGCTATCATATGCTGCTATCACAACTAGCTGAGTGGGAAACAATGTTATCTTGCCTAAAATCATGGTAGCACATACATCCATGCTAATATGGTTGACATCAATGCCAACACACTTGCTAATTGTCAAGAAATTCCAACTCCCCAGCTTGATCTCCTAGCATGACGGTTGACATCAATGGAAACACACTTGCAACCACTATCCATCCAGACAATGCCATCTGTCCAACACTTATCACCCAACTCTTGCTGCACAAAGAGTGTTATGACCACTAGATGAGGCATAAATATGATCGTGTGCAACTTGCTGCAAATTACATTCAATTTTATGCAAGTACAATCAGTTTTCTGTGTAGAAATTTCAAGTTTCTGCAAAGAATTTTTAAATTTTTGCTTAACAATTTGCTGATTAGAGTAAATAGTAAGGCTTAGTTTCTATTCAGATCATAGTATAGGAGCTCCTCATCCATCGTGAATTCCAAAATATGTCGTGCAAGTAATGAATTTCACATAAACTTGAGACAATGACATAATTAAAATACTAACTTAGTGATGAATGGGCCTAATCCCTTGGCAATACATGTACAATTTTATCAAGTCTTGTTTAATGAAATGAATCAACCGAGAAAACCAATGATCAAAAAAAAAAAAATCCTAAAGAGAACCATTCGTTGTATTTCGTCAATCCAAAAGGGGACACCAAATAACACCTATGAAAAAATGTCAGACTCCCGAATAAACTAACCCCCTCTCCTAAAAAAAACTGAAAAACCACCGCAGAGCTCTCTCAATTGAGAATTATATATATATATAGTTAAGTGGGTGTAATGAAATGAAATGAAATTTTAATGTCCACGAGACTAAAAATAGTCTACGGGATTTCTTGGGAGGCGTCGCTCTTATCCTTCCCATTCGGGTTCTAGTCCCACCAAGATTGACATGCTCACTTCTAAGGAATAATTTCTACATGAAAAATAATAGGTTCACCTAGACACTGGTGATTTTTCCATAGATGTAGCTAGTATCATCCCTCATACAGTGAGCCCCACACACATATACTCTAAAAAAAATTATTGTAAATATTGAATTTATATATATGGTTATTAATTAAATTTAAATCTATTTTTTTTAAATATGATTACAAATTTGAATTTATTATTTTAATTTATATGGTAAACTGAATATTTGTTTATAACTACTATATATATATATATATATATTTCACATTTTTAGATTTATAAATATTTTTATTTTTAATTATACGTTTACTAACTAAATTTATTAAGTTGTTATATGTTTATCAATTATATGTTTTTAAATATCATGGTTACTAATATGAACCATTATTTTTTAAATTTATTTTATGTGATATGTATATTAATATTTTTCCATGGAAGATCTTGTTTGTAATTTTGTTAATAATATTAAAATTACATTATAACAAATTAAATTTAATTTTGCATTTTAAAGGAACCCACATCTTACCTATCTATCTTATCTGACATATTCACAATTTGGGTATATATTACATAAACCAGATCTGATTGGTTTTAGATCCTCCTTTTTACATATCCTATTTGGATTTTAGCGAATGAACTAGGCCTGTTTGGGGATTTGGTTGGTATATGGGACAATTACAAACAAAATATTATCATGGTAGTTATGATTTTAAATGAGGAGGACATGTTCACATGGGTTGGGAAGATGGTACAGGGTCAAATTTAGGTCAAAGATGGTTATAGGTTTATTTCTTGTCCGCGACAGTTGAATGAATAATATGGTTGGTTTTACAAAATATAGTACTAGAACTTTCGATCAAACTAAAGTGCTTTGGATGACTTGTCTGGAAAAATAAAATTCTTCCCTGGGATAACTTGTGTCACCGAGGTTTTAAGGGGCCAAGTATATGTATATTATGTCAACTGGCACTAGAAGATGTGGCTCATATATTTCTAAATTGTACCTTCTCATTTTCTCTTTGGAATAGAGTATTAAACATTTTAAAAATTCAGGTGGTATGGGATCCTATTTCGGTGGATACATGCCTTAGGGAATGGTTCCAGGAATATAAGCCTTACATTATTCTTTCTTTTTATATCATGTGGGGGATATGGTGTTGCAAGAATGCATGCATATTTTAAGACAAACCACCAAATATATTTGGCACATGTATGATAATTTTCTCTTCTTTCATGGAAATTGGGCCCGAGGAAAAACTCCAAATACTGAAATATATCCAACTGATGAATTTAAAGAGTAAGTCCCATGTTGGTTTTTTTGATGGTGTTGCTAATCACAATACTTGCGAATGTGGTGCTTTCATTGTTATAAATTTGGGCACGTATTTCAATTTAAGTTGGTCATGAGGAATTGGGTCCAATTTAGGGGCAAAAATTATGTCATTTTGGGGTGTGCTATTTTGTGCAAGAAGGATAAAAATATATGAAATTGAGATTTTTGGCGACTCAAAAGTGGTGATCAAATGGGATCTGATGAAGTCAACATCTGTTCCACCCTCTCTCTCTTTCTAGATGGAGAGATCAGGTCATTGATGGTGATTTTTAATGAGATTCATTGTGCTCTTATATATATATATATAAGGAACATAATGGTGTGGTAGACGCTCTATCAATGGTTGGACACCTACACACGCCAGGGAAGATCAACTATGTGTCCTACATCAATGATTTTTCTCAAGAAGATGGAATTATTCCTTTCTCTTAATAAATCTTCTTTTTGATGATGCATAACAGACAATCTCTTTTATTTTTCTCTTTTATTTTAGATTGTAAAGAAGATACATATTCTGATGTTGGCATATATTTTGGACATATTTGGGAAGGACATATGATCAATATGTTAAGGTTACTAACATCATTATAAATATTGTTGTTATGAAGCATTTTGAAAAGCTCATGGGTATGTAAACAATCTTTTATTTAATATAAAGTTTGTTGGGTTTTTTTTTACTGGAAAAAAAATGAATTGAATAAGTTTATTATTTTTATTGGTTTTTATATTTTCTTAAATTTTTAATTAAACTTACATTAAAGTTTATTATTATTATTATTAATTTTCATGAGGTAATATATATGTAGATCACATCCCATTGGCTTATTAGTAGAGCCTAATCCTGAGGGTGTTGTGGAGAATTGACCCAGTGACCTCCCATTAGCGAGGTGCTTTAGCAACAAGAATTCGACTGATTGAGCTAACCCTTGGGGATTTATTATTATTATTATCTAATATAATGATTCATTTTAAGGATATTACAACCTCTCTCATATTGAGCTGACATTTAAATATTTACAGTCATTTATGGACACTACAACATCTCCCCCATACTGAGTGGTAGAGTACCCCTTGGTACAATATATATTCTATATCTTGATACACACAGCTTATTCCAATCATCATTAAGTCCACAACCTAAGGACATGTAATTATGATTTAATAACAACACTCCCAATTTTAATGGCATGCAATATTGAACAATACTTTCAACAACCTATGCACACCTTACGATCACCTTATTTATACAACAACATTTTCCCACCTTAGGATCACCTTATACTAATACATTGGGTTATTAGCTAGTGATGTAAAAGCGTAGAGTTTGCATACTAGGAGTTTGACAAAATTTGTAAAAGTATTTTTGCTTTATGGGGTTTAATGGTTGTAGGATATGCACGTAACGAGCTAGTTGATGAGACCTTGAGACTCTTTAAAAGATGAAAAAGGTTAGGGTAAATCCTAATTTGATCACCTATTTGATGTGCAATCACTACATGTGTTTCCTTATTGGCTTTGTAAGCGAGTTGGGAGATTCATGGCCATGTAATTATAGATGAATTAATGGTAAATATCCTTGTAAATACCACTCTCTTAGACATGTATGCCAAATGTGGTAGTGTAGAGATAGCACATAAAATACTTGATAAAATGTCGAAGAGAAATGTGGTCTCATGTGAGTATACTCAGAATGGAGATGCCATTGAGTCTTTGAATCTGTTTTGTGAAATGCAACTAGTAATTTTTAAACCCAATCGACTTGCAGTTGCTCATGGCTTGAGTAGTATTAGTAAGTAATGAATAGTGGATTAATAGAAAAAATTATCGAAAAAATTTGCTCTACGCTCGAGATCACTGCTACAAAATCCCTCGCTTGATTCGCAATGGCGTCCTCGAAGGGGGCTCCTCCTCATCCTCCTCTTGACAATGAGGCCACGACCTTCCAGGCTCTCATGGCTGCATTATCAAACAACCCTAAGATCAAAGGAGATCAGGCGAAATTCGTGAAGAAATGGGAGGCTTTACCATTGGTGATTCTCCACTCGAGAGTTCTAAGAACTACATTGGATTTTTCTATTCATGCTTTGATAGGAAATTTCACGGGGATGTGGTCATCCCCAAAATCCATGAAAGCATGGATGGAAAAAAAATTGGAAATCAACGATGAAGGGAAAATTTGTGTTATATGCTCGCAACAATGGATTTTTTTGCATTTTTGTTCGATTTCAAGGCAGATAAATATGTGGTCTACAGAAATGGTCCTTATTTTTTTTTGGATCTCGTGGTATGTATCTGAACAAGTGGTCTTTAGATTTAAACCCATATGCAGATATTCTAGATGTGGTTCTAGCCTGTGTGAAGCTACCTTAACTCCCACTATCTTGCTAGAATGATGATTGTCTTCGAGTGATTGGCAATGGATATGGGAAATATATGGATAGGGTAGAACCTAAAGGCTCCCAGGTTGCATGTGCCAAAATATGTGTAGAGGTATATCTCGAGGAGGGCTTACCTTCTAAAATAAACCTCACCTTGGAGGATGGACTCATTGTCAAACCCTATATTATGAGAAAATCCCAATTAAGTGCACTTCTTCCATGGATATAGCCATTTTTCTAGAGATTGCAAGACATATCAAGCAAACAAAGGTGTAGAAAAACCAACAGATCAAAAGGAACAATGTCAGACAGAAAAGCGCAGAGGGAGTAAGGGAAAATCAAACGCAGTAAAGAACCAAAATAATAAAAAAAGATAATGGGGCTTCAACCTCTTTAAATCATTTCAACGCCTTGCAAAATCAACTTGAAGCTGAGAAAGAGGATCTCGTATCAAATCCACCTAGAGGGGCTCCTAGTAATGAAGCATAAATTCTAGATCTAGAAGAAAGGGAGTTTAAGGATGAAGAGGAGGTTCCATCTTCTTAGCAAAATGTAGATCTATATCCTTTGGATCCAATCTAGATTGAATCGCAAAATGTCTCAACAAAACTCAATGAAACTTTACTGAAAGCTAAAACCAATGAGGGTGGTACTTCTACAATAATAATAACTCGCAATATGGCTCGCTCTTTAAGCTGGGTGGATGAAGGTAGTAGCCATGAGAAGGAAAGAAATAAGAAAAAGAAGGGAAAATCGCTTAAGAAGACGACAAGAGAAATCAAAGTAGAGAAAAATAAAAAAACTAGGCAATCAACCAATAATCACAGAGATCCTAAAACCAATGGGGAATAAGGGATCATATGGATCAGAATAAGGCAGAGGAAATCTACAAAACCTTCCCAAAAAATGATGAAGCTTCTATCCTATAATATAAGGGATTTGGGAAGCCCCATAAAAATCCTATCAGTTAAGGATATGGTAAAACAGGAAAGGTCATGGATACTATTACTTTAAGAGACCAATTTTGAAGAAACTGAAGCCATTAAGGTCGTTATCACCTTTTGGAGGGATATCTTTGGAATATAATATAACTCCATAGGAGCTTTAGGTGGAATAGGTATGTTTTGGTCGAGTTTTCACTTCAATCTCATTGAAAGTATTAAAGCACAATTTTGGGTTGTCGTGCTCTTGGAAAGAAAAGATACAGGGGAGAAAAACCCTGTTATCAATATGTATGCTCTAGTAATATGTGTCGAAAATTAAAAATTTTAGGATTATCACATCTCTCTCAAGGAGAAATGTTGGCATAGTAGTTGCATTGTGGGAGGGGATTTTAATATTATCCTCATGAATTCAAAAAAAAAGAGGAAAATGTCTTATGTGAGATCCCTTTGAGGAGCAAATGAAAGATTTGATTAACGAGTGTGATCTTTATGACCTCCCTCCCAAAACAAGAAATTATACTTGGTTGAATAAAAGTAATAGGGATAGTTACAGTGTAGCCCGCATGTATAGGTTTTTAATTCATAGTTTCTAGCTTTTAAAAGGGATGGAATATATTTCAAATATCTGGCCTCAAGGAGAATTCAATCATTAACCAATATCTCTAGCAATAGATTGTATGGAGGATCTAGGTCTGATTCCTTTTAGGTATAATCCAACTTGGACAAAAGAAGGTGTATTAAAACTGATTAGACAAGCATGGAAGACCTCAGTCATTAGATATCCTGCTTATGTATGGGAATAAAACTTGATGACTATAAATCAAGAGCTGTGTAAATCGGCTAAGGAATAGTCTCAACCCCCTACCCAAAAGCGGATAGTATTAGTCCAACAATTTGAAACTCATCAACACCTAATGGAAACAAACCTAATGGAGAAATGGCATTTTGAAAGGGAAAAGGAGATAACGAGGACATTTTGTGTTGTCAGCAAAAAGGAAGAAGATTCACGAAGGTTGAAATGTCGGAGATTATGGCTTCAAGATGGGGATAAAAGAACCTCTTTTTTTGATAAACAAGAAAAGGAAAGGGAAGTTTGCAATCAAATCAAAGAGATAATTCCCGAGGGAACGTTGTGGTCAACCTCTTTTGAGGAAATCAAACAAGAAGCATTCAATCATTTCCAAGCCCTCTATCAAGAACAATGAGAAGTGGATAAGAATAAAGCTCAAGACTTTCTCCAATGTGTTCCCTCCATCATCTCGGAATCAACAAATAAGTTATTGGTTAACCCAATAGAGGAAGCAAAGGTGGTGGAAGCAATTTGGGATTTGGAATAGGACAAAGCCCCATGACCGGATGGGTTCTCTATAAGTTATTATAGAGCTTTCTAGCCTATTATCAAAAGGGATCTAATGAGAACACTAAACGACACAAGAAGCAAAGACAAAATTGGAGGAGGTACAAAATATTATTTCCTCGCATTAATTCCCAAAGAAATGAATCTTGTCAATTTTTATCATTTTCTACCTCTCTCTGTGTACAATGTGTCATACAAGATTTTGACAAAGATCATAACATCAAGGCTTAAAAACATACCGTCGAAAATTATTTCATAAAATCAAGGTGGGTTTATGCAACAAAGGAAAATATTAGATAACATTATTTTATATAGGAAGAAATTCATTCGAGTAAGGAAGCAGGTGAAGCCAGGATGGTAATCAAATTAGGCATGGCCAACACCTTTGATTTACTAAGGCATTCATTTATCTTTTTGATGTCTAACAAATGGTTTTTGTAAGGATTTCAATAGATGAGTTAAGGCCTATATAGGCTCCCCGTCGATCATGCCTCTGGTGAATGGATGTCCCTCTTATTTTTTTTTTGTTGCCTTAAGGGGTCTCAGACAAGGATGTCCCCTGTCCCCATTTCTATATATTATTATGGCTGAAAGTATGATATTTTTTTTTGAAAAGGAAAGGAAAGAGGGTAAGTTGGTTGGTTTAAGCATTGCACAAAATATCAAATGGGTCAATCACTCTCAGTTCACTGTTGACACTTTATTTCTTGGAGGGGCCTCTAAAATAGTAGCAACTCACTTCAAAAGAATTATGAATGACTATCTTGATTAGGGTGGCATGGTAAATAAAAATAAATTCCATTTGTATAGATGGAATTTCCCAGAAGCAATTTAAAAAGAGATCTCAAGGACATTATAATTTTGAGTAGTGAATGAATGGAAAGATTTCAAATACTTTGGAATTCCCATTTCACTGGGAGCAACCAATGTAGATGAATGGGAAGAAGTCTTGCAAAAAATCAGAAAAAAGAATTCAGTCCTGGGGTGTTCAATGGTTAAATGTAGCTAGTAAGATAGTTCTAATCAAACATGTTTTGTCTTCTCTCCCAATATATATTGGCTTGGGTCTGTTAGCTCCTAATTTGATTATACATCATCGGTGGTCATATCCAGAAGTTCCTAGGGAAAGGAGTTAAAAATAACGAAAAGTGGTTTCACCTAGTCAATTGGAATATAGTTCAACTTCCTAAATGATATGGGGGTTTAGTAATTAAGGACCCAAATATCATGAATCTGGATTTGGGTGCAAAGATATTATGGTGTCTTCTTTCAGACTCTAAAGAATGGTGGAATATGGCTTTTGTGTGGAAATATTTTCACAAAATTCGGATCCTCGGGCTCAAAAATGAATATTGGTTGGACCAGGGCTCTAAAATATGGAAACTATGAAAAACAATGGTCCCTATAATTATTGATCATTTGGGGTGGCATGCAGGAAATAGAGCTGAAATTGACTTATGGAAAGATTTCATACAAACATCTTTGCTATTGAAGCATAATGCAGGATTAAAAAAGATAACGAATTGGATGGGTTCAATAGGATATAACAAAATTACTGACATTCTCAATGGGACGTCAATGGACATTAGGTCGGTTGGAAAAGTCATAATTTACCCCCCAACCTCATTTCTCAATGGATACATTTGATCAATTTGTTAAAGAGTCTAGCACCGATCACAACCACACATCTAGATTAGAGAATTTGGAAGGGAAAAAAGAAAGGATTCTATTCAGTTAAGGAGGGATACAACATGCTAATGCATAAATAACCTCATCTACTTGCAGATAAATTGTGGGGTAAAATTTGGCATAAATATGAGTTTCTTAAAATTAACATATTTTGTTTGGAATTGGTTCATGGGAAAATTTTAACAGTTGAGAATCTCAAGAAGAGAAGAATATATTGGCCCTCCCGATGTCCTCTCTGCGAATAATCTAAGGAGGATATCCCCCACGTTTCACGTTTTTCGCTAGTGTTCCTTCTCATTAGAAGTATGGATATTAGCCTTTGGTAACATCATCAATATTGATTATCTTCTAGAAAGTTGTCAAGAAATGTTTGATGGTTGGAAATCCAAATGCCCTTGGAATAGGAAATTTGATTGTGTCACTATGAGGAGTTGGATGGTTCTTCCAAAATTCTTTTGCTGGGCGATATGAGTTGCTCGTAACCAAGTTATATTCAAAGCACTCGTCCATCAGTGACTACAATGGCCATTAAAGCGACTCAATTGATTTTTGGATCAATCAGTACTCATGGTTATGATTCAAATGAATTGGATGATATGGATCCAAATGAGTGTGAATGGATCAATCTAGGTCAGGCTGAAAAATTCATATGCAATCCCCCCTAATATCTCTTTTGCTATCAGAATGGATCAAGAAGAATTTTAGACATGGAGGAATAAACAAGGGTGTCACTTTCACTTCTTTGATGTACCATTGAAAGATAATCCAGGGGAGGTTGGAGTAGGAGGGGTTCTTTTGGACCTCGCTAAAAAATAGAGATACAATACGCATGGGACTTGGGATAAGCAACCAACAATCAAGTCAAATTATTAGCCTTGTGTAAAGGAATACACTTGCTATTTCAAGGAGAATTCAACAAACGATAGTCTATGGAGATTCCATAATTGTCATTCAACAAGTGAGAAAACTTCAAGGGAACAAGATGCATATTCACTCATCAATTCTGTAGAGAATAATATTACAGGTGTCAAAATTTGATAAGGTGGATTTCTTCCCTGTCAAGCCCCATCTCAATTTTGGTGTGGATGCAGTGGTAAACAAAGGAGTCTCTCACATAAATTTTTTTGGTCCTTGACAACTCTAATGGAAATTTCAATCCTTTTCCATGAAAATCCATAATAAACATTGGGAGGAGTAATATTTTTTCTTCTTAAACATAGAACTATGGCCATTATGTGCTGGTTGGAAAATCAGGTTTACGCTAGCCTCATTCTTCAATTTCCATTCCCATATTCTCTCTCTCCTCGACGGTATTTGAAGTATGATGTCCACCTGGCTTGTTCAAACATGGGCATGTAGTGGAAGAGGAAAATGGATCTATGTCCAATTATCTATTAAAACTGAAAGGATGGGAATGTATATTAAATCTGACCTTAATGAGATACGAGCATGTAACAGGTACAATTCGATTATGGAGGTGGAGACTATGTGCAGAGAATTAAATGTTGCATTTGGAGGAATGGTCTTATGCCCGCACAACTTAGTTAATTTCATTGAAATTTAAGAGGGCATTTCTATAATTTAAGAGGGCATTATAGAAATGGAGGTAGCAGGCTTTGGTTATAAGAATAGGCCATTTTGCGTCGTTTTTCTCATAGTTGATGCATGATATCTCAAATTGCAGGTCTGCAAGGTATACCGCGGGTTTAGTTTCAGCATGGCTCATTCATTTGAATAAGAAAAGGATGGATTTTCAATCCATGTGGACTATATCACGGTGAATTCAGAATATATATAGTAACTATGCTTAACAAGAAGGAAGCAATGTGATAAGATAGTATGCAGGCTCATCGTGAATCAAAAAATTGGTCTTCTGCAGAACAAGGTTGAACGTTTGTTGTTGAATTTTGATCCCATGGCTAAATTAGAAGCCCTGTCCAAGATTGGGGAAGATGGAAGTAGACAAGCAATGTTTGATGGGGAAACGCGATGGTGAATTTGGCCGTGGGAGGAGAGGAGAATCACATTACTGCTAAGGTGGCAAAGGAAGGACCGAGCGTTGCTCCTACACAACTGGGGAATATGGCAAAGAGTAAATAAGATTTATGTCCTGATTCTGGTGTTATTGGGTGGGATAGTTACACTATGTGTTTCTTAATCAATGTATTGCAATTATATTGTTATATTATGCTTATTTTGGTGAATATATAAACTCTATCAAATATCTAGTGTGTTTTGTAATGGGCTGTACTTCGTTATCAGATTTCAAATCTGGATGTATCTCGTTACTCTATGTACTGTTTTTTCTATTATGGAATATACAACGTTTTTTTCTTTTTCTGAAAAAAAAAATAGTCAGGTTAGAAGAAAATAAACTCTTTTTTTAGTTGATTTTGAACATTATTGATGAAGTATTTACTGAAGATGTAAAGGTTCTAGCCTTGAAACTAGACAACCATTACTATAAAATAATAACCATTTCTTAAAAAAAATAATGAATAATGGATTAGAGTTCCATGTTTATGTAATTACAACACTTGTATATTTGTATATAAATTGTGGTTATATAGAGGTTGCATGTCATTATTAACAAAATATTTGAAAATATGTAAAAGAGATGATGTGTCATAAGATGCACTGATCTCAGAGATATTCGTGAAATGGATATGCTATTGAGGCTTTTCTATTGTTTCTTCAAATTTAGTTGGTAGGACTAACACCTAAGTTAGCTGCAATGATGAGACTACCCTACATGTGCAAGGGAAAGGTGAGGGTACATTGGAAATTTTTTTCCAAGAGGAGGGAGAGGGAGAAAGAAAAGAAAGGAGAAGAAAAAGAGGAATTAAGAAAAGAGGAGAAAAAAAATGTTCAGTAAGATGTTGGAGGAGTATCCAAAAATCATAAAGAAGGTTTTGGAAGAGAAGGTATTCAAGACACAAGGAATAAAGTATAAGCAATGTTTAATGAAATGGAGGAACATACTAGATAATGGGAGTATGTGAGTATCAAAACAAAAGTACCAAATGTTGTGTAAGAGTAAAATAGTGATGGAGCAAGCTAAAGGTATTATGCAAGCAAATGCACAATTTTTTTTATGCAAAGGGAATCTCATACAAGAGCGTTTAGATTTTTCCATATGTGATGGTGTTATGTATGAGCATTGAGGTGTGTGCACATGATAACTAGTAGGTTTGGAGGTGCAAGGAAATTGTTGGTGCATATAAAAAATGTTGACATTGAGTAGTGAGCACAAGGAGACATTTTGTGGAAAAGGGAAAATGGAGTTTGACATAGGAAAGCGAAAGGTTGATGACGTGGAAGTAAGTCACTCCAAGAAAGGATGAAGATCAATCAATACTAACAAGTTTTTGAAGTAGTGAGAAGTCCAAACATCAAAAGTGGTGAGGAAAAGGACATGAAAAATGGAATAAATTGAGTTTCCTCTAATAGGGGCTGAGGGAAACTTGAGATTGTTGTTTCAAGAAATATCTCCAAGGAAGAGTGAATAACTCCAAGATGTTGAAGGAAGTTGGTTTTTGGAAAAGGTACATTATAGAGAAGCAAATGGAGTTTCATTTGAGTGATTTGATGACTTAGGACAAAGAATATAAAGGCATCATATGGGCGAGGTGAAGAGTTTGGGCCCTTAGTGTATCAAAAAAATGCATGATAGGTGTGGAGTATAGAAGCGAGGAGAGGCTCTAGAGTTAAAGTGGAAAATATATTGTAACCTCGATATGATCCATAATTTTGTAGTAATTTATATATTCAAATAATAAAGAATAAATATAAAGCTTCACAATGTCATTTCTCCATGGGCTTTCAATAATAGATATGAGATATGATAGGAGATACATCAACAAAGGATTTCAATAAAATTACCACGATCATAGAGGTTAAGCACATGGTGTATCATAATCACTACTCTTATATCAACTTGTTATTACTCTCCCCAAAATTGGGAGGAGCATTGATGTTCAAAGACATAAAGATATTTGTCATTGTGAGAATCCTAAAATATTGAGTGAGATCACTAGGAGAGTAAAACTTATGGATAAATAAAATGACACTAGGAAGGGGGTAACTAATGGCTACATAAAACATCATGGATATGTAAGACTTTTTACACTCTCTCAAGTTGATGATCATTGTTTAAATAAATTACTAAGAGGTGGACACTAGTCACTATGTAAACTAGGATGGAAAACCCATAATCCTAAGGAAGAAAATTGGTTGTAACGTGTTGGCAATATGATGCAGAATGTTGTCCTTGATGGCAACCCACTTAATGAAGATGAAGATATGAGATTGTTGGCATGTGTTGTCCTTGATGGCAATCCACCTGATGAAGTTATTCTTGACTTGATGGACTTGGTAAAAGATGTAAATCTAATGTGAAATGATGTTTGTTGGCAATATGATGCTGAGTGTTGTCCGTGATGACAACCCACTTGATAGAGTGTTGTCCTTGAATGGCACCCTACTTGATGAAGTTGTGCTTGATAGAATATGTCTTGATGAACTTATTAAATGATGTAAAACTGATGTATCTACAGTAAGTACAGAAGGCAATGAAGAAAAGAACTCAGTATGTGCTAGATCTATGATGAAAAGAGTATGTTTCAAGGCATACGCAGATTTGTCTAGGAGAAGTCGCGTATGCACGCGGTAAAGTATGTGCCAAGTCGCGTATGGGCAAAAGCGCTCAAAAAGTGCAAAACCAGGGGTAACTACCATGGTATTGACCCATTGTATTGAGTAATGATTGGTCTATGTGACCCCGTCCAGGAATACCATCGGAAGTAATGTGGTTTTGGCTCATGGTATTGATAAAGGGTAAACCTATATAAAGAGAAGAAATTCATTGTGCAAATCAGGAGTGGGGGTGCAAGATGTCTGAGCTTGAATGAATACTCCTCTCTGAAGTATATCTGAATGGAAAGGGTTACAGTTGAATGATAGATCTGAATGCATGATGCACCAATGATGAAGAAGGGTATCTAGATCTGAAATGTACTTGTATTTGCTAGATCTGTTTATGGAATGATTAGATCTGAGATGAGGCGAACATCTGTCTTAAGTAAAGGGTAAAATTTGTGTGATGTATCTGTTCTGAAGAATTGCATTGACCTAAATTTCTGAAGAACCATACGCTAGTTTGTCGAAGAGGAAGCGCGTATATACGCGGCTTCGCTGAAGAGAAAGCGCGTATGCGCAGTGAAATTAACTCTGTAATATGTACTGAAGTATACGCGAGTTTGTATGGTAGAAGGCGCGTATATACGCTGGATCAGTGAAAGGAAGGCGTGTATGCAAACTAGGGTTTGCTGAAGTATGAAGTATCAAATGTCTGATATGTTCTGCTGTGTTTCTGCTATCTGTTTTCTACAGTTCTGAGTTGTCTGTATCGGTTTAGTTGTATGATTGAGCTTAAATGTGTGGAGTGGGTCCAGTTTGAAAATATGATGAAACGAGGCCTGCAAGTTGTGCTCTATTGAATTTGTTTGGATCCAGTGTGAAAATTGATGAAACATGGTCCATGGTGGAGCTGAGGGTTGTAGCCTTCAGTCAGGGGGTTGTAGCTCCCTTTCAGGTGAGGCTGGTAAACGAGATCAGGGGGTCGTAGCTCCCTTCCAGGAGAGGCTGGTAAAGGAGAGCAGGGGGTCGTAGCTCCCTTCCAGGAGATGCTGGTAAACGAGCGTAGGTGGGTGCCTGCGTGCTGGTAGGAGTCTACACCAGCACATATGTTGTAAGACGTTTTCTCTATAATAAAATATTGAAGGCTGAGCAACGGCAGCGGTGGTTTTCTCCCGACTTGGGTTTCCACCTAAAATTCTGGTGTTCATGTGTGATGCTTTATTTTGTTTGATGGTTTATACTGTATTACTGCACATGTCTACTGCTATATAAACATATGATGAATGAACAAATGCAAGGATCTAAGTAAAGAAGTAAGTGTTTATTAAGATCTCTGTGCATACGCTAGTTTAGTAAAGGGTATCCGCGTATATACGCGAGTCTATATCAGGAAAGTAGCGTATGGGTTTCTAAGGAATGAAAAAGTAAAAAGTTTTGAATATGCAGTAAATACTGATTCACCCCCCCCCCCTCTCAGTATTTTTCCCAACAATTGGTATCAGAGCTGGTCCTTCTGCAGAAGCTTGATCGCTTGAAGGAGATCCGTCGCAATGGGAAGTCAAGAAGGAGTAATGTCTATAAAGCCACCTCTATTCAATGGAAGCAATCTGATATTCTCGAAGGTACGTACAAAAGCATATCTGCAAAGTCTTGGTGCAGATGTATGGGCAATCGTGGAAGAAGGTTATCAATACCCAGCAAGTATTCCTACTGATGCAAATAGAAAGGAAGCAAATATGAACAATGCGAAATCAAATAATGTCCTATTAGGAAGCATGTCTGAATCAGAATTTGCTAAAGTGATGCAGCTACATTCAGCAAAAGAAATATGGGACAAAATCAATCTGAGCTATGAAGGAGATACAAAGGTAAAAAGTGCAAAACTCCAAACTCTTAGAATTGAATATGAAAATTTGAAGATGCATAGTGATGAAAGTATTGCTAGTTTCTTTCTTCGTCTAGATGATATTGTAAATCGGATGAGAAATTTGGGTGAAACCATAACTGATACTACTCTGGTAGAAAAAGTCTTAAGATCCTTGACTTCAAGATTTGACTCTAAAGTTTCAGCTATTGAAGAAAGGCAAGATCTGCAAACTCTTACTATTGTTCAATTACATGGTATTTTGACTGATTTTGAAATGAGACAAGGAGGTCCTTCTCAAATCAGAGAAGTTGCTTTTAAGGTGTCTGCAAAAGGAAAGGAAAAGGAATTTGTCAAAGAAACCAGCTATATATCCGAAGAAGAAGAAGCAAATTTTGTGAGAAAACTCCAACTAGGCACTGGAAGATTCAAAGGTAAGCTTCCCTTCAAATGTTTTGAGTGTGGAAAAGTTGGTCACTATGCTGCTAAATGTCCTTATAGAGAAAAACATGGTAAAGGGAAACAATTTGAAAAGAGGAAGAGTTATTATGCAAATGAAGATGATGATGAAGTGTTCAGTGAAGATGAAGAAGATTCTGACCATGAACTGAAAGTGCTCATGGCAAAGAAGCAAAAGAAGAAGGCTACTCGAAGCAAGGAAATATCTCAGAAAACATGTGTAGCAAAAATTGAAGAAGATGATTCAGGTACTGATTGGGGTCCTTGTGATAATCTTCTTTGTGCAAGCAATGGTATAGATAGTGAAAGTAAAGTTATGGATCTAGAAGAAACTCTCAAGATTAAAGTTGAAGAAATACAAAGTTCATCTAATAAGTAATAATCTATCTACAAAGAGATGATCTCTCAAATGAAAGAACAAATAGAAATGCTGAATGGACAGGTGGACAAGTATCAAAGGTTTCATACTTATGCATCCAATCGAATTGAAAGACTAGAAGCAGAAATCAACGATCTAAATGTAGATCTCGAAAAATCAAGCAAGAAGAATGAAGGTCTTGAAGCTGGAATCATCTCTCTACAAGCAGATCTTGAAGCATCAAGTAAGAAGAATGAGGAACCTCTACAATCATTTGAAAAGGAAGGGCTTGAAGCAGAAATCATCTCCCTCAAGGAAGACCTGGATAAATCAAATAAGAAGAATGAAGAGCTGCAACAAACATGTGAAGAAAATGAAAATTGGTTGAAAGAAGAGATTCTAAATCTGAAGGATCAAGTAGAAGATGGAAAAAGGAAAGAAGAAAGCATGACAAAGCAATGTCAAGCCTTGGAGGTTGAGGTAAACATTCTCAAAGGTAAATTAGAAGAAAAGGTTAAACTTTTGAGGTTTCAAGATAATACTAATATTTTGGACAATATTCTGAGTAATCAAAGGTCTCCTGCTATCAAACTTGGTCTTGGTTTTCATGAAACTGTTAAAGGAGAATCTAGCTCACAAGGAAGTGCTAAAGATTCAAAGGAAGTCAATGCAAAACCTGAAGAGTTGAAAGAAACAAAAGGTCAACCAACGATCATGAATTCTCAAAGGAAATCAGTCAATAATGTTGAATGTTTTAAATGTCATAATTATGGGCATGTTGCAGAAAATTGCAGGAGCTGATCATTTCAACCTCAAAAAAACAGTTCCTACATAGAAAGGTACTCTAGTTTCTTCAAGGGATATTGTTTTTCATGTAACAAGTATGGACATAAAGCAGCTGATTTTAAAAGGAGGAAGATTAGAAATACTCATTATGATTCTTATGCTTATTTTTCTGGACACATGAGATGTTATTCTTGTAACAAGTATGGACATGTAGAAAAGGAATGCAGGTTGAACAGATCTGAGAAAGTGGACAATTTTCAGCACGCAGTTAGGAAGTTCAAGCAAATTTGGAAAAAGAAGGAGGACCAATCAGAAACGTAGGGAATTCTGACCCTACTACAGTCATCCACTTCTGAAGCTTACTTCTCTTGTTGACTGCAGGAATGATGTGGGATACAATATGAGATTTAGTAATGAATCTTCACAGGGGGAGCAATGAATGATGACTCTCATGGTTGATTTGATTATTCTGGTTATATGTATTTCTGACAGAGCATTTGATATGAAGAAGACAAGTACAGGAAGGACAAATTCAGGGGGAGATGAAGGAATGTGAAATTTTTTTCTATGCTTCACTTTCCATACGCGTGTTAGATGAACAAAAGTCGTGTATACACGCGAGGTTTAGCAGACACAGTCGCGTATGCATTTATGATAAGAGAATTGGGATGACAGCTGAAGATCAGGAGCAGAGGTTCAGGGGGAGCATCAGTCTGACTGTTAATAACTGTATTATTGACTCAGTATCAGCTTAGTTTCTCAGTTCTAAATTATGATATGATACTTGGCTTCTTATGTTAAATATTATGGATGAGTCCTGTTTGCTTTTTGATGAAGAGTATTCGTTGCTGAGATGAAAGTCTTATAATTCAAAGATAAGGACAGATCATACAGATATTGTTGCTGATGACTTGCTGATAAAGGTTTTCAAGTTGCGCAAGTTAAGGAGGAGCACTGGTTCAGGGGGAGCAGCAGGTTGAATACTAATGATTGCATTGTTGGCACTATGACTGCTTATTCTTTGGTTATTGTGATACTCATGCTTAAATGATGATGACCTGGTATATGGTTTATTATGATGAAATTTTGAGCCCTGTTTGCTGAAAAGTATCTTTTGTGCTCACACATGGATGAGTTGGAAGTCGTTTGATTCAGAAATAAGAATAGATCATGCAGAGTTTGTTACTATGGTTGAGATCTTTTCCCTACATATGTTACTTCATGTTAAATCTTAAAGATCATGGTGATATTGGACCACATGGATGATTGACACATATTTGAAGATGTTGTTCTGGTATGATAATCTCTCTTGGAAAGATTGTATTGATGTTGCAAAGAATCTGAAGGCTTGGTTACTAATGTGCTTATGCTACAACCGTTGGATGACGCTTGAAGACACAACTACACTGTTCTATCTATCTGTATTCCAGGGAAGCATTCAAATATCTCAGAAAGAAGCTGAACACTATCTTTGCCTCACAGAGGATCAGATCTGGTTGAAATATAGAAGATGGTAGTGGATACGCGGATTTCATGAAACACAGTCGCGTATATACGTGAGTTCATTCACATAAAACCGCGTATGTCTGATTGCTGACAAATTTCTACTTGGGGTCAGCTTTCTTCAGCACAGTTGCAGTGTTGTTTGGTATCTCTGATATCTCTGGTGGTGTTCCAGTTCTTATAATATTGTTTCAATCTCTGATGTTTTGATAAAGATGCCTTGATGATTGGTTGAAAGTGTTCAGGATGCATAAACTAAGGGGGAGCCTTAGTCATATGGAAAGGATGCTTGGATGCACAGATTCAGGGGGAGCACTAGCCTTGCTGAGTATAATGCATTGTTGGCATTATGATGGTTCTTAAATATGTTCTTTGAAGTCTTTCTGGTATTGGTCATAAAAAGTCATTCTTGTAATTTGATAAAAAGGTCATGATGAGAACCATGATGTAAAATTGTAATATTCAGTCATGTAAGGACTTGTTCATTTTGTAAACCCACTTGGTTGGGTAGTTGAGTCAAATTTGTAAACCCACTTGGTTGGGTATTTGAGTCTCATTTGTAAATCCACTTGGTTGGATCTTTGATGTAAGTATGAGTCATTGGTGATAGGAAGGTCATAGAGTCATGTACTTCATTGAAAAATATGTTTGAAGATTCAACATGAACTCAGGGGGAGCATGGTCACTTCAGTACATCGATTCGCAGAATACTTCTTCAGCATGAGGAGAGGCAAGGGGAGAGGTGTTGGAGCTGATCCTGCCTCTTTGCCCTTGATGTCAAAGGGAGAGTGACATGGTGTTTGAATGAAGAGAAAGAATGGGGAGAGGACAGGTGTCATCAGATTCTATCGTAATGACCGTTGTGGCTTTACTCAAACACCATCGTGGTTGCCATCAAGTCCAAAGGGGGAGATTGTTGGAAATATGATGCAGAATGTTGTCCTTGATGGCAACCCACTTAATGAAGATGAAGATATGAGATTGTTGGCATGTGTTGTCCTTGATGGCAATCCACCTGATGAAGTTATTCTTGACTTGATGGACTTGGTAAAAGATGTAAATCTGATGTGAAATGATGTTTGTTGGCAATATGATGCTGAGTGTTGTCCGTGATGACAACCCACTTGATAGAGTGTTGTCCTTGAATGGCACCCTACTTGATGAAGTTGTGCTTGATAGAATATGTCTTGATGAACTTATTAAATGATGTAAAAATGATGTATCTACAGTAAGTACAGAAGGCAATGAAGAAAGGAACTCAGTATGTGCTATATCTATGATGAAAAGAGTATGTTTCAAGGCATACGCGGATTTGTCTAGGAGAAGTCGTGTATGCACGCGGTAAAGTACGTGCCAAGTCGCGTATGGGCAAAAGCGCTCAAAAAGTGCAAAAACAGGGGTAACTACCATGGTATTGACCCATTGTATTGAGTAATGATTGGTCTATGTGACCCCGTCCAGGAATACCATTGGAAGTAATGTGGTTTTGGCTCATGGTATTGATAAAGGGTAAACCTATATAAAGAGAAGAAATTCATTGTGCAAATCATGAGTGTGGGTGCAAGATGTCTGAGCTTGAATGAATACTCCTCTCTGAAGTATATCTGAATGGAAAGGGTTACAGTTGAATGATAGATCTGAATGCATGATGCACCAATGATGAAGAAGGGTATCTAGATCTGAAATGTACTTGTATTTGCTAGATCTGTTTATGGAATGATTAGATCTGAGATGAGGCGAACATCTGTCTGAAGTAAAGGGTAAAATATGTGTGATGTATCTGTTCTGAAGAATTGCATTGACCTAAATGTCTGAAGAACCATACGCTAGTTCGTCGAAGAGGAAGTGCGTATATACGCGGCTTCACTGAAGAGAAAGCGTGTATGCGCAGTGAAATTAACTCTGTAATATGTACTGAAGTATACGCGAGTTTGTATGGTAGAAGGCGCGTATATACGCTGGATCAGTGAAAGGAAGGCGCGTATGCAAACTAGGGTTTGCTGAAGTATGAAGTATCAAATGTTTGATTTGTTCTGCTGTGTTTCTGCTATCTGTATTCTACAGTTCTGAGTTGTCTGTATCAGTTTGGTTGTATGATTGAGCTTAAATGTGTGGAGTGGGTCCAGTCTGAAAATATGATGAAACGAGGCCTGCAAGTTGTGCTCTATTGAATTTGTTTGGATCCAGTGTGAAAATCATGAAACATGGTCCATGGTGGAGCTCGAGGTTGTAGCCTTCAATGGGGTTGTAGCTCCTTCCGTGTGAGGTCGTGGTAAACGAGATCGTAAGTCAGAAATTTCTTCCGTAGAGAGAAATGAAAGGAGAGCAGGGGGTCGTAGCTCCCTTCCAGGAGATGCTGGTAAACGAGCATAGGTGGGTGCCTGCGTGCTGGTAGGAGTCTACACCAGCACATATGTTGTAAGATGTTTTCTCTATAATAAAATATTGAAGGCTGAGCAACGGCAGCGGTGGTTTTCTCCCGACTTGGGTTTCCACCTAAAATCCTGGTGTTCATGTGTGATGCTTATGTGTGATGGTTTATTCTGTTTGATGGTTTATACTGTTATTACTGCACATGTCTGCTGCTATATAAACATCTGATGAATGAAAAAATTCAAGAATCTAAGTAAAGAAGTAAGTGTTTATTAAGATCTCTGTGCATACGCTAGTTTAGTAAAGGGTATCCGCGTATATACGCGACTCTGTATCAGGAAAATAGCGTATGGGTTTCTAAGGAATGAAAAAGTAAAAAGTTTTGAATATGCAGTAAATACTGATTCATCCCCCCCTCTCAGTATTTTTCCCAACATAACGAGGGGAAAATTGGTAACCCAAGAAGTAGGAAAATAGTGAAATGAATATGCATGAGTGCGTGTTTTTCTAGCACAATAACTAGGCATCTTTTAATTCATGAATAAAAAACACTAAAAGAGAGGAAAAAAAAAAAAAACATGTAGCATTCATGGGAGTGTGTGAGTGTGTTTTTTTTTTGTAAGCTGAGTAGTACCTTTCATTCATTCATAAAAAATGGTAGATTACAATAGATAATCTCTTTAGAAGCCTCAACCTTCCCAATGGGAAACCAGGTCTGTTGGCCATCAGAAGGCACTATAAGCCAACCAAAACCGAAATGTTTTTAGTCTATCATATGCAAAAATATAAGCTGAACTGTTTAAATCCTTAAAAATATTTGTCCTACTAAGGCTACTTCCCTCTATGTACTTCATCAAAATATATAAAATAAAAACAGTAAACAAAAAAGGAAACAAACAAACTATTCCTTCGAGGACTCAATGGGCGTCGAGTCTTTGGCACTAGACCTAGGAATTTCTGATTGCTGAGGTTTCCTAAGAAGTTGTTCAATTCTACTGAAATGATCAGTCTACTGTTGAACCTGCAATTGCAAGATCTAGAAGTATTTTTGGATTTCCTGCAAAGAAGAATCTACCTACATGAATTTAGTTGTGTGCATGATGGCTTTGGCCACCAAATGTTTTATCCGCCAATAAAGGTGAAGGGTTTGTTGATACTGGGATACCCTGCCTCTGGTGTTGCCCGGGTCAGGAACAATGAGTTCCCCATCCAAATCTATTTCTCCTTCTTCTGCTTGGCGGGTGAGGGCCTCCTCCCACTTGGCGATTACTTTCCTAAATTTCCTGAGAATCTCTTGAACATATGCCTGAGCAACGTCATTGATATTCTTGGCCTGAGGTTTACAACCCGACCTCCTTGAGACCTAGGAGGAGGCATATCATTTCTCTTTCTTAGCCCCTCGCTTCCTTGTCTACCTCTAGTAGTCCCCCCTGCTTCCTCCTTGATGCTATTTTCCCACGCCACTGCATTCTTATGTCGTGTAGCAACCTGATAAGCCAATGAATAGGATGCCTTTACACCCCCAGTTGAGGTCTCGACTTCTCGCATGAAGCTTGTCTCTATGACAGGAGTAAGAACCATACACAAATGTAATGTATTATCAGTGAAGCGTAACAAATAAACCATAATCTGCCATCCCATATCACGATGATGGATAAGAACCATGCCCCCATCCTAGGTTTGATTCTAGATTTTCTCAGGCTTTCTAGATGGTATTACAATGATTTTAACCTTATCGACCTTGCGCACCCCAGAGGGCTGGAAAATCCATAAAATAATCATAGAATCATCTTCAAAATTAACATGTAGGTAAGGGTGGTTCTACCAACCCGCAGAATGGGTGGTCAATATTTCCAATTCGAATAATTCACAACTGTAACCTCCCAAATCTAGACCCATATCCCCCATTTTTTGTAGCATGATAGCATACAAAATGGAAATTGGCATTATCAACCTAGAGAGGACCTATGAAGACCACCCATGACTGTTACACCATTTTTTGGTCATCTAACCTATTATCATTAGATGGACCCAAGTACACCATGTAAGACCAATTTTACCCTAAGTAAAATTGCCTTCACTATGTTAAATAACGTAATAAACCTCATTTATTAGGTTGTTTATGGTCTAAACAGGAAACCCCAAAAGGAAATATTAAACAAACCTATATTTGTTTGATTTTTTTCATGGAATAATTAATTAAACCATAATTTAATTATTATTCCCAGTCATGTTTAACCCAAAAACAAAGAAATTAATCAGATAAACCTTTATTTATCTTATTATTTTCTAGGAATAATTATCTAAATCTTATTTAGATAATATTCCTTGTTAAATATGACCAAATCACCCACAAATAATTAAATAAATCATTATTTATTTGATTATCTTCTAACCACTTCCTTAAAAAGATAAATACATCATTTATTTATTTATTTTTGACAAATCAAGGGATTTGACCCAAGTCAAATACCTTTTCCCTCCAACAAATATAATAAAATATTCCATAAAAAGTGGATCTAGATCTGGTTAACCCATGCACCAAGATCTAGAATGACCCAACATTTTGTTATAAATAGGAGGGTTTTTCCTACCATTCTTCACCTTTTGTTGCCTATTAGATCACTCTGGATCTATACACTTGGTCACATTTTTCCATTATTTGTTGTGTGAGCTCCCTTTGAGCTCTATTCTTTGCATTGGGTTTTCTACACCAACAAGAGAGAGAAATCTTAGATCTGAAGTGCTGAGGACTTCCAAGAACCCATCCCACTGAGGAGAATTGGATACGCCTTCTTGTTTTCCTCCTAGGTGCCCAATTAATATAAAAATTCTTTCAAAAATTGTTCTTGTTTTGTCTATTGGTATATGGAGCAAACCCTTGTTTTTACTGCTTAATGTCTTTCCATGCATAGATCTGGTTTTTTGCAGCTCTTTTCTTGTTCAACTAACCGCAGATCTGAAGATATTGGCAACCACTTTTGTTGTTAGGGCTATTAGTTATGCGTAGCTAAAGTGGTCCTTTTTCGTACACTTCGAAAAAGGATTCATACTAACAAATGGCGACTCCACACGGGTTTTAAATTACGACCGCTGTCGTTTTTCATATTCCTGCATATCCAGCTACTTCAGACCCTAGGGTTTCTTTTCAGCTATTTATTTTTCCTATTTTTATGTTATTTTTCTCACATAAAACCCCTAAACATTAAAATTTTTAACTTCTCCGCTGTTTCTCGCCTCTATTGCATTGTAGATGTGAGCATCAGCTTAACCTGAGACGGCAATTTTTTCAAAATTCGTCACGAGACAATCGGAATCGAGGTCAAGATTTTTCGCTTCTGAAATCGCACTGACTCTAGGTCGATTTTTTCACCTCTTCATGACCAGATCAAAAATAGGTCAGAAACTGCGACCTGCCCTTTGTTCAGCTGTTTTTCTGCAATTTTTCTGGGTTCTGCTGAAGCTTCTGTCAGGGTTTTCCAGTCTCTGTCTCAGCCCGCTTTGACCTGGTTCTAATTTTTTTTGGCTCATCTAAGTGGGAACATAGCCCCCTAGGGCTTCAGTACCCTCCACTTTTTGTGGAAGAGTTTTTAGCTGTTTCAACCGTCTTTTTTTCTGAGTTTCAGCCTTCCCTTTTTCAGATCTGATACCTCCTCCTTAGATCCCTTTAAATCAGCATTTCTTCCTTTCAAATCACCTCTTGTTGTTTTGTTTGGACCTTTCTTTAGGACCTCCTCCCTGACCTTTCTGCTTTTTGCTGATTTCCTCCCTTTTTCCAGCCACCTTGCCTCTGTCTCTTGGCTGTGATCTGCACCTCTTTTCAGCAGCTTTATCCTTTAGATCCCTGTCCCTCCCGACCTTAGATCTATTGGCTCTTTCACAGGTTTTGACCTGTGATTTTTCCTTTTTTAGACTAGCTTCAGGACCCGCCCTTCTTGCTAGATTGATGCACAGTGGTCGTTATTTTCTCTTCGTTGTTTCAAGATTATATATTGTTCTCTTATAGATTTATTTTCAAGCACAACATAATCCACTTCTTGCTCTCAAAACGGAAAGGGTTTTAAAATTAAAATTAACGCACGCCACACACTGACCCTAAGTGAAGAAGCACCTGGTTAACACCGCCTGGCAAAGACTTTAAAATCAATTGTCACTGCACATTGTCTACCCTTGACCTCTCTTGATTCTGTCCCTTTCTGCCCTTGTCGGTTTCCTTCTTCCCGTCATCCTTGCGCCCCCAAGGCGCCTTTCCGAGAGATCTTGGTCACTGGGCCTGGCCGATCGACCGCTCCGTCCCGGGTCGTTGCTTAGCCCTCCGAGTCCGCCCTCCGACTCCTCTTCTGATTCATTGGGTTCTCCTTCTCCTTCTGGTTCTCCCCCTGTCACCTTCACTATGTCTGGTCCAGGGCCTAACGCTAGCGGTGCTCCCGGCCCTAATGCCGAAACTACCCCTAGCGGAACCACCACAGGAACTACCTCGGCCATACCCTTGCTGCCATACATCGCAGGCCTCATCCTCCTCGATTTCAATCAGTTGATCAATGACCCTATCCGCCACGATGTTGGTTGGCCTGCTATGCCAACCAAGCTCCCCTCCAACATCCCTAAGTTCGAAGGCCTTGCTGGAGAAGATCCAACCAATCATGTCCGATCTTTCCACATGTGGTGTTCCTCCAATTCCATTACCGATGACTCCACTGTCTTCGTTTGTTCCAATGCACGCTTACCGGCGAAGCTTCTAAATGGTATGTAGACCAAGCCACTTCTTCCCATACCACCTTTGTGACCATTGCCCAAGCCTTTTTATCTTACTTCCAGCTCCCTCTCCGATACGATATCGGTACGGAGCTCTTGACTTCCTTTAAGAAAACATCTTCGACTCGCCTTTCCACCCATGTTCAGGAATGGCGACGTAGACGCAGCTTATGTCGAGCTCCCCCCTTCGAAGATCGGATCTATATGGACTGGTTCCTTCGCTCTCTCCTAGCTCCCATCGGCAAAGATGTCACCTCCCATTTCCCTCAAAACCGAAGAAGCCGCCCTCCAAATAGCCTTGAAATATGACCTGATCTACGCCCAGTCTGGTTATGTTTATACCGTCCTTCCTGACCTCCCCAGGCCCGGTGGCGCTAACGCCCCGGGGGCATCTCATTCCGCCGACGGTATCGTTGGAGCCCTTTCCCATCCGTATGCTCAACCTCCTATGGGCTACGGTCTCCCTCACGGAGGGGCCAACACCTCTAGCACTCTTCCCCCTCCCGGTAGCATGTACCCAGGATACGGCATGCCTCCTCCTTTTTCCCAACCTCCTGCTTACCTCAATGTTTCCCAACCTAACCATTACCCTTATCTGCAGCCTGGTGTGCCAGCTCCTCCAGCATATGCGCTTCCACCTCCCTTGCCTCCTCAACCCCAGCAACAGCACCTACAGCCCCCTTCAGGGCAAGTATTTGCACAGCAGGGTGCGACTAATCCCCCTTCTTCTCAAAGAAGGCAGAGAGGAAATCCAAATCAATCTGCCCCTGGTACTCGTGGACCCAATCCTCAAGGTTTTGACCCTAACACTGCTAACCAGCAACAGGGCACTCAGCCCAAGCCGGACAGGCCTCTTCGTACCAACAAGCCTTGTTCGTGTTGCGGTGTTTACGGTCATTACACCCACGATTGTCCCCTTTTACCACAGATGCGGCAGATGTGGGAGTCTCAAGCCACATTGCGTGGACAACATGCCTCCCCTCACGCTCCCCCTAATGTGGCCACTACTCAACCAGCTGTGTTTACTGATCCTTTCCCTCAGCAAGGATTCGTGGCTACCCAACCACCTGACGGGCGGGTCTCCACTCCACCCTCCATTTCTGGTTCCTCCGATTACCAGATCCTCATGATGACCTCTGATCCATCCCCAACCGTCGACCTTCACCTTCAAACTCGGTCTTGCCAGTACCCCAAGCCTCCTTCTCAGTCTGCCCCCGAGCCTCCTTCTTCAGGTTCTACAGAGCCTCTTTCGACATCCAGTGGCCCCTTACATATCCCTCAACCCAAAGTTGAGGTTCATACCAAGGTTCCTAAAGGACCCTTACGTCGAAACGCTGCTTCCGGTCGAGCTGCTCATTCGTATAGCATAGTAGATGATTTGGCGCAATCTCCTGCTGCCATTTCCACACTGGAACTCCTCCAGTCGTGCCCTTCCCAAAAGAAGGCTCTACTATCTGTCGTGGGCGTTGTAGATCCTGCTGATGACCAAATGATTGTTTTCGAACTCAATCGGACCATCCTCCTCTCCCTCCTTCCGTCGCCTTCCAAATCCCAGTCAAAATCTGGAACGCCAACGTTTCCCGGTGTATAATTGATGAGGGGGCATCCACCTGCGTGATGTTCGCTTCGGTTTGGAAGCAACTCGGATCCCATGAGTTGGCCCCTTCCACGATCACCCTTCGAGTGTGGGACGGCCATGCCTCCCAGCCCATTGGCCTGTTTCGTAATTGTCCTATCACCCTCGCTGGTAAGACTGCTTGCGTTGACGTCGAAGTCATAGACGCCCCGCTAGACTACAACATTCTATTGGGGCGAAGCTACACCTATGCTATGTCTGCTGTCCCATCCGCGGTTTTCCACAAGATGTCTTTCCCCCGTAATGGAAAGATAGTCACCATTGACCAGTTGACATATCATGAGCCAAAATCTCAGACCTCACCTGAGACGACCATCTCCTCTGTAGCCAACGAGCAAACTGTCGACTCCTTGACCAGTGTCTCCCCCGGCGTCTACAAAGATTCCTCTTTGCTCGGAACCTTCCCCGGTCTTCCTCCTCCTATCTCTGACCCCAGCTTATCGAATGTTTGCATGATGCAATCGTCTCAGGCTGCCCTTAAGCGGCCTGCTTCGGCTAGTCAGCAACCTCCCCCTCGCCCTCCGCAACCCACTCCTAGCCATTCATCTCAGCCAGCCGGACCTCCTCCTTCTGGCCCTCCCCCTACAGCTGGTATCCCTGAACCCCTTTATCCTCCTGGATCGGTTCCCCCAGGCCTTAACCATCTCGGAGCCATCCCTCCTGGTCATTACCCTGCTGGGCAGATACCTCTCCTGGCTCCCCCTCCCGGAGTATATTCTGTCCCCGTCATGGCCACCCTCTCTCTCCCTAACCTGACCTTGGGCATATCGGTCTGGTACCTTGATCCTCCCGCCGCTACCCTCCTGGTCACCCCAAACCCTACATGGCTTTGACACCGGTTCAACCGGTCCCCCTCGCTTCCTCCGTTGCCACTGTGCCCCCAGCACCTCCACAGGACCCTTCTCCTGTCGTGCCGGCTCCCGGGAAGAAAGACAAAGCTCGCAAGGGGGCATCCAAAGACAAGACCACCACAACTGACCTGACCCCTCCTCCGCCCGCAAAGCCTTGTGCCTTGTGTGATGTCACCGGTCATGCCACCCATGCTTGTCCCGAGTTGCCCCGTATTCAGCCCATTGTTAAAGTCGCGTTCCCCGAATCTCCAGTCCCGGAAGCCTCCATTCCTTCTTCATCCGTAACCAAGAACCCCAAGACTCTCCGCACCAACAAACCCTGTGCTTTATGCGGTGTTCATGGCCATTACTCCCACCATTTTCCTCACCTGACGCATTACCGCGCCTCTTTAGAGGTAGTCCGAGAGTGTGAGGTTAAACAAAATCAATCTGCCTCTCCCATACTCGCGTAGTATGCTTCGGGCCAGCCTGAGGATCCCCCCTCTCCCATCGACATTCCCCCCCCCTGATGTTCAGATGGCAGAGTCCACTACGACCATTCTTTACCTATCCTCCTTTGCGAGACACTTGGAGCCCAGTCCCCCTGCATCCGCCCTTTTTGTTTCGCCTGACCCCCTCGTTTCTACCCATACCCGAGATCACTCCACCCGTATCTCTGTTGACCTCCGCAGCCCGAGTCCTCGCCATACTTCCGATAACCCTCATATACCACCCTCTAGTTCGTATATGAGTCATAGTCATCCTGCTCCTTGCACTCCTTCCCGCAGTTGCCGCTCGATGTCTTCTATACACTCACGCTGCCATCATTGTCTCTCCTCCCTTCATTTGTTGTCTTGTAACACCATTCCGCAGGACCCCCCGTCCACACCCTTTATCGGTTACGCCGATGGTGCAAGTCGTTACTCCCGAAATCTAGCCTCGGCAGGTTGGGCCATCTTCACCCCCTTGCATGCCCTTGTTCTCTCTAACGGGGTCTGCATTGGTTCTGCCACCAACAATCAGGCCGAATATGATGCAGTGTGTGGTCTCTTAGCCGATGCCCTCTTCCATCGCATCCTCCATCTGCACGTTCGTTTGGATTCCCTACTTCTTGTCATGCAACTAAATGGTGTTTATCGTGTGCATAACCCTGTGCTGTTTAGACGCTATTTACGAGTGAAACTCTTGATACGTGCATTTGAAACCATAACTTTCAACCATGTACCTCGAGAACAGAATCACTATGTAGATAGTATTTCAAACCATGTTCTAGATTGGCATTTATCACACGCATTTCATACAAGAAAATAACATTCATAATCATTAAACATGATGCATATCCATAATATGTGTCGCAAAAACATGTGTGTAGAGTCCATCTACTCTGATACATATGACATGCCCATAGCATGTTACAAAAAACTCAAAACTGGGGGCACCACCTGCCCCTACATACATACTAGGGGGCACCACATGCCCTACACCTAATCACTATCTGGCGGATCCCAAGCCAATGGCTCTGCCCCTGCAGCCTGTAGATCACGTATCCCCTGACCGGCCATCGCCATGCGCCGCATGACCCCTCGCCATTCCGAGGGTAGACCAATACATGGCTCTATGTATTGGTCGTCTAAGTCCTGCCACCCGCGCTCTGATACTCCGGTCAGCAACCTTTCGCATCTACGGCGGATGTCCTCCAGAAGGGCGGCTGCATCCTCATTTTGCGCTGCTCTCGACCCACTCGGACCTGCAGCTCCAGCTGCTGCCGGTCGTCCCATATATCCGGCCGGTTTTACCAGCGCTATATCTGCATACCAACAGTACATGAATCAGTACCCTAGCTACTATTCAAAAAACTGTAACATGCCCATACAAGAATAGCAATCTGTCACTTACCATCGGGCCCCCAGACTCGACCAGGCGGAAGTGGCAGGTCTGGATCTCCACAATAACTCATCCCACTATAGGGATAGTCGTCTATGTATAACGACATCTGATCCCAATGGGCAAAAAACTCAGGTCGAAACACTCGCCCGACCGCCCCTCCTCCTCTGCACAGTAGCCGCCCCCACCGGCGCATCCTGGGCTCTCTCGGGCCCCCATCTGGAAGCTGTATACGAGGCCGCAAGGTCGGGATCTTCTCAAAGAAGAAGGCGCACAATAAAGTCCCATACGAGCAATCATGGTTCACTTGCCGCTTGCAGAGCGACAACTGTCGCTTTAGCGACACCAGCATCATTTGGGCCCACCCATAGTAGGTCCCACTCAACACACTCTCCACAATCATCATCTGCCCCCCAGTGATGTGATGGAGCGCCTGGTTGCCCAGGATACGCAGCACAACTGCTGCCACTGCACGGGTCTCTAGTCTCTCTAGATCCGCGATCGGTATCCGAGTCCCCTTGACTTGGAGACCTGGTCGACAATGTCGCTCCACAAACTCCATGATATGCCGCCCCCACGGTAATAATGGCTGCGTGTTTCCCACCATCCCCAGTGGCAGGAGACCCGTCAGGAAATACACATCCTGGACTGTCAGTTCGATCCTGTGCCCCTGCACTACAAAGACCTCATGCTCTGGATCCCAGTAACTGATAATCCGAGCCAACAAAGGCTCTCCTACTCTCATCAAAGGGTTCTCCAAAAAATTTAGAACCCCAAACCTGGCCAACACACGATGGACACCCTGATCCGCCTGGATCTCTACCCGTAATGTACCCAAGTCTCTCTCTCTCTCCAGTTAACCCGTAAATCTGCCATACCTGCACAAAAACATCATCTTTTTCAGCATACAGATCGGGAATACCATAACCAAACACAAAAACCCAACTCTCAGCAATTAAACAGCACCAAAACCCCCTCATCTCCCAGGTCGCAGTTTTCTGCCCAATTCTGGGACAGGTCACAGTTTTCGACCTGAAACCTGCTTCCCAGGTCGCACTTTTTGGCCCAAAAAGTGCGACCCAGCCGTAGAGATGAAGGAGGGTCTGTTTCTGAGATTTTGGGCCCTAAACTGAACTTTCAATCCATCAAAATGAAAGAGTAAGGTTAGGCCTCTTACCTGCAACTGACGGATCTCGATTCCAATGGTCGGTTTGTCCGCTACGCTCGCCGCAAGATTTAGGGCCTTCTCTCCTCTCTACATTCACCACAGCAACAATATCAAATGAGTGAATTTGGAGGGAAAACTGCCTTATTAAAAGAGAACCCCTGTTTCTTCTTTTGACTGCTGCGACCATCCCGTAGCCCCGTTTGACAAACCGTCTGCACCGTTGGAAAGCTCTCACCGAGCCCTCAAATGGGTATCTATTAGTTTTTTGTGATTTGATACTTCACTAAGACACATTTTGTCCAAGAAGGGTCACTTCACCTCTCCTTAAAATCGAATTTCCTCACTTACGACACTTATACTTGGGGCACCATTTTGCTTCCTTACTTGTCTTTGTTCATGTCGATTTTCGTCATGAGTTACCATCTTGTACTCATGTTTTCATGGTCCCCCATTGGGCCTTTACTGTGTGGCAGCACCATCGAGTCGCCCTTGTTTAGAGCATCCAAGTTGAGTCATCATCGCATTCATGGAGTCTATCCCGAGTCCCTTTGTACCCCGCCATAGCCCTCCATCCTTCATTGCTTGGTCTCTCTCTTGTGTCACACATTATGACCTTCAGTCCCACTATCCCCTATCCCTTATGATATTGTGTCAGTCGCTGCCATGTCATTCATGCCCTTTATGCTCTAACAAGGGAAGTCGTCCATTCGCTACTCAGTCCTTTCCATTTCACTATCATCATTAGTGTCAGTCTATCCGTCGCTCTACTATTTTCTCTCATGCCTTAGTTGAGGATCTCTCATTGCCTCACCTATGGCGGACCTCCTTCTGTCGACATCAGCTCCTTCATTCCAGAAGACAGGTCTAGAGGGCGGTGTACCTTGGTTCCATCTTCCACTCTTGTTCGGTGCCTCAGATCAGGCAAAGGGATCTCTCATTTCCCTTTGACTTGATTGTTTCTCCACTCCAGCTCCTTTCATCATGATCGAGATCCGTATACTTGATGGTTCAATGATACAGCAACGGTTCTTGCTGATTCCCGGGTGTGTGTGAGATGTCTCAACCCTCATGAGGGGGTGGCCCTGCAGGTAGCCCCCCACATGCCCAGATGACCTCCTCCTTGCAGCCTTCGATGCAGCTCCAGATATTTGATGATGTTGGCCTTAGCCACTTGCAGCACCTCTTTGATTTGCATGTATCAGTCAGATTTTGTGAGCTCTTCCCCATTTACAGGGGGCATTTGGGTTGTATTTGTATCTCATGTACTCAGATATTATTATATAAGTCCTGGCTGTTATCCCAGGCACAACATGTATGTGGGATTCCTCATTGTATTTTTATCTGGCTCATGATTATGCTGGCTGTACTTTATGGTTCGTTCCCTTGTTTATTGGACACACTATTCTTTTGTACTTTGTCTCGGCGGGCATAGGTATGCCTCCCCCGCCGCCTTCAACACAGGTACCCTCTCATAAAAAGAGACTTGTTTCACCTGCGAGTCTCATCTCCTAAGGGTCTAGTTCTTCAGCACACTATTTACCTTGCATTTCTCTCTCTGACTTCCCTTTTGTTGTCTGGTGATTGATTTCTTACAACGTACTTCAGTCATACGATTTTCTCCTGACACTCGCACGCTGGGGGGCAATCTGCTACACCATTTTTTGGTCATCTAACCTATTATCATTAGATGGACTCAAGTACACCATGTAAGACCAATTTTACCCTAAGTAAAATTGCCTTCACTATGTTAAATAACTTAATAAACCACATTTATTAGGTTGTTTATGGTCTAAACAGAAAACCCCAAAAGGAAATATTAAACAAACCTATATTTGTTTGATTTTCCTCATGGAATAATTAATTAAACCATAATTTAATTATTATTCCCATTCATGTTTAACCCAAAAACAAAGAAATTAATTAGATAAACCTTTATTTATCTTATTATTTTCTAGGAATAATTATTTAAATCTTATTTAGATAATATTCCTTGTTAAATATGACCAAATCACCCACAAACAATTAAATAAATCATTATTTATTTGATTATCCTTCAACCACTTCCTTAAAAAGATAAATAAATCATTTATTTATTTATTATTGACAAATAAAGGGATTTGACCCAAGTCAAATACTTTTTTCCTCCAACAAATATAATAAAATATTCCATAAAAGGTGGATCTAGATTTGGTTAACATTATTTTAATCATGCACCAAGATCTAGAATGACCCAATATTTTGTTATAAATAGGAGGGTTTTTCCTATCATTCTTCACCTTTTGTTGCCTATGAGATCACTCTGGATCTATACACTTGGTCACAATTTTCCATTATTTGCTGTGTGAGCTCCCTTTGAGCTCTATTCTTTGCATTGGGTTTTCTACACCAACAAGAGAGAGAAATCTTAGATCTGAAGTGCTGAGGACTTCCAAGAACCCATCCCACTGAGGAGAATTGGATATGCCTTCTTTTTTTCCTCCCAGGTGCCCAATTAATACAAAAATTCTTTCAAAAATCATTCTTGTCTTGTCTATTGGTATATGGAGCAAACCCTTGTTTTTACTGCTTAATGTCTTTCCATGCATAGATCTGGTTTTTTGCAGCTCTTTTCTTGTTCAACTAACCGCAGATCTGAAGATATTGGCAGCCACTTTTGTTGTTAGGGCTATAATTATGCGTAGCTAAAGCGGTCATTTTTCATACACTTCGACAAAGGATTCATACTAACAATGACCCCAAGTAGATAGAGGAGTCGATGCATCCAACAAAATATTCCATTTCAAAGTTGAAAGCACAAAATTTTCAGCGACCTCCATACTCATGAAACATAAAAGTGAGAGAGTCAAAATAACATACCCTTGGTTTTCTAGGCGCCACAACTTGAGATACTGAGTCCCGTCACTCCTGTTGACTCCGAGCCAAATGACTTACACCCACAGAAGAATGGCCTCTGAATAACAAAGCCAGAGTATAAGCTCCTAGTGGATCTGCCATTCCTCCATCTCCCAACTTGCCTTATGATGGCGCCTTCGGGAGTCACATACCCTGTTTCGCACACCGCCTTTGTTGCCTCCATCCCTTGGCCACCTGCTGCTATCTAACCCTCTCTGCGGGTCGTAAGGCCTTTCCTTAATTGTTGTAATCATGATCCACTTGGGGATATGCGACCTGATCGCACCCCAATCGGGGGATCAATGGGTCTGTTGACTTGATTATTCATCTTAAATTGTGAAAGGTGGGTAGTTGTAGGGGAATTTATTTGTCGTTGAAGATTACTGCACATGAAAAGTTTTTATGTGGTGGAGAAACTACACACCATGAATTTTCACATTAATATTATTATATTAAAAACATATTTTATGTATTGAATTTATAAAATAATTAAATAATAAAAAATTGTATGCATATATAAATTAAGTACTCTCTCTCTCTCTCTCTATATATATATATAGAGAGAGAGAGAGAGAGAGATTTGTGTGTGTTTATTACTTTAGGTTTATTTGGAAAATTGCGTGCTCGAGTAGATCTTTCCCATTTGTAAAACCTAGGTAGGTATTTTAATAGGGCTTGTTAGTTTTTAGTTGATGTGGAGCCATCCCTGTTAGTTTACGTAGAATGGGAGGAGAATTTTTGTATGAGTGATCTAGAGATAGTTGTTCTCACTCCAAGAGCATTTACTTTGTCATAATGTGGAAGTAGTGGAGTTGTTATTGTGCCCTTAGAGATATTATGTAACAAGGGTTGAGAAGGTTTGTTTCATTTTTGGTTTAGGGTAGAGAAGGGTTTAGTGGAAGTTAGCTCGGGAAGGGTTGGATCATAGGTCCAATCCTTTGGATTTTGAAAAGGGTATTGAATGAGGCAATCTCAAGCCAAGTTAAAGGCATATCATTGGGAGTCCAATATTTTGAAATCCTTCTAGGTATTTTTATTTTAAGTTGAATATTATTGTGAAGTCTTTTATTTTCAATGGTTTCTTCTAGAGAAGGGATGTGCAAAAATTTTAGTGGGAATCTAAGTGAAATATAGACAAATGTTGGTGTGTAAGGGTTCTGTGATATTCCTACAAAACCCTCCCAAAAAATTATGAAGCTTCTATCCTAGAATATAAGGGATTTGGGAAGCCCCGTAAAAATCCTATCAGTTAAGGATATGGTAAAGCAGGAAAGGTCATGGATACTATTACTTTAAGAGACCAATCTTGAAGAAACTGAAGTGATTAAGGTAGTTAACACCTTTTGGAGGGATATATTTGGAATAGAATATAACTCCATAGGAGCTTCAGGTGGAATAAGTATGTTTTAGTCGAGTTTTCACTTCAATCTCATTGAAAGTATTAAAGCAAAATTTTGGGTTGTCGTGCTCTTGGAAATAAAAGATACAGGGGAGAAAAAACATGTTATCAATATGTATGCTCTAGTACTATATGTCGAAAAATAAAAATTTTAGGATTATCACATCTCTCTAAAGGAGAAATATTGGCATAGCAGTTGAATTGTGGGAGGGGATTTTAATATTATCCTCATGAATTCAAAACAAGAGAGAGGAAAATGTCTTATGTGAGATCCCTTTGAGGAGAAAATGAAAGATTTGATTAATGAGTGTGATATTTTTGACCTCCCTCCTAAAACAAGGAAGTATACTTGGTTGAATAAAAGAAATAGGGATAGTTACAATGTAGCTTGCATGTTTAGGTTTTTAATTCATAGTTTCTAGCTTTTAAAAGGGATGGAATGTGTTTCAAATATTTGGCCTCAAGGAGAATTCAATCATTAACCAATATCTCTAGCAATAGATTGTATGGAGGATCTAGGTCTGATTCCTTTTAGGTATAATCAAACTTGGATAAAAGAATGAGTATTAGAATTGATTAGACAAGCATGGAAGACCTCAGTCATTAGATATCCTACTTATGTATGGGAATCAAATCTGACGACTGTAAATCAAGAGCTTTGTAAATCGGCTAAGGAACAGTCTCAGCCCCCTGCCCAAAAGTGGCTAGTATTAGTCCAACAATTAGAAACTCATCAACACATAATGGAAACAAACCTAATGTAGAAATGACATTTTGAAAGGGAAAAGGAGATAACGAGGACATTTTTTGTTGTCAGTAGTGTTAGTACTCTATAATTTAGAAGATTGGAAAGACTAAAATATAAAGCACAACATCAAACCACTTTGGAGTCCAAGACCTAGCCTTCCTAGAGTAAGAGAGGGTTCTCTCTGTTTTATAATTTATGATTTAGCTTGAGGATTATAGTTGCAGATGTTAGGCTAGTTATAGAAATTAGGTTTTTTTTTTGGGCTGTAGAGGCTATTCCATTGGGCGATGGAGTCAAAGGCTGGAAAGGCACATCAAAATCAAGAGCAAATCGCAGGGCAAGCTAACTGTGCGAAATGGATCTTAAGAGATGTATGAATTAGGAGGTGGAAGAAACAATAAGGTTCAGTAGTGACTAAAGAGAAATTAAGAATTATTTAATCAGACTTTAGTAGAAAACATTTAGATTGTAGATGCAGACAGAATTAAGGCGCTCCGACAGCGAATCTTAATCTAAAATTTCTAATTTACAATTAGAAGAGCAGATACACAACAAATAAAAAAACAAAAACATTTAAACAAATAAGAAACAGGTCACCATTTTAACACAACTCAAGAATCCTGTAACCAGTCTTTGATTATCGATGTCCAACTTAAAAAATTACAGTGTTCCAATGGTAGTTCTTACAATACAGTTGCTAAAATATCCAACCCTTGCTAATAAGAATTATAGAAGTATTTAACTAACAACTAAGTCGTTTTTCCCTAATCTACTCTGGCAACCTTTATTTATTACAAACAAAATGAAATTAGACAAGTGTGGCCATGCAAGGCCCGAATAAAGAAAATCTCTGACAACACCGCCTATAGAATTAATTTCAGTAACTCTTCAAGAATGTAAAAACTCAGGCAGCTCTTCGTGAATCCAACAAATGATTTGGAGGAGGCTAGGATGGTTGTGAGGAGGAAACGCATGATGGCTCTGACATCTGGACCTGCTTTTCAAAAGATCGGCGTCGGGTAATTAAATTTGGTGCAGGGCTAGCCACTTTTCATCGATTAGTGACTGTGCTGATGTGCTTTGCTACCTTTTCCATTTCTACCTTCATAACATAACAATTATGCATGAACGCCTTTGCTGCCCGACTCGACCTGTGGTGTTTATTTGCCACCCGAATCATTATTTCCATGTTTCAACCCTTTTTTCAAACAAAGCAGCATAAAAACTCATATACCTGGACTTGAAAATGTTTAGATTTTAGTTCTGAAGCTGCATCACATTTAGACCGACATCGCATTTCTCCTGTTTTATAGTTTAAGATATAAGAATGTAATTGGCAATGCGATGCGAAGAGAGAGGTGACGTGGAGGAAAGGTGGGACCGACTGCATCGCATATCTCAAATCATAGGTTTTGTTATAAGAAACAGGGGTTAAATACTAAAAGACATGAAGTGCGAAGTGCGGGGAGAAAGGAGGTGACGTGGTAGGTAAGGTGGGACCAGACCGCAGCCCGCAGATAGCAAATCTTAAAGTTTGGTTATAAGCGGCACAGGAAAACTCTAAAATATGCGAAATGCGAAGCGTGGGGAGAAGTCGATGACGTGGAGGGAAAGTGGGACAGACCACATCGCAAATCGAAAACTTAAAGTTTTGTTATGAGCGCAAAGTTAAATGCAAAAATATACGAAGTGCGATTTGCGCTGATTGGAGGATGATGTGGAAAGATGGGGGCCACTGCATAAGCAAAGTTATAAGTCGGCGAATGTTTTATGCGGTAAGGAAAAGTTTATGAGGTTTCATGATATATCAATGTATTTCAATGTATTTCAAACAACTTGAAGTGGGGGGCGGAGCTGGTGTGGTGGGGTCAACCGCATCGCAAGTTAAACAAAATACATTATGGGCGCTTCAAACGGTAAGTTAAAAAATATACGATGCGATATATCGTAAATTGGTGATCGCAAGTGTTAAGGTTTAGTTGTGATGTGAAAATTTATCTTTTCCGATTTGTGATGGATGGTGGGGGGAAAGGGTGATGTGTCAGGGAGGAATGACCCGCTTTAATCGCAATCATGGAAATTGGAAGCAAAGGTAAAACAATGATATAGCGGTGAAAAACGGTAAAGTAGAAATATAAAGTGGAAAAGCAGAAAAGGTAAGACTTATTGTTTTTAAAGGGAAATGAAATGAAAAGGGAGCGTGGCAGGTGAATAGGTCCCACTTCATCACATATTGCATTTCGAAAGGTTATATCATGAACTTAAAACCCAAGGTTGATTTTCGGAGGGGTCCCAAGGTGGTAGGCGGTATTGTGAAAGGGGGGTGAGAAATTACTATGATTTGACACGTGGGAGTAGGGCCTGGACTTGAAACTGCCCATTTCGGACCCCCCTTCATGGTTAAAGTTTGAAGGCTAAGGGGGGTGTGAAATGCATCTAAAACTGTCGGATGTGGAGGTGGGGAACATAGATGGCTAACGCGGATGGGTCAGGGCAGGTAATGTGAGGTGGAGTCGGGGTATGAGACTAGAGGGGGTAAAATGAAACTTAGGATAAGAGAAATAACAAAGGGGCAGGGTAGAAGAATATGAAATGTGGTCGGGGACTTAGGATAAAAAAATACCATAGGGTCCCAAACTTGACAACAATCATCCATTTTTAGAACTTTAGAGCAAAATTTGATCTTTTTTAGTCTAATTATAGGAAAACAATCAAGCAATTTTTAGGCTGCTTACCTATAGTATGAACTTTTCATTTTCCTCTTTAAATACCCTCTTTTCTTCTTCTTTTGTTACTCTTTATATTTCTTTGGAAAATACCTTTGAATATTGACATCTATGTACAATATGAGAAATTTGAAAAGAGAAACTACACAATCACCTTGTGATACTATAAATTACAGGACTCTAACAAGCAGAAAGGAAGAAGATTCGCGGAGGTTGAAATCTCGGAGATTATGGCTTCAAGATGGGGATAAAAGAACCTATTTTTTTTTCATAAGCAAGAAAAGGAAAGGGAAGTTTGCAATCAAATCAAAGAGATAATTCCCGACAAAAGGTCGTGGCCAAGCTCTTTTGAGGAAATCAAGCAAGAAGCATTCAATCATTTCCAAGCCCTCTATCAAGAACAATGAGAAGTGGATAAGAATAAAGCTCAAGACTTTCTCCAATGTGTTCCCTCCATCGTCTCGAAATCAACAAATAAGTTATTGTTTAACCTAATAGAGGAAGCAAAGGTGGTGGAAGCAATTTGGGATTTGGAACAGGACAAAGCCCCAAGACCGAAAGGGTTCTCTATAAGTTATTATAGAGCTTTCTCGCCTCTTATCAAAGGGATCTAATGAGAATGATAAACAACACAAGAAGCAAAGACAAAATTGGAGGAGGTACAAAATATTATTTCCTCGCCTTAAATCCCAAAGAAATGAATCCTGTAAATTTTTATCATTTGCTACCTCTCTCTGTGTACAATGTGTCATGCAAGATTTTGACAAAGATAATAACATCAAGGCTTAAAAAACTATTATCGAAAATTATTTCATTAAATCAAGGTGGGTTTATGCAACAAAGGAAAATATTAGATAACATTATTTTATACAGGAAGCAATTCATTCGAGTAAGGAAGTAGGTGAAGCCGAGATGGTAATCAAATTAGGCATGGCCACCACCTTTTATTGACTAAGGCATTCATTTATCTTTTTGATGTTTGAAAAAATGGGTTTTTGTAAGGATTTCAATAGATGAGTTAAGGCCTATATAGGTTCCCCGTGGATCATGCCTTTGGTGAATGGGTGTCCTTCTTATTTTTTTGTTGCCTTAAGGGGTATCAGATAAGGATGTCCATTGTCCCCACTTCTATATATTATTATGGCTAAAATTATGAGAATTTTTTTTGAAAAGGAAAGGAAAGAGGGTAAGTTGGTTGGTTTAATCATTGCACATAATATCAAATGGGTCAATCACTCTCAGTTCACTGTTGACACTTTTTTTCTTGGAGGGGCCTCTAAAATAGTAGAAACTAACTTCAAAATAATTATGAATGACTATATTGATTAGGGTGGCATAGTAAATAAAAAGAAATTCCATTTGTATTGATGGAATTTCCTAGAAGAAATTTAAAATCTGATCTCAAGGACATTATAATTTTGAGTAGTGAACGAATGGAAAGATTTCAAATACTTTGGAATTCCCATTTCATTGGGAGCAACCAATGTAGATGAATTGGAAGAAGTCTTGCAAAAAATAAAAAAAATAATTCAGTCCTGGGGTGTTCAATGGCTAAATGTAGCTTGTAAGATAATTCTAATCAAACATGTTTTGTCTTCTCTCCCAATATATATTGGCTTGGGTTTGTTAGCTCCTAATTTGATTATACATCAAATCGGTGGTTATATCTAGAAGTTCCTATGGAAACGAGGTAAAAACAATGAAAAGTGGTGTCACCTAGTCAATTGGAATATAGTTCAACTTCCTAAATGATATGGGGGTTTAGTAATTAAGGACCCAAAGATCATGAATCTAGATTTGGGTGCAAACATATTATGGTGTCTTCTTTTAGAATCTAAAGAATGGTGGAATATGGATTTTGTGTGGAATTTTTTTCACAAAATTCGGATCCTCGGGCCCAAAAATGAATATTGGCCAGACCAGGGCTCTAAAATATGGAAACTATGCAAAAAAATGGTCTCTATAATTATTGATAATTTGGGGTGGCATGTAGGAAATAGATATGAAATTGACTTATGGAAAGATTAAATACCAACATCTTTGTTATTGAAAGATAATGTAGGACTTAAAAAGATAAATAATTGGATGGGTTCAATAGGATATAACAAAATTACTGACATTCACAATGGCACATCAATGGACAATAGGTCGGTTGGAAAAGTCCTAATTTACCCCCCAACCTCATTTCTCAATGGACACCTTTGATCAATTTGTTAAAGAGTCTAGCACTGATCACAACCACACATCTAGATTAGAGAATTTGGAAGGGAAAAAAGAAAGGATTCTATTCAGTTAAGGAGGGACAGAACATGCTAATGCATTAATAACCTCATCTACTTGCAGATAAATTGCGGGGAAGAATTTGGCATAAATATGGGTTTCTTAAAATTAACATATTTTGTTTGGAATTGGTTCATGGGAAAATTTTAATAGTTGAGAATCTCAATAAGAGAAGAATATATTAGCCCTCCCGGTGTGCTCTCTACGAATAAGCTAAGGAGGGTGTCCCCCACGTTTTTTGCTAGAGTTATTTCTCATTAGAAGTGTTAGTACCCTATAAATTATAGGATCTCAAGGTGATTGGATACTTCATATTTCCTGGAAAGTTTCCATTATTGAAAGGCTTTTCAAAATTCAAATGGTTTCAAATAAAAAATATGAAAAGAAAGAAAAGAGGGTATAAAAATAGAGAAAAGAAAAAAAGAAAAAGAAAAAGAAAACCCCAAAAAGAAATAAAACTGAAAGTGTTGCAAGTTCAAATGGCACTACTCATTAGATAAGTTTGTCCAGTCATATAGACTAATCATGATTGGATAGTGTTCAATTTCTATTGATAGGTTAGAAAATAAAGATCTTCCAAACTGTTTAATCTTGGCTTATCAGTAGATAAGTAGAAAATGAAATTGACTCAACAGTTTAAATTGAGTCAATGGCTGAAATAAGGTTAGGTGTTAGGTTAGAAATTCAAAAAGAATTTTTTTTTAAGGGTTTGCTAGTCCAAATTCACCCTGAAAAGGAAGAAAAAATGTTAGTTGAGTAGCTTTGGGTAGGTAGATATGTTGAGAAGGAAGACTGTAAGGAAAATTTGAAGACTATTCCACCAAGTACAACATTAAAATGGCATTTTCTCACAGTGGAAGAAAAATATCAAAGGGACAAAAGGCATTTTATTTATAAATTCAGAGAATGTAATTTATCTCTAAGTTGGAGAATGTGATTTATATGAAAACGTCATATTATTATGATTATTTCTTAAAACTCTCGACAGTCGTATTATCCCTTTATCGCAACCCCCCAAACCCACATATTTTCATTTATCGTAAGTCCTAACTACCCCCCGACACTCATTCAGTTCCCGACCCCACCATCGCATCTCACGTCACTTCAAGCACTAAAATCCTTGCACATTATCTGCCATCTCCGCGCTCCACCCCACATCTGACGGTCCTCGTTTCTTTTTGGTCCCCCCTCGGCCGCCAAACATTAAAAAACCAGGGGGGGGGGTCCGAAATGGGCGGTATTCAATTCCTCCAAGAACGCTACGTGTCACCTCCAGACTATTTCACACTCCCCCACTGAGTTACCACTCACCGCTCATGCAACCCTCTGAAAACGATTCTGTTGTTTAAAAATATCGCTGCGCCTTTTGACCATTATCCGCACCGTTGGCACCATATCCGCTCCCGCCTGTCCCCTCCATCCAAACACATCACTCCTTGCCAACACAGCCATTGTGCCATAAATGGTTAGGCTGTTACCCAACGGACCCGTGCCACCTCAACGGTCGACCTATCATCCTTTAAAACCCGAATTCATGCCTAAAGCGGAGTTTACCTCGCTTATACTGTTTTAAAAGTACAAGTATTGGATTTTCAGGGATTTATAGAGATTTGTAGAGAATCTACAGTGAGTACCAATGCAGAAAGCCTTCAATTGATCAACAGGAGAATTCACAGTGCTCTGCAAAGTGAAACACAGTTCCCTTTCTATTATCCCCTTACCCCAGTGCTGATCTATATAATTTTCCCTTCTCTGCTCCCTTTTCTTACATCCCATTCTCCATTGCAGGTCGAGGACTAATTTACAGAGGTCATAAGATGCCTCTTGTTGGTCACTTTAATTGTTTAACAATTCAAGTACTACATAAATTGTCAACCCAGGAAGGTCTGTTTATTTCAAAGGCAATCACACACTATATATGCTCAATTCCAAAAGCAAAGAAATGTTGTAGTATTAATCACACTAATTACACTACTGACCACACTAACCACACCCTGCTTTAACAAAGTTGAAGCCTACTTGAGTTACAACAAAGACAATCCTTCTATTGCAGACTTTCGTTAAAAGAATCCTAGATTACATCAAAGGGATAATGAAAAGAAATCATTCTGCAGAAAGGAAGATCAATTGAACTATAATAGAGAACATGACCCTATTCCTCCAAGTAGGAATCTTCAACACCTGTTTCCAGATTACCAAACTGTCACACACTCATTCCATAAAGAATATTGCTGAATAAAATAACTCACAACTTCTCAAGAATTAATTGTATGAAATCAATGCAGTAAGTAATGAAAATAGAGTTCTAACAATAAACACGAGATTTCAGGACTACATAAATAACTTCAGGAAACAGGGTTTAATCAAGGTACGAATAACATAAACAGTTAACATACTACGGAAGCAAATGGGTGAATCTTGTGAAGAAGGCAGGCCCTTTCCTTCTCACAAGATTTTCTAGAGAAAGGAATTAGATTGAAGTGCTCAAAACAAACTTTTATTCATTTGTCAAAAAGCAACATATTACAAAGAGTTACGCTCCTTCTCTATTTAGAAAGATCAACCCCCACAGTCTCTAACTATCTTTATAATGATGATGTCTCCTCTTTTTAAAGAGGAGACATCTATTATAGTTACATCATAGAAATTCTATTTTTAACCCAATCTAATCTTATGTTCTAAAATAGGGTCTTTCTGCTCTTCCATAACTGTAGAATGCTGTTACGATGGATACAATAATACTGGCTTCAGGATGGCCTGTGTAACAGATTCCCTTACTTGTCTTTTCTCGTTGCTGTTATACTTGAAATGCTCCTTCAAAATTGCAAGTCACGGGTTGTTTTAGCAACAGGATTTGCGTACCATGTTGACTGGTTTAGCAACGCAATCTTCAAACTAGATTATCTGCGGTCTTTAAATTGTCTCAACAACTATATACCTTTGATTAATGATTAAATATAAAAGTAATGTGGAATTATATGCAAAACAAATTAAACATATAGTAAAGAGAATAATATTATATACCTTTGGGAGAAATGGATGAAAGTGATAATGTAAGCTTTAAATATGGACTAAAAAGAGTAGAATGGTAACAAAATATGTAGTCAAAATGGTACATTATGAGGCCCTAACATCCCCCCCAACTGAAAGGGTTGCATGTCCTTAGGCAACTTTATTCAGAGTCAGAGTCTGGATACTGACATTTTGCATGCAAATTACTCAAGCAGTAGCTATGGAAGGTGGTATCTGTTAAAGCTCTGAATCCCTGATTACTTTGCAATTTCTGCCATGCTGCTGCTTCATCCCTATTAGCCAACCTGTAATGAGCTTGATATTGTTCTGCTGGCATCCATAAAATAGGAAAGTGAAAATGATAGCCTATCCAATTTTTAGCACATTGCTGAACACATCTGATGTAGTTAGGTACTCTGGACAATGTAGTTTCAAGGTTAATAGGGCTAAAAGGATTATACTCTTGTCTCTCCTTAGAGGATTGTTGCCACAACATGTTGTTTTCTCTCAGAGCAGCAGTTTCTTTGGCCCTGATAAACTGGTGACACTCTTGGAGTACTGAGGCCTACAATCGCTGTACATGTCTAATCATTCTCGGCTTCTGCAAAAACTGATGATATTCTGCCACAAAAATGGCAAGGTTTCGAGGTTCTAGCCTTATCCAGAGAGGTCGATTGTCTTCATTGTGCCTAACTACAAGAAAAGCGGTTTTCCATGTAATTTGATTGGAAAGAAAGGAAGCAAATACCCTGATCTGAACATCACCAACAATAGGATTGAGATTGATCTCTCTGTTTTCAGGCATAGCTTCATTATGAAGATACAACTCACATAATAGGTGTTGATCACTGGTGGAAGCCTCTGCAAATGTTTTAACAAACTGCTTAGCTGTGAGCACCTCATGAGGTCTTCCATCTTTAACTGCTTTCAATTGGAAATAAACAAGGCGTTCTGAAAGAAACAAAGAATAGTTCAAAGATGGTTTCCTGGTGGCTAATAGTTTTTGTACTAGTTGAAACATTAGGAGTAGTTTGTCTTTTAATTCTTTATTCTCTTTCTTGTAAGCTTTAAGATGCTGAAGTGTCTGCTCCCAATTCTCACAATTGGAATACATATGATTTTGCTAGGCCAATTTATGTTGTTGTAAAGTTTTGTCTTGAGCAATAGCATACTGCTTCTTCCACTTATTCATTATTTCCAACTCTTTCCATGGTGCAGTTTGTGTTCCGACATTGTAAGTGATGGGTTGAGGCATAGTTTGAGTAGCAGAATCAGTTACTGTAGGGAAATATACCTGTACCTTGGTCTCTTTCTCCAAAGTTGTTGAAGGCCCTACTGGTTCTTGTGTAACAGTAGGGAATTCTTCCTTAACCGCAAACGATGTGGATGCTCCAGGCATTGGAACTTTAACTATCTTGTATCCTGCCCGTTGATAGATGTTTCCACATTTATGGCACATATATTATTTATATGGGTCGTTCTCTGTATGTTTAGCTCCTTGTCGCTTCCCTTTCCATTACCAATTATTTCTTGCAGGCTTCTAATTCTGACTTTAAAAATTCATTTTCCTCTAAAAGGGAGGCCATGGTGACTGGACCTTGTGTATCGGTCGCTTTTTCTGAAGTTGATTGTTGTTTTTCAGCTGTAGCTGGTTCTTGTGTTATAGCTAGAGCTGGTTTCTTTGTAGTAGCATCTTGGATGTTTGAATTTTGCACGTCAGCAACTGGTTCTTGTGTTTCAGCTGCTGAGTGAGTAGCTGGTTCTTGTGGAGCAGCTACTGACTGAGTAGCTGGTTCTTGTGGAGCAGCTACTGGTTGTGTAGAAAATGATGTCATATTACCCTGGGCATCTGGTTCTTGTGGAGCAGTGCCATAGGATGAGATGGGTAATGATTCTGAGGTTTGGAAGGATGGTGATGAATGAAGTTTTAGCAAAATGGCTGCAGGGTCAGGGGTAATGGGAATGGTTTCTGATTCAATGGTCGTCTTCATTCTTCTCCTAGGTAGGAAAGTAGAAAAAGCAGTAGCTTGATTTTTCTTTTTATGAGAAGATTTTTCCCTAGGAGAAGGGCTATCGAAGGAGGTGGCTGCTTTAGATGCAGCCCTTATTTGCCTTTTTGATACAGAGGCAGTTGTAATTCGCCTCTTTCTTTTATGAATACGGGAAGATGGTGGTGTTTCAGCCTGAGAGTCATCGCTAGGGATGTGGACGGTAGGATGGGATGACTCTGCTAAATGAGATGGGCTTGAGGGCAGATCAACTGGATTGACTGGTTCTAAGGATGGAATCGATGGAGGATTCAGGATATTCTCCAATTGCTGCTCGTAGGAACTTTCAGGGATTTCTTGGGGGTTTTCAGCTTCTTGGGGAATTTCGGGAGCTTGCTCAGGGGGTAAAGGTAAATTGTTTAGAGGAGGGTTTTGTTGCGCAAAGCCCCTCTGAATCAATAGCTGAAAAAGGCGATGATGGGTAAGGGAAAGTAGTGGAAATATTACCCATCTACAATAATATGACATATTTCTAATACATCCAAGAAAATAATAAGAAATGTTTACTAGTCTACCATGTCGTAAGTGGCTCATTAAGACAAAGTTGTGTTGATAGACTACCTGATAGCGACCTTCAAAAGTTAAATAATGTTTGACAAATTTAGCTACCTTTGGCCACGGAGGAGGTAATGAGTGCAGTCCTACACCACGGCCTTTAATCTCAACATGTTCTCCTGGAAGAAGGAAGTCCTGTTGTGCGTTTAAGATGATGTGCTTCTGACTAAACCACTGAGCACCTGTGACTGGCAAACCCAAGACTTGCGCTATGTCATCCTCTGAAACCGGAATTCGGACCCCCTGGACAGTAGAATGGTCCTCCTGAAGATTCTGTGCAAATTCCAGGACCTGCTGTGGGTCAAATTCTTGAATTCTTTAAAAATATGCCACCCATCCTGCCTGTTGGAAGATCTTATAAGCATCCGGAAACAATTCAAGGAGAGCTATTGAGCCGGGCTCATGTCTAATGGCCAGTCCTCCCATAGTTACTAGCTTAGGTAAAATGCAGAGGCAAAGAGTAGAATTACTGGACTTCAAACAGAGTAATCGTTGTGACTGAGAACATGGAGTATCGGTAAAGGGCCGAAGTAATGGGTGTAAAGAGTGATGGTAGTTTGCATGTTGTGAAATGATGGTTTGTAATTTCGAAATTCCCTCCCATGTATGGTGAAATGATGTTTTTGAGTGTGCAGAGATTGTAGTCATAATGAGCAAAATATTCTCTTCAAACTATCGTTTAATTGTATTACATAAAATTCACATACCTTATATTTACCTTTGCTTTGTAATTCAAAATATAGAGTGCTTGTTTATGATAGTTCGATACTGATGGAATAACTTTAGAATTCTTTGAAATATAAGGGGGATCATATTAGAGTCTGCTTGATCATAAGAAAGAGGGAATGAATGGACAATATTCACACAAGGAGTATGAAGAGTGAAAGTGAAGGACTGAAAGAATTGCATAGTCATGTTTTTACAGAAAGGAATGGTGTTTTAGCAACGGAAAGATAAATTACATGTTGCTGAAAGTGGTGTTTCAGCAATGGAAAAATAGGGAAAATGTTGCTAAAAAGTGATGATTTAGCAATAGGAAAATAGGGGGAATATTTGCTGAGAAATGGTATTTCAGCAGTAAGGAATAGGGAAAATAATTGCTGGGGAATGGTATTTCAGTAGTGGCTAAGATGGGGAAAAATAGGAAAATGATATGAAAATGGAAAGAAAGAATGAGGGAATGAGTGATGAAATGTTACTGGAGATGAGGAGATGAATTTAAATGAGGGAAGAAAAGCTTCTCAAATTGAAGCTTGGATCTTCTTGTGGTGAACTTGTCCTCCTTAGTAGGTTCTTCCTTTATCAAGAATCTGCAAAATACAATTGTAACATGCCAACCCTTGACAGGAATTATTAGTTTTAAGAAATTTAATTTAATACTAAAAATATAGTGCAGAAAACAATTAAATGCTGTGAGGAGAAGAAGACTCCCCTAGAAAAAGATAATGTGCATTTTCCATGCAAGTGGCCTTAAAATCTTCTTTAGAAATAGGGCGCTGGTACAAATGAAGCCTATGACCATTTACTAGTAGAGGTGTTTTAGAATCATCAATTGTTAAAAGTCTTACTGTTACATTGGGAAAAACAACATCTAATTCATAAGGTCCCAGCCATCTTGTACGTAGCTTGCCTTGAAAGTTCTCAAACCGAGAATCATACAATAAGGCCCAATTACCTTTTTGGAACTGCCTGTGCTTGATGGTTTTATTATGCCACTTTGTTCTTTTTTGTTGGATCATAGTTGTCTGATGAATGGAATCTAATCTCTTTTCATCCAATTCAAGAAGCTCCTGCAACCTGGCTGTCTGCACATCAGTCAAATCAAGGTTAACAGCTAAAGCAGTTCTTAAAGTTTTAATTTCAAATTCCACAGGAAAAACAACACTTTTACCATAAACCAATTCATAGGGAGAAAATCCTGTAGTATTTCTTCAGGTAGTTCTATAAGCCCATAGTGCTTTAGGGAGCTTTTGAGACCAATCCTTCTAGTTATCCTTCACTTTTTTGTTTAGAATGGCTTCTATTACTTTATTTGTACTTTCCACTTTCCCATTGGCTCGGGGGTGGTATGGTGTAGTCATTCTATGATGAATGTGATATTTCTAAAGGGTAGATTTGAAACCATGAGAATTGAAAGGAGGTCCTCCATCTGTAACTATCTCTTTGGGGATTCCAAATCTAACAAATATTTCTTCAAATAAGAAAGCTAGGACAACTTCTTCATTAGCTCTAAGAAGTGCTTTGGCCTCCACCCATTTGGTCATATAATCTGTACAGACTAATATAAAAATCCTTTGGTTGGATGGAGGATTAATGGGTCCTATAAAATCTAAGGCCCATCTTTCAAATGGTTCAAGTATTACCTGGGGGTTCAATGGCATTTCATCTCTATGATTAGGTTGACCCATTCTCTGACAGCTATCACAAGCCCGCACATATTTCTTTGCATCCTTAAACAGTGAGGGCCAATAATAACCCATCCTCTGAATTTTATGTGCCGTTATTTTATCAGAAAAATGCCCTCCGCAAGGGCCATCATGACAAGCTTTTAATATGTCATACACCTCATCCTCTCTAATGCATCTTCGGATTTCATGATCAAATCCTGTGTAGAAAAGACACCCGCTTATCCAGCTATACCTGGCACTTTGTTGAATGATTTTTATCTTTTATCTATGTGACAGGTGTGATGGTAACTTTCCTGCAACCAGATAAATGTAAATGTATGCGTACCAAGGTGAATGAGCAGATACTGCAAATAAATACTCATCAGGAAAGGAATCATCTATTGGAGTATTATTATCAGTTTTTAACTGTGAAAGGAAATCAGCCACAACATTTTCTTTACCTGGTCGATCTAAAATTGTAATATCAAACTCTTGCAGTAACAATAACCATCTGGTAACTTGAGAATTTGTGACAGACTTATTCATTAAATACTTAATAGCTGAGTGATCAGTATGGAAAAAAGTAGAATAACCAGTAATGTAATGTCGAAATTTATTAATGGCATAAATTACTGCTAAAAATTCCTTTTCAGTAACTGTATAATTAAGCTCAACAGGGGTCATATTCTTACTGATAAAGTAGATGGCAAAATGAATATGGTTTTCCTCTTGTCCCAAGACAGCTCCAATTGCAGTATCTAAAGCATCAGAAGATATATGAAAGGGAAGTGCCCAATCAGGTCCTCTCAAAATAGGAGCTATAGATAACTGATGCTTGAGTTCTACAAAGGCTTCCTGACAAGGATTAGTCCAATTAAATTCAACATTTTTCATAAGTAACACAAATAAAGGAGAAGCTATCTTGGATTTTTTTTTAATAAATCTCCTGTAATATCCAGCATGTCCTAGAAAAATTCTCACATCAGTTTGTGTTTTAGGAACAGGAAGATTCTAAATGACTTGTATTTTGGATGGATCTACCTGAATTCCTTGAGATGACATAAAATTTCCAAGCACTACTCCTTCACTCATCATCATATGACATTTTTCAGTACTTAGGGAGAGGTGAGCTTGTACACAATGTTTAAGTACCTTCTCAAGATTCTGTAATGCATATTCAAAAGACACACCATAAGGGGTAAATTCATCCATAAATATTTCCATGGAGACATTTAGCATATCAGAAAATATTCCTATAACAGCCCTTTGAAAATTTGCTGGTGCATTACATAGTCCGAATGGAAGAAATCTATAGGCAAAAGTTCCCCAAGGGCTAGTAAAAGTGGTCTTGTCTTGGTCTTGGGGTGGAATTCTGATTTGATTATACCCATCAAATCCATCTAAAAAGGAGAAGAATTTCTTCCCTGGCAAACTGTCCAACACCTGATCAATGAACGGTAAAGGAAAGTGATATTTTTGAGTGGCTTTATTCAAGGCTCTGTAATCTACACACACTCTCCATTTCCCATTTTTCTTAGGAACTATTACCAATGGGAAAACCAATTCACTGTCAGATATAGGGTATATGAATCCTGTGTTAAGCAATTTTTGAAGTTCCTCTTTAACAATTTCTCTTAAATTAGGGTTCATTTGTCTTTGGGGTTGGCAGACTGGTCGACAACCTTCATTAATATAAATCCGGTGAGTACATATTTCAGGAGATATTCCTTTCATATCCGTGTAATCCCATGCGAATGCTTCCTTATTTTCAAGTAGTAACTTCATTAACTACTGTGTTTCAGCGATTGTCAGATTAGGATTTATGTTCAATGTTTTTCCAGGTTTGATTTCTACTGTTATGCTTTTAGAAGAGATGGTAGTTGATGTTTGAGGTGAATCTTCGGATTTAAGCTTCTCTTGGGTATCTGTTTCCAAAAGTGCAGTCAATTGATTGTGTGTTTCAACAGTCACAGAGGAGGGTTCACAAATGAAATTATTAATTACTTCATCCTCTGTGTTGTCTTTCAGACTTAAAGCTTGTCCGATAGTCAAAATAGGTTGAATAGCATTATCATCATAATCCATCCACACAGAATTCTCATTGTTAATCATGGGTGTAGCATGAGGGTAAAGAGTAAGCTGTTTAGTTTCATATCCATTGGAAATTGTCATTGAACTAGATCTACAGCTGATAAAGGCATCGACTGTGGCTAGCCAAGGCCTTCCTAGAATTAGAGGATCTCCCCCCAACTTTGTTTTAGTTTGTAATACCACAAAGTCAGCTGGGTAATTCCAAGATTCAACTGAGATAACTAAGTCTTCAACAACTCCTTCCAGTTTGATTTTAGAATGGTCAGCTAACTCTAGAATGGTTGGTGTTTCTCTAATTGTGTTCTTTCGCTGTAACAATTGTAAAGTTTTGAGAGTCATAATGTTTATAGCAGCACCTAAATCTACCAGAACTTGAGGGATTATTGTTTTACCAATTTGGACTGTCACAGTAGGATGGCCGGGGTCACCATATTTGACTGGAGGAGTTTTACCAGACATTAATGCAGATAGATCACCCATCACATGAATTGTAAAGGGATATTTAGTTTCCTACTAGGTTTCTTTACACAAATATATCTCATGGTTCTGGCATAAATTGGTACATCTCTTAGTGCCTATAAAAGAGGAATTTTAACATACAGATTCTGAAATTCCCCTAAAAGATTAAAAGCAGGTGGCTTAGGCGTTTTAGTTAAAACTAAACGCTCGGGGAATGGTGATTCTGTTGTTTCAGCACCCTTATTAGGGGGTGGTTGTACTTCTTTGTGTGAATCATGTTTCTCAGTTTCTTCCTTATCAGAATTGAAAGAAGTAACATCATCAATGATGGGTTCAACTATTTTCCCAGATCTTAAATGAATGTCATTACATTATGCAGGGAAAATAGGAAATGTAGGTTGGTTCTGAATGTCAATAACTTGCACAGCTTTATTATTGGGGTTAGTATTTGGTTGTATAGGTAACTGGGGTCTCATTTGATTGTTTGGTGGAGCACCTGATGGTAGAGGAAGTGGTTGTTGAAATTGAGGAAATTGATTTGGAAATGGGAGTTGTTGGCCCCTCCAATTTGAATTCCATTGATTAAAATAAGACGGTTGTTGTGGAGGCCAAGGAGTCCACATTGCAGGATCTACAAAGGGAAGGTTTGTTTGTTGCATGGATGGGTAATTCATTTGATTAAAGGGTGGGTATTGCATTTGGTTAAAGGGAGGGTAGTTTGTATGACTAAAAGAAGGATACTTGTTCCAACGATTAGAAGATGTAAATGGCATATTAGGATTCATACCTTGTCCTCGTGGTTGCCATTTTCTTCTCTGTGTTAGCAGATAGACTCCTTCAGTTTCTTCTTCCGTTGGTTGCAATGCTGCCTTTATTCCTGGTAGAGAAGGGCATTTTTGTGTTTCATGATCTTTCTCACAAAGGGTGCAAATTGGTATCTTGTCCAATGGGCATTCCCTTAGTGGGTGTTTATCTCTGCATTTGGGGCAAAAGACAGCCAAAGCTGCTTCTGCTTCGACCTGTTTATTTTTAACCTACAAGGTGTCAATTTGTGAAGCAAAATAACTTAACATTTTAGTTTTAAATTCTTCAAGTAAATTACCTATTTCAGCTCTTGTTGCTTTCCCACTGGCTAATTTTTGAACTCTTGAATATGTGGCATCTTTGCTGTTTGACCTGTTCCTTGCAGCTCCTCTTGAACATATTTTACAGAGGTCAACAATTTCATCATATGGTTCTTTAGATATATCTCCTTTACCAAGCATGTTTAGCATGTCCAAACAATCATCCCTTACCCCTTTCAGTAATATTGTTTTAAGAATATCCTTACTTACACTGGGATGATCGGATCTCTCCAGATTTTACTATAGTATCTCCACAAAGTCTTCCAAATTCTCATCCTCCTTTTGTACCATCTTGAATAGTTCCTCCCTCTTTTCTCTTGTCCGACAGTAGTCTTGATATTTAAGCAGAAATTTATGTTTCATCTGTTCCCATGTTGTGATTACCTGGCTTCCGAGACTCATGAACCACCTTAATGAATTTCATTTTAGTGTTGCTGGAAATAGTTTCAGCTTCTGAGCATTAGTAACATAATCATAACTTCTGCATAATATATCAAATTCAAAAAGAAATTCATCAAGATCTTCAGAGGATAAACCATGGAATTTGGGTAAGGTCGAGAGTGGGATATTCTTCATAGGATTTGATCCTCTAGGGAGATCACTAATAGGAAATCCCAAGGTAGAGAGAGAATTTTCATCTTTTCCCTCTCCTTCAGGATCTACTCGTCCTCCGCCAAAGAATCCTTCGTTATTTCTTTCCATTGTTTGATCTCCTACTGCACTTTCTCGATCCTCAAAGTCTTCTACTGGATCCTCAATGTTTTCCATTGGTTTTTCAATGTTTCCTGCTGATTCCTCAACATTCTCTGTTGCTTCTTTAGTGCTTTCTTCTGGCTCTTCAACACTGTCTACTAGTTCTTCAACACTTGCTACTGGTTCCTCAACGTTTTCAGGGCTCACAACTTCTTCTGTTTCATAATTTGATTGAGGGGAGTGTTGAGGCTTTGGTCTTCAAGAGCTTAATCTCTGATAAGATTCAGCGTTTGATACAATTTCTTCAATAAAAGTCTTTCTTCCTCCCCTTCCTTTGCCCTTGCCACCTGTAGGGTTAGTTTTCTTATGGGTTCCGCGTCCTCTCATACAATCTGCACATCTAGAAGAAAAACATCAATGCTTTTGAAATCTATAATTGCCTTCCCCGGCAACAGCGCCAAAATTTTGGTCACTTTAATTGTTTAACAATTCAGGTGCTACATAAATTGTCAACCCAGGAAGGTCTGTTTATTTCAAACGAAATCACACACTATATATGCTCAATTCCAAAAGCAAAGAAATGTTGTAGTATTAATCACACTAATTACACTACTGACCACACTGACCACACCCTGCTTTAACAAAGCTGAAGCCTACTTGAGTTACAGCAAAGAAAATACTTCTATTGCAGACTTTCGTTAAAAGAATCCTGGATTACATCAAAGGGATAATGAAAAGAAATCATTCCGCAGAAAGGAAGATCTATTGACCTATAACAAAGAACAAGACCCTATTCCTCCAAGTAGGAATCTTCAGCACCTGTTTCCTGATTATCAAACTGTCACACACTCATTCCATAAACAAGATTGCTGAATAAAATAACTCACAACTTCTCAAGAATGAATTGTATGAAATCAATGCAGTAAGTAATGAAAACAGAGTTCTAACAATAAACACGAGATTTCAGGACTACATAAATAACTTTAGGAAACAGGGTTTAATCAAGGTATGAATAACATAAACAATTAACATACTACGAAAGCAAATGGGTGAATCTTGTGAAGAAGGCGGGCCCTTTCCTTCTCACAAGATTCCCTAGAGAAATGAATTAGATTGAAGTGCTCAAAACAAACTTTTATTCATCTGTCGAAAAGCAACATATTACAAAGAGTTACGCTCCTTCTCTGTTCAGAAAGATCAACCCTCGCAGTCTCTAACTATCTTTCTAATGCTGATGTCTCCTCTTTTTAAAGAGGAGACATATATTACAGTTACATCATAGAAATTCTATTTTTAACCCAATCTGATCTTCTGTTCTAAAACAGGGTCTTTCTATTCTTCCATAGTAGAATGCTGTTACGATGGATACAATAATATTGGCTTCAGGATGGCCTATGTAACAACTTCCCTTACTTGTCTTTTCTCGTTGCTGTCATACTTGAAATGCTCCTTCAAAATCACAAATCACGGGCTGTTTCAGCAACGAGATTTGCGTACCATGTTGACTGTTTCAGCAACACAATCTTCAAAATAGATTATCTGCGGTCTTTAAACTGTCTCAACAACTATATACCTTCGATTAATGATTAAATATAAAATTAATGTGGAATTATATTCAAAAAAAATTAAACATATAGTAAAAAGAAGAATATTATATACCTTTGGGAGAAATGGATGAAAGTGATAATGTAAGCTTTAAATATGGACTAAAAAGAGTAGAATGGTAACAAAATATGTAGTCGAAATGGTACATTATGAGGTCCTAACACCTCCAAAGGTAGACCAACAACCTTTCAATCCCATGGTCTATCCTCACGTGGACTTAGATCACATACCCCTCGTTGGCAGAGATTACAAGATCCACAAGACAAAGTCTGAATTTGACTTGTTCGATGTCTACTGTGGACTTGAGGACAAATTCCTTCAAAAATTAGATGATATAGGCCTTTGGGAGACCAAATTTCATTATTTCATCTTTCCCAGAACTCATAATTGCCCTAAGCTGATCAGAAGATGTCAATCATGTTATGACATTAAATAGAGAGCCATAATAAATCCTACAGGAGAAATAATATTTTCCATCAATGCCCAATCCATTTAATAAATGATGCAGGCCCCCATTGTTGAGATTACCGTCCCATTTTCATGTGAAGCCCTGAGAGAATTATACCATAAACTTGAATTTACTAGCAAGGCCAAAATCTTAGAATTATTCTTGGCCACATATGCCCCAATGCCTACCACCAATCCCCCATACCCTTCATCCATCTTTCCTGATAGGAACAAACACATTATCACTATTTTATATTACTTGTTAGAGTATCATAATGATTAGTGGGTATATGAAGCCATGATTGGTTTCTCGTCTATTCTTTCCTCAGATGTTCAACCCAAAATCATGTTCAACTATGCACAATTTCTTGCAGATGCAATTCATGAACAGTTCCTAAAGTTTCAGATAAAAGAGGTTTTCAAATATACCTCTGTGTTGGTATACATGTTTGTTTATTTCCAATCTAGCAGGTTTTAGTTTGAGATGATGATTCTCAGCCCCAATCAATGATTTTCTGGACTATTTTATTGATGAAGGATCAGAAGAATTACTCCTACAAGAGATTTTTAGACTTGTTTATTCACCCAATAATCAGTGCACTCAGCAGTACTAGAGAGCCAAGGATTAGTGAGGAAATAAAGAAGGTGATGCAATTGATAGAGGAGAGCAGAACAACATATTGGTATCTCTAACAAAACTACACAGAGATCACGGTTTATAGCAGTGAATTGGCCCCCTATAAACTGCCCAAGTATCTCTCGATGAGAATTTTTGCACTTGAATATATCAGAAAAATGATAAATGCAGATGAGGTGAATTTTGTCTATGCCAAGAAGAAGTCACAATTTAGGATCAAATCCAAAATTGGTCCATCTATTTGCAAAACCAGAGAAGCAGGGGATGAGGAAGATAAAATGTTAAAGGAGATGAATTTCACACATAGCTTCACTTGGTCCTATGATCCAATGGGGATCATCTCCAAGAAGAGGGTGGAGAATAAGTCCACCCCCTACATTCATACTCACAGATTGGAGATAGAGCAGTATATGAACAAAGAAGAATGTGCAACTAACACACTCCTAGAGGCAGAAGAGCAGGTAATCTCCACTTTAGGAATTTAAACACTAGCTCCACAAGAAAGAAAAGCTTCAGGAGCACAAGATGACAAAGGAAAGGAACCAGCAAAGGAAGTATGAAGTAAGAGAACCAGGGAATATTAAACAGACATGGATATTGATCCCTCCACTAAAGAATTAAAAATGAAATATAAGAAAAGGGCCAGAATCCGCATAGACATTGACTAGAGAAGTGAGAAACATCAAAAAACTATCATCACAATCAGAGATTCACCAAGTTCATCTCCAACAGGGGGTGAAAAAATTCTCTCAACATCCTTTGCCACTATGCCTTTCCAACAACAGAATGTGCAGACTCCAACATCTACGACCACTGCAAGACAAAAGGAGGATGATATCTATGATACATTCAAGGATATCAAAAGAAGGAATGAGGTTCTTAAGATCAACACATATAATCATTTTTGGAAACAAACAAGCAGCTCCCAAAGTAGGCTTCTTTCAAATTTTGACTCTGAAAAAGGGAGAATGAAGATAGCCTTCTTAGAAGCACAAATCCCTCAACCCAAAACTTCAACAGACTACAAGAAGACCTCTTTTGAGTTTGACACAAAGAACATTCATCCAATAGACCAAATGGAGATGCACAAGCAAATAGGCGAAATGATATCCTCCACACTAACTAGTACAGCCATGAGTCTCTCAAAACTGAAGGTGACATTGTCCAACACATAGTCACAGTTGAAGGTGGAAAAGATCTCCTCCATGGCCAAAGACTCAAGGATAAAATCTCTGGAGGATTTAGTGATGCAACTCGGGTACAATCCATCAAACATAGTAGTGGCAGAAGAACTTGTGAAGAAGAAGAATGTAGACATAGTTGCTTTGAGAAGGCAACTCAAGATTCCAGTGACAGAAGATCCTATGGCCAAAGAGATAGATGAAAATGAAACACAAAAGGAAAAAATGCTGCAGCTGATCATCGAACAAGCAGTAGAACTTAAGAAAATGGAGAGTGAGATGGAGAAAATGATAAAAGAAAGACAGAAATCAATAAGAGATACAGTGAAGGGAGCAACAAAAGAAGCAGCTAAAGCCATGATTCCACTACAGGTAGTCCCTCTTGTAGTGATTCCAACATCTACAACAACAACAGGTACACCAGGTGAAGTAACTGAGCAGTTAGTTAAAGCTATGGAGAACATGTTCTTACAGACAACAGAAATTAAAAAGCTGAAAGAGCAACTTAGTGACCTACAAGAACAATTTAAAAGGAAAGATTCAACACATTCCATAGAGTTACAGATCAGTAAAAAGTTAAATGAAGGCTTGCAAAAGTCCCTTCGGGAGTCCTCGATTGGAAGCATGGTAGGAAGAGTTAAACAAATTATTTGGTTGGATATAATTGAATCTATGAATGATGTATGGCCATCAATTCAAATAATCTTTGAACAAAGGTATTTAATTGAGTTAGTAAAAGTTGCCATTGAAAAGGAAAATGATGAACTTGAGGATAAGCCCCAAACTGCCAACAATATCATCAGATTCCTGAATTCTAAAAGAAGTCATGAATTGGAGCAACTGCAAGTAGCAGATAGAATAACCACCATACTTGAGGTAAAAAAGGTGTTAAACAAGAAGAGTCTAGTTACACAGCTAGAAGAAAGGTGACCTCAGTTGGAGATTGGAGTAAGTAGATTTTTGAATAGGATTGAGCCACTGAACAAAAAGGGGTTGCCTTCCTTATTTGTTATCAATGATAAGATGATGCCTAGGAAATATTATGTAAAAAGGCTCACAAAGATTTCAAAGGATACATCCAAGCATACAAATATGAAGAACACTATGACAGGGAAAGCATTTTATGAAGTTATCAACAATAATGTCTTCATACAGGACGAAATTAAACACATCTTTCTGTGGAGGCCCACATTTATGAAGTACACCGAGAATGATGAAGTCTATAGAAAGTTGAACAGAAATAAGATTTTGGCTCAAACATAATGGGAAAATTTGTGTAGATTCCAGGAAGGATGACAACTTAGCATGGTGACAAAACATACATATCAACGAATTATCTACATCAACAGATCCAGTGTGTCAGAACAGCTCAGCAGTGTCAATTTTTCCAGCACAACATACTGTTACAACACTAATAATGACTTTTATAATGAGTCTAGGCATATGTTAAAAATGTTGTTACACTAAGTAACAATTTCATAGTGAAGTTCAGACATATGTTAAAAAGCCGCTACAATGCGTCCATGCATGAGACGCACAGGTCAAATTTCAGTTACTTTGTAATAAACGAATGGATTTTCCTTTTGATAATGACAATCAGTTGAAAATAGTTTAAATATAGCATTTTTTTCAATATTAGGGGTTGGAACCTGGTTTTGTAAGCGCTTTTCATTACAAGAATTTGTAATTTTCAAGCTGGAGCATCAATAAGGAGATCTGTCTGCAAGATTCATGTGTTGTGTTATCCTGGTGATGTTTTTCCTTATTCATGTTTAATGTTTTCCCACTGTAATATTTTCATGTGCATCATTTAAAATTTAGATTGTAAAACAAGAAGGTTAGATTAAGATTTACTGTTTAGAGTACCTTAATTCTGATTGTCTTTACAATTTTAATGTTTTCTTATGATGTATGGTTTAATAGTTCTTAATTGCTCTTAAGTCATTACTGAAAGTGTTTTCTCCATTTCATCAGTCCACTCAGTTATAAACATGAGCATTCACAACCAGCTTTCCTTTCATTTGTTTTAGAATTTGATGCATATGCCTAGACTATTTCGACTCCATATCCCAATGGAAACTGTTTAGAGAAACCCCTTAAATCCAACCACGAACAATCAAACAAAAACAAATCTCACAATTAATCTAACTAGCCAAATATCAGAAATATTAAAACAAACCTAAATCTTATATAGAGAGATCCCTCTATTAGTCTAGGAGAGCTAGATCCTAGGATTCAAGTGGTTTTGATGTTTTTCTTTATAATATATTCTTGTCAATCTTATAAATTATAAAGTGATAACAAGAAGTATGGATATTAGCCTTTGGTAACATCATCAATATTGATTGTCTTCTAGAAAGTTGTCAAGCAATGTTTGATGGTTGGAAATCCAAACTCCCTTGGAATAGGAAATTTGATTCTGTCACTATGAGGAGTTGGATGGTTCTTCCAAAATTCTTTTGTTGGGTGATATGACTTTCTCGTAACCAAGTTATATTCAAATCACTCGTCCATCAGTGACTACAATGTCCATTAAAGTGACTCGATTGATTTTTGAATCAATAAGTACTCATGGTTATGATTCAAATGAATTGGATGATATGGATCTAAATGAGTGTGAATGGATCAATCTAGGTCAGGTTGAAAAATTCATATGCAATCCCCCCTAATATCTCTTTTTCTATCAGAATGGATCAAGAATAATTTCAGACATGGAGGAATAAACAAGGGTGACACTCTCTCTTCTTTGATGTACCATTGAAAGGTAATCCAGGGGAGGTTGGAGTAAGAGGGGTTCTTTTGGACCTTGCTAAAAAATAGAGATACAATATGTTGTATCTTAAGAGACAATTCCTTGGCTATGGAAAGGAATCAATGCTTAAGACATTTTTAAAAATGTGTCACAAAAGTAATTATATCAGGTGATCTTCACTCAATTCATTTGGAAACTAATTCTTTAAAACCCTTAACATTATGGTATAATGAAAGACTCTACAATGCCATTAAATACTGATATTTGAATGGAAAAGAAGAAATATAGAAGAAACTAAAAATGATATGCTGTAACACATAATATATCACTTTAAATTTCAGAATGAATGTATGGAGAGAGAGGAAACTCAAAATAATATGTTGTAAACACAGAATCTATTAGTTTTAAGTTCGAGAGAGAATGTGTGAAGTGAGAGGAGTTGGAGTGAAGGAGCACAAATTAAGGCTATTTAACTCTTACTCATAGATGTAATTAAGAGATTGACGACTACTTTACTTCACTTCATTCTAGGAAGAAGGAACACAAAATGACATAGGAAAAATGAATCACCATCAACAATTGTAGGAAACTTGGTGCTTCTTTCATTAATTCCTCAGAAATGTAAGTACCAAAGCTTTAGTCTTCCAGAGGTCCAAAACTCGGAACCATTTTTCTTTCTTTCGATATTGCTTAAATACATCAAAAATAATTTTTAACTGCTAAAACTTCTTGAAACTACTTCGAATACCTAAACTGTTAAAGCTACTTATTACATTGCAATTGAGGATATCACTCTAGCTTCGATCTTAACAGACAAATAAAACAAATTAAAACTTGGAATATTATTCTATTTGTTGAATATGACTTTTTGCTGATGTGTCTCGCTGAATTGCTAATGTGTCTCCCTGACAGATCGGACATCCTTGCCCTGCATTTCTTCCAGAGTTCAATATTTGTCTTTTCTACTTGTTGTCATGTCTTTTCTACTTCTGGTGCGGTATTCGAACAATTTTGTAATAACGCATCCTTGCCCGACTTGATCCAACTGTTACGTTTCCAGTAGTACCACTATGTTCTTTTTTTTCCTGACTTTGCCTATGCCTCTACGTTTAAACCAAGGTTATCATGTCCCCTTCTACCCAACTCTGCCTCTTATGCTCATGCCTACTGTGTTCTATCTTCTCTTCTCCTTTGCTTTGCATCGGGTCACTTACCTGAGTCCACTTCCTGCGTCCACGTTTCTTCATAAAACCAATGCAACTGCACATATTCTTGGAATTTCAATAAATTCAAATTAACATTTGAATGGTATCGCGTCTACCTTTCCATCGCATTTTGGCCTTAGACGTTTATAACATACTCCTTAGTGCCATTCCTCCTGAGCTTGTGATGTGAAAAGTGCGACGAGCGGAGGATGATGTCACAGAACGGAGGTGGGGTCACCTGCAAATCACAAATCGAGAGTTTTGTTATGAAAAACGGGAGGTAAGTTTTAACACTTGCGAAGTGTGATGTGCGATGTGCGATGGCGGGAAGGTGACGTGGCAGGACGGAGGTGGGGCCGCCCGCAAATCGCAAATCGGGAGTTTTGTTATGAAAAGTGGGAGGCAAGTGTCAAAACTTGCGAAGTGCGATGGTGGGGAGGTGACATGGCAGGACGGAGGTGGGGTTGCCCGCAAATCGCAAATCGAGAGTTTTGTTATGAAAAGCGGGAGGTAAGTGTTAAAACTTGCGAAGTACGATATTTATCGCATAGCAAGATCTTAAACTTATCGCTCTTCGCATCACATCTTCGCAACTTTAACCATATCTCAAACTTGCATCCTTTACCGAATGCGATATCTGATGGAACCTATGGCCGATACATGGCTTCTCTTCAAAATCTCCGATCAACTTTATTGCATCTTTATTTGTGATATCCATTCTCGACCACTTATCTCTAACTTAGATCTCGCGATCTAATCTTGTCCATCCATCTGAATTTCATTTCTGTGCTATGATCTCTGTCTTCCATTTCTCCGTTTCAATTCTGCGCTTTGATCCTGACCGTCTATTTTTCCCTTTACGCTTCCTCCAAAACTCCTAATTTTTTTAGGAATATACGCCAGTTCTCTGCCTTCGGGAAATCTATATGATTTCTTCAATAATGAACGCCATTTCATTCAACAGGCTCGCATACGTTCCTTTGACGAATAAATTATCTTAATTACTAATTTTTTTTCTCCACGGTGTAACCCTCCTGAGCTTATTCGGTATTCTGTAGCGCTAGTCCCTCCTGAGCTTGCAAACAAGCCCAACTCGACCCGCCTTCACATCTCCACACATAATGTTAGTACACCAACATGTAAATAAAAATTCTTCTTCGACATACAAATTTTTACATTTTCTAACATATATGCTTTTTTGGTGTTTTGAAAAATATTTCAAAAGTAAATGCAAATGAGCCACAACACAATACACATGGGGCTTGGGATAAGCGACCAACAATCAAGTTGAATTATTGGCCTTGTGGAAAGGACTAGACTTGCTATTTCAAGGAGAATTCAACAAACGATAGTCTATGGAGATTCCATGATTGTCATTCAACACGTGAGAAAAATTCAAGAGAATAAGATGCATATTCACTTATCAATTTTGTAGAGAAGAATATTACAAGTGTCAAAATTTGAGAAAGTGGATTTCTTCCGTGTCAAGCGCCATCTCAATTTTGGTGTGGATGCAGTGGTAAACAAAGGAGTCTCTCTCACATAATTTTTTTTGGTCCTAGACAACTCTAATGGAAATTTCAATCCTTTTCCACGAAAATCCATAATAAACATTGGGAGGAGTAATATTTTTTCTTGTTAAACATAGAACTATGGCCCATTATGTGGTGGTTGGAAAATTAGGTTTACGCTAGCCTCATTCTTCAATTTCCATTCCCATATTCTCTCTCTCCTCGATGGGATTTGAACTATGATGTCCACCTAGCTTGTTCAAACATGGGCATGTAGTGGAAGGGGAAAATGGATCTATGTCCAATTATCTATTAAAACTGAAAGGATGGGAATGTATATTAGATCTAACCTTAAGGAGATATGAGCATGTAACAGGTACAATTATATTATGGAGGTGGAGGCTATGTGCAGAGAATTAAATGTTGCATTTGGAGGAATGGTCTTGTGCCCACACAACTTAGTTGATTTCATTGAAATTTAAGAGGTCATTTCTATAATTTAAGAGGGAATTATAGAAATGGAGGTAGCAGTATTTGGTTATAAGAATAGGCCATTTTATGTTGTTTTTCTCATAGTTGATGCATGATATCTCAAATTGCAGGGCTAAATTAGAAGCCCTGTCTAGGATTGGGGAAGATGGAAGTAGACAAGCAATGTTTGATGGGGAAATGTGATGTTGAATTTGGCCGTGAGAGGAGAGGAAAACCACATTACTGCTAAGGTGGCTGAGGAAGGATCGAGCGTTGCTCCTACATAACTGGGGAATATGGAAAATAATAAATAAGATTTATGCCCTGATTATGCTGTTATTGGGTGAGATAGTTAAACTATGTGTTTCTTAATCAATGTATTGCAATTATGTTGTTATATTATGTATATTTTGGTGAATATATAAACTCTATCAAATATCTAGTGTGTTAGGTAGTCAGGCTAGAAGAAAATAAACTCTTTTTTTTGGTTGATTTTGAACATTATTGATGAAGTATTTAATGAAGATGTAAAGGTGCTAGCCTTGAAACCAGACAACCATTACTATAAAATAATAACCATTTCTTTAAAAAAATAATGAATAATGGATTAGAATTCCATGTTTATGTAATTACAACACTTGTACATTTGTATATAAAGTGTGGTTATATAGAGGTTGCATGCCATTATTAACAAAATATTTGAAAATATGTATAAAAGATGATGTGTCATAGGATGCACTGATCTCAGATATATTCGTGAAATGGATATGCTATTGAGGCTTTTCTATTGTTTCTTCAAATATAGTTGGTAGGACTAACACCTAACTTAGCTGCAATGACGAGACTACCCTACATGTGCAAGGGAAAGGTGAGGGTACATTGGAAGTTATTTTCCAAGACGAGGGAGAGGGAGAAAGAAAAGAAAAGGAGAAGAAAGAGAGGAATGAAGAAAAGATGAGAAAGAAAATGTTCAGTAAGATGTTGGAGGAGTATCCAAAAATCATAAAGAAGGTTTTGGAAGAGAAGGTATTCAAGACACAAGGAATAAAGTATAAGCAATGTTTAATGAAATGGAGGAACATACTAGATAATGAGAGTAAGTGAGTATCAAAACAAAAGTACTAAAGGTTGTGTAAGAGTAAAATATTGATGGATCAAGCTAAAGGTATTATGCAAGCAAATGCACATTTTTTTTTATGCAAAGGGAGTTTCATACATGAGTGTTTAGATTTTTCCATATGTGATGGTCTTATGTATGAGCATTGAGATGTGTGCACATGATAAATAGTAGGTTTGGAGGTGCAAGGAAATTGTTGGCACATATAAAAAATGTTGACATTGAGTAGTGAGCGCAAGGAGACATTTTGTGGAAAAGGGAAAATGGAATTTGACATAGGAAAGCAAAAGGTTGATGACGTGGAAGTAAGTCAATCCAAGGAAGGATGAGGATCAATAAATACTAACAAGTTGTTGAAGAAGTGAGAAGTCCAAACATTAAAAATGGTGAGGAAAAGGACATGAAACATGGAATAAATTGAGTTTCCTCTAATAGGGGCCGAGGGAAACTTGAGACTGTTGTTTCAAGAAATATCTCTAAGGAAGAGTGAATAACTCCAAGATGTTGAAGGAAGTTGGTTTTTGGAAAAGGTACACTATAGAGAAGAAAACAAAGTTTCATTTGAGTGATTTGATGACCTAGGACAAATAATATAAAGGCATCATATGGGTGAGGAGAAGAGTTTGGGATCACATATTGTGTGTATCAAAAAAATGCATGATAGATGTGGAATATAGAAGCGATGAGATGCTCTAGAGTTAAAGTGGAAAATATACTGTAACCTCGAAATGATCCATAATTTTGTAGTAATTTATATATTCAAATAATAAAGCATAAATATAAAGCTTCACAATATCATTTCTCCATGGGTCGAGAGAATTGGCTTGGTTCAATAATAGATATGATAGGAGATCACAACAACAAAGGATTTCAATAAAATTACCACGATCATAGAGGTTAAGCACATGGTGTATCGTAATCACTGCTCTTGTATCAACTTGTTATCACTCTCCCCAAAATTGGGAGGAGCAGTGATGTTCAAAGACATAAAGATATTTGTCATCATGAGAATCCTAAAATATTGAGTGAGATCACTAGGAGAGTAAAAATTATGGATAAATAGAATAACACTAGGAAGGGGGAACTAATGACTACAAAAAACATCATGGATATGTAAGACTTTTTACACTCTCTCAAGTTGATGATTAGTGTTTAAATAAATTACTAAGAGGTGGACACTAGTCACTGTGTAAACTAGGATGGAAAACCCATAATCCTAAGGAAGAAAATTGGTTATAATGAGGTGAAAATTGGTAACCCAAGAAGTGGAAAACTAGTGAAATGAATATGCATGAATGCGTGTTTTTCTAGCACAATAACTAGGCATATTTCATTTCATGAATAAAAAACTCTAAAAGAGAGGAGAATAAAAAAACATGTAGCATCAATGGGTGTTTTTGTTTGTTTGTTTGTAAGCTGAGTAGTACCTTTCATTCATTCATCAAAAATGGAATATTACAATAGATAATATATTTCGATGCCTCAACCTTCACAATGGGAAAATAGGTTTTTTGGCCATCAGAAGGCACTATAATCCAACCAAAACCGAAATGTTTTTAGTCTATCATATGCAACTATATAAGTTGAACTGTCTAAATCCTTAAAAATATTTTTCCTACTAAGGCTACTGCCCTCTATGTACTTCATCAAAATATATAAAATCAAAACAGTAAACAAACATGGAAACAAACTAGCTATTCCTCTGAGGACTTAATGGGCGTCAGGTCTTTGGCACTAGACCTAGGCATTTATGATTGCTGAGTTTTCCTAAGAAGTTGTTCAATTCTGCTCGCTCATTCTGCTGCTGAACCTGCAACTAGAAGATTTGGAAATATTTTTGAATTTCCTGTAAAGAAGGATCTACCTACATGAATTCAGTAGTGTGCATGATGGCTTTGGCCACCAAATGTTTCATCCGCCAATAAAGGTGAAGGGTTTGTTGATACCGGGATACCTTGCCTCCTGTGTTGCCTGGGTTAGGAACAATGAGTTCCCCATCCAAATCTATTTCTTCTTCTTCCGCTTGGTGGGTGAGGGCCTCTTCCCACTTCACGATTGCTTTCCTAAATTTTTTGAGAATCTCTTGAACATATGCCTGAGTGACATCACTGATATGCTTGGCCTGAGGTTTACGACCCGACCTCCTTAGAACCTGGGAGAAGGCATCTCCTTTATCTTTCTTAGCCCCTCGCTTCAAGTTCTACCTCTCGTATTCCCCCCCCTGCTTCCTCCTTGATGCTATTTTCCCATGCCACTGCAGCCTTATGTCGTGTAGCAATGCGATAAGCCAATGAACAAGATGCCTTTGCGCCCCCAATTGAGGTCCCGAATTCTCGCATGAAGCCTGTATCTGTGACAGGAGTAAGAACCATACAAAAATGTAATGTATTATCAGCAAAGTGTAACATATAAACCATAATCCACCATCCCATATCACTATGATGGATAAGAACCATGCCCCCATCCAGGGTTTGATTTCAGATTTTCCCAAGATTTCTAGATGGTATTACAATGATTTTAACCTTATCTACCTTGTGCACCCCAGAGGGCTGGAAAATCCATACAATAATCATAGAATCATCTTCTAAATTAACATGTAGGTCAGGGTGGTTCTGCCAACCCACAGAATGGGTGGCAAATCTTTCCAATTCGGAGAATTCACAATCGTAACATCCCCAACCCATAATTGTATCCCCCATTTTTTGCAGCATGATAGCACACATAATGGAAATTGAAATTATCAACCTAGAGAAGACTTATGAAGACCACCCACAACCCCAAGTAGATAGAGGATTCGATGCATCCAAAAAAATATTCCATTTCGAAGTTGAAAGCACAGAATTGCCAGTGACCTCCATACTTATGAAACATAAAAGTGATAGAGTCAAAATAACATAACCTTGGTTTTCTATGCGCCACAACCTAAGATACTGAGTCCCGTCGCTCATGTCGGCGCCAAGCCAAATGAATTAAACTCGCAGAAGAATGGCCTCTAAATAACAAAGCCAGAGTATAAGCTCTAGGTGGATCTGCCATTCCTCCATCTCCCAACTTGCCTTATGATGGCACCTTTGGGAGTCACATACCCCGTTTCGTACGCGAACTTTGTCACCTCCATTTGTTGCCCACCTGCTACTATCCAAACCTCTCCGTGGGCCATAATTCCTTTCCTTAATTGCTATAATCACGATCCACCTGGGGATATGCGACCTAATCACACCCCGATCAGGGGATCAATGGGTATATTGACTTGATTCTTCATCTTAAATTATGAAAGGTGGGTAGTTGTAGGGGAATTGATTTGTTGTTGAGTATTACTGCACATGCAAAGTTTTTATGTGGTGGAGAAACTACACATCATGAAATTTTCACATTACTATTATTATATTAAAAACATATTTTATGTAATGAATTTATAAAATAATTAAATAATAAAAAATTGTATGCATATAGAAATTAAATACTCTCTCTCTCTCTCTCTCTCTATATATATATATATATATAAGAGAGAGAGAGAGAGAGAGAGAGAGAGAGAGAGAGAGAGAGAGAGAGAGAGATTTGTGTGTGTGCGTTACTTTAGGTTTATTTGGAAAAGTGGGTGCTCGAGTAGATCTGTTCCATTTGTAAAACCTAGGTAGGTATTTTAATAGGGCTTGTTAGTTTTTAGCTGATTGGATCCATCCCTGCTAGTTTAGGTAGAAGGGGAGGAGGATTTTTGTATGAGTGATCTAGAGATCATTGTTCTCACTCAAAGATCCTTTAATTTGTTATAATGTGGAGGTAGTGGAGTCGTTATTGTGCGCTTAGAGATATTATGTAACAAGGGTTGAGAAGGTTTGTTTCATTTTTGGCTTAGGGTAGAGAAGGGTTTAGTGGAAGTTATCTTGGGGAGGGTTGGATCATAGGTCAAATCCTCTGGATTTTAAAAAGGGTATTGAATGAGGAAATCTCAAGCCAAGTTAAAGGCATATCATTGGGATCCCAATATTTTGAAATCCTTCTAGGTATTTAGCTTCTAAGTTGAATAATATTGTGAAGTCTTTTGTTTTCAATGGTTTCTTCTAGAGAAGGGATGAGCACAAATGTTAGTGGGAATTGAAGTGAAATATAGGAAAATGTTTGTGGGTAAGGGTTATGTGATATTCCTTCTTTGTCAAGGATCGATCCTAGTGTAAATTGTGGTAGGTGTACAAAAGAGGGGACTGGTGTAGAGGATATTGGTAAGGATAAAGTGGGGATGTTTTGGTAGGTGCAATTCTGAATAGAAATTAGGTGGGAGCTAGAGAGGGTTCTACAAGGAAAATAAAAATAAAAAATGTATATAAAGTCAAAGAGTTCCCCTATAAAGCTTATATTTTGTGAGGATCTCAAGATGCATGAAGTTATTAGTATGTATTATTAGACTTGTTGGAAGAATTTTGGGAAGGTGATGTTGTGAGAAGATCATTTGTGATTAAACTAGGTTTCAAGTTTAACTTCTTGTTACCATCGATTGAGCTTCTATAAAAGATTTTCTCTTCCTCTTATGTCATTTTTTCCAAGTTTCCTTTGAACTAGGTGGAGTAATTACCAATTGTTCCAGGCTGGGAGTATCTTGAACTAGTGATTCTTCTCGTTCAAGAGTTTCAACATCTTCAACTTGGTCTACTCAACTTACTGTTGGTTAAGGATCTATTTTTCCTTAAGTTTCATGCATTGAATCATTGGGACTGGGACAGTTCTTTTTCTAGAGAAACTACAATAGATTGAGTCGGGGGATATACAAGTGGATATTTATAATATAAAACAATCTAGAGATCCTCTATAGAGCCAATATACTAGGTGGATTTTTAGAGTGGTGTTTCCTTCTTTTCTGAGACCCTTTTGGATATTGAGTTGCAATATCACTTGTTTTAAAACAAGCCTTATAATGCAAGGAGAATATCTCATCATCTAATTTCTAGGTCCAATAAATTTTTTTATATTCAAAATAATTTATGCTAAAAATCATGAACCAAAATCCATCTCCACACAATTTCTTGCATTTGATGTTATTTTGTTCCTTCGATTTTCATGATAGAAAAAATAATTTTACTAGAGTTGATCCAATGGCTCAAAGAGTGGGTAAACCCCAAATTTGAAGCAATAAATTAGGAAGCCTCACCCAAATAGATGTTGTGGATATAAAATTTATCAAAGGATTCAAAGAGGGAGGCTAGGTCTTCATGCATAGACTTGCATTTTCCCAAAACTATGGACCTGAGTTAAGAATTAAATGCCTATCTATGATAGTGTCAAAATCATAAATAAAAAATCCCTTTAAAATGGGGTGGATAAAGACTTCTTTTTTTTTATCATTGGAATCCAATATTTCAAAATCTAATCATGAAGGTCCACCAATTGAGGCCAAAACCAGAAAAATGGAAAACCAAGCTACTAGAACTAAGAAAATATGCATCTTCATCAGCAACATGGTTAATGGGAATGGAAATAGTTTTCACACCAAAATAGAGGGACAATGAGCATAATAATTTTGTAGCACAACATCTTTTAAAGAAAAAACTTTGACATCACCATTAATGAGATCATACATAGGCTACCCATGGAGGGTACAGAAAAATGAGGGTCACAACCCATATCAGTGGTTGAAAAAATTACTGGAAATAAAGACGTCATGCATCTGACAGTTCCTAGTGTGGAAAAAATAGGGAATGGGGATACAATGAAGCTTGAGTGATTAGGGATAAACCCTATCCATATTGATTGGGAGAAGGAGCTCCATATTTAGATTGTTTCAAAAATTATCTTTTATCCATTTCATTAAATAAGATACTATGATTTTAAACCCACAAAAAAAATCATGTTGTTACTGATAGTGTCTCTTTTTTATTCCACGTTTGTTTTAATATTTTGGTTCCAAGGGTATTAATTATTAAGGCCATAATTTAAAAACCTCGCAATCTTATCTTTTGAAAAAAGAGGGGTGTTGTTGGGAGCACTGTTTTTTTATTAGAGGGTCAATTTTAAGTTTTTGGTTGCAACAATAATGATTTTCAAGTCTAGAGGTTTCAAAGAAGTTATAGTTTTAACCTCAAAAATGGAAAATGGCGTTATTGTTAGTGCTATTTTTCGATTCAAGAGGTGGATTTAAAAATTTTAATCAAAAACATTATGACAATGTTAAAGCTATGGTTTCAAAAGGTGATAATTCTAACCCTAATAAAAAAAGAGTGCTATTAGTAGCACCACTTTTCAAAACAGGATAAAAATAACTACGAAATGCAACCTATAAAAAAAGAGAACTCTAGAGAGTTCTTTTCAATTTGATAATTATGTTCTTTTTCATGGCTTAAGTAGGGATCCTTTGTGTAACACCCTCTTCCCACATCTACTCAAGTAACCAGCCAATCGGGGTAAACATGTTATGAGAGGCTACTAATACAAGGTTCAACCTCCTAGATGACCTTGAGAAAGTGGATCCGATGGAAACATGACAAACACACTTTACACAACATCAACAACATCCCTAGAAGGTAACCCAACGTTCCAGACCCCTGATCCCTGAGGGAGATTAACATTTTGACCATTTTGAGCCTTAGCTGTAGACATGCCAAGGCAAGGTAGCAGTTGGGAGCATATAGCTGCAGGAACAACACAACAGGCATGTGGTCAGGGCCCCAAATACACAGGTTTATGCCTGCAGCTCCAGGATTTGGGCCACCTTTTTAGCCCCAGGGCCCAGGTCACTTCCCACAACTTCATGAAACTTTATGGGATGATAAATAACAATAAAAAAAGGTACGAAAGTAGTCACATCATTAGGAACTCATCTGGACCCCTCCTAGACATAACAAGAATTTCGTCAAACATGTCACAAAAATTGCATCTACAGGTGTAAACAACAAATTTAAACATATGGTTCTCTTACTTATCTCAGAACCAATAAGAAACATTTCTACCCTACATCATAGGCTACAATACTTTCTATTGGACCATAGATACATTGTGTATTCATTTACTGGTAAAAACATGGGTAGATCCATACATCATCACTAATCGAATACATGCTTATAACCAACACAATAAAAATAGAAATACAATGGATATAACAACAATAAAATCCATACATAAACTAGTACATTTACATACTGAATTCCAGAGGAATGATCTCTTCATTATTGAATGTAAAAACCAACTGGATATGGGACTTCCACATTCCACCTAACCATAGATTGGCTGAGCCAAGTGTCACTTCAGCCAATCACCCTTGTGCCATATTCCAAGCATTAATGTGGGATATCATCAAACACATCAATCACAATCAATCTAGGGATTCCAAAGGAAAAACCACCTCAACCCTCAACCAGTGATTCCACCTCACAATCAGACATCACAACCATCACGGATTGGTCTCTATCCAAGTTGTTCGAGAGCTCCAGAGTGTTCATTCCAACCAGGGCTTCCAGGACTAGTAACTCAATACCAAATGTTATAGAGCTTCCAGAATGTTTGTCCAACCAGGGCTTCCAGGACTAGTAACTCAACCCACCCAGGGCTTCTAGACCGTTTTTCCAAAAAAATCTTCCAAAGCTAGTAACTCAACCCACAATTTTCCACCAGGCTTCCAGAGTGTTTTTCCAACCAAGGGTTCTAGGAACTAATAACTAAACCCACAACTAAAGGAATCATGAGAACCAACTAGAAAAAAATCAATGGAAATAAACCCACAACACCATGGTTATCCAGGAAATGGCACGACTAGGAAAATATACATGTATATCCATGCATGCCAAAACTAGTAAGGAAAACATACCTGCAACTCAGTACTTGCAGTAAAGCCCCATTGTAGTTTTTGACCCCGATGTCCACTTGCACTTTCCTACTCTTCTTTTTCCTTCTTGTTCCAAATCACCAAGTATCCACATTCTCCAAGAGTGATCCAAAAAAACTCTAAGTATCCAAGAGTATGAGAGAGAGAGAGAATAATGAGAGAGCTCCAAAAATGCACTGACAAAAAGGTACCAACTGATCCTTAGAAGCCTTTTTTATAGAAGGGGCCTCTATTTTCTTCATTTTCCATTATTTTCCTTCAATTTCCTCCTCACATGCAACCTATGATATTTCATCTCCTTTTTCTCCTAATTTCAATTATTTTCATAAATATTTGGGCCAAATATGCCAATTTTCCTTTCCAAATCCTTTTCCTTTTCCTTTGCCAATTTCCTTATCCATAATAAACTAAATGAACACCCCCCAGGATGTTTTTCAGAACATTCAGCTTGGAATAAGTGTCCCATCAACTGTGGTCATTATTTTAAATTTACTACATGAGATTTTCACTAGGGTCACATAAACTTATTGAAGACACCATCCTCAGTGTTCAATCACACATACACCTCAGCAAAGCTGTTGAAAAGAAAGCATACTACCCATGGAGCTTTATAACATAGCTCGATGCAATATTTACAATGATCACCCTGTTGAAAGGAAAACCAACATGACATCGTAAAAACATGCCAACGATAATGACATGACACCATACTGATTATTAGAGCTTTATAACATAGCTCATGGCGGTATTTACATCCATATACATATGTACATCCATCAAAACATATACCAAACATCACTAACACATATTCTAGAAAAAACCAACATCACACCAAAAATGCTTTGCCTCAACTAGAAAGCAAGGAAGGATAAATGGCCTGCATATGATCTGCCATCTCCCATGTAGCTTCATCGGGCCCAAAGTTCTTCCATTGCACTTTCACTTGCTTGATTTCTCGATTCCGGAGCATGAACGTCTTTTTCTGCAAAATGCACTGTGGTTCCGGCTGGAACTCTCCTTCTGGATCCACTTGCAATACATACCAGTCAATAACATGATCAACATATTCAATGTATTTCTTAAGAAATGATATATGAAAACATCATGGAATTTAAATGTGGAAGGTAATGCAAGTTGATAGGCCACTGGTCCGATCCTCTAAATGATCCTGAAGGGTCCAGAAACCTTGGTGCTAGCTTGGAACATGATCCAATCTGCAAGGAGCTCTTCTTGGGCTTCATATGCAAGTACACCTGATCCCCAACCTGAAACTTCTTGAAAAACTTGTTCTTGTTTGCACAACTCTTCTGCCTATTCTGCTTTACTTTCAAGTTCTGCTTGATCACCTGCATTTCTTGTTCCATTTCTGCCAACATATCTAGTCTGATCATTACCCTGTTAACCAGATCACTCCAACTGATAGGAATGTTGCAACTCCACCCATACCATTCCTCAAAGGGACTCATCCTCAATGAATCCTGATACTCGTTGTTGTAGGCGAACTATACCAATGCAAGATACTCTTACCACTTGTACTTATTATGCATAACATACATCCTCAACATATCCTCTAATATCCTATCGACCCTCTCAGTTTTTCCATCTGTCTATGGATGATAAGTTGTGATGAAGGCCAACTCAGTGCCCAAACCTGCAAAAAATTTCTTCCAAAACTTGGAAGTGAACTCTGCATCCCTGTCTGACACAATCTTATTTGGAACACCATGCCATCTAACTATGTCCCTGATAAACACTTGTGCTACATCGCTAGTTGAGTATGTAGTCTTCACCGGTATGAAATGTGCAACCTTGGTCAACCGGTCCACCACAACCATGATGGAATGATGATATCTAACTGTCCTCGAAAACCCTGTAATGAAATACATGGAAATGACCACCCATTTCCACTCTGGAATTGCAATCAGCTGTAGCAATCCACCTAGATGTTTACACTTTTCCTTCCATATGACAATCCAAACATCTGGCTACAAAATTTTCCACATATTTCTTTAGATTCAGCCAATAATAGAATCTCTTCACTACAGTCAATATTTTTTGGTATCCTGGGTGACCTGAATATGGTTTCACATGAAAATCCCTTAATATCACCTTCTTGAGCTCACTGTTGTCTGGTACATATATCTTGTCTCTAAATCTAACCAATCCATTTGTTGTGAGACGTTAGTCCAAATCATGTACACCTGCACTTGTACCGGTACATGTAACTATATCACTACCTGTACCTGTGCCAACATTTGTACCTGTAACACCACATGTACCTGTATCTTTACTCTGTTGTAATCTGTGCACAATCTCCATATACCTGTTATCTGGCTTACATGCCTGTAAGATCCTATCCTGTAAGTCTGTCCCATAGGAGCAACTAGTTGTTATGTGATTCACCTATACCTTCCTGCTAAGATCATCTGTGACCCTACTTTCCTTTCCCTTGATGTACCTAATCTTGAAGTCAAAATCACTGATCGTTTCCAAAGATCTAGCCTTCCAAGCATTAATATTCGGTTGGTCAAACAAATACCTAATCCCAATGTGATCACTCATCAATACGAACTGCTTGCCAAGAAGATAATGCCTCCACATCTTCGGCGAATGAATGATCGCTGCTAGCTCAAGATCACGTGTTGGGTAGTTTTCTTGTGCTTATTCAATTTTCATGACTCATAGCATACCACTTGTCCATCCTGCATAAGGACTCCACCAAGCCCTATTTTGCAAGCATTTTTACACACTACAAACTCCTTGTTTGAATGTGCAATATTTAATACTGGAGCATGTGTCAACAACTGCGTAAGCTGCTCAAAACTATCGTCACATTTCTCTGTCCATTCAAACTTCTTACCCTTCCTATGGAATGATGTAATCAGATAAGCAATCTGTGAGAAGTTCTTGATGAACCTCTTGTAATAACCTTCCAATCCCATGAATGATATCACCTCATATACACTATTAGGAGCTACCCACGCCATGATGGCCCTTATATTTTCTAAATCCACTGCAATGCCCTCTTTGGAGACAACATGTCCCAAATAATGTACCTCGGTCTAGAAGAAACTGCATTTGCTGAGCTTAGTATACAATTGATGCTCTCTCAACAACCTCAACACTGCTATCAAATTCTTGGCATGCTCTTCCTCATTTTCAGAATACAACAATATGTCATCAATAAACATAATCACAAAATTTTCCAAATAAGGATGCAACACATTTTTCATCAAACACATAAATGTAGCTGGGGCATTAGTCAAACCGAATGGAACTACAACAAATTCATAATTCCCATACCTAGTCCTGAATGTGGTCTTGTAGATGTCCATATCTTTGATGTGTACTTGATGATAGCCTGATCTCAAGTATATCTTAGAGAACACTATTGCTCCCTTCAGTTGCTGGAACAATTCATCAATCCTCGGTAATGGGTATCTGTTCTTGATGTTCACTTTGTCGAATTGTCTGTAGTCAATGCACAATCTGAGAGTACCATATTTCTTCTTTGCGAGCAACGCTGATGCACCCCATGGTGATAAACTAAGCCTAATTTACCCTTTGGCAAGCATCTCCTTCAGTTGAAACTTTAATTATACCAACTCAGGTGTGCTTATCCTGTAAGGTGCCTTTGATGTTGGAGCTTCCCCTTGCATCAACTCAATAGAAAAGTCTACTTCCCTGTGTGGTGGAAACTCTGAAATATCTGTTGGAAACACATCCTGAAACTCCTATAAAATTGGATACCTATTCAAAACATATGCATCCTTATATTTCTTACCTTTTTCACTAGATATATGAACTGCAAATAGTACACACCCTTTCCTACGACTGCGCTTGGGCTGCATGGTTGTCACCGTCCTAACTGATGTGGATTTATTCTTTCCCTGTAAGATTCTTGGTTCCCCATTATCATCCAAGCACTCAATAGCTTTGTCATATTGGTTTTCCTTGGTCCTGTGAAGATATAGCCAATCCATACCCAATAGCATATTGTACGATCCCAAAGGAAATATGTTCAAGTGTGTTATTGTAGGCATACCATTTAACTCAAATGCACAAGATCTTACCCAATGGTGAGCTCCTTTCTGCGTAGTTGTGACCAACTGCACTAACCAAGATTCTACATTCATTTCTTTACTCCGACCACACTTATCCACTAGGTCAGGATTAATATAAATATAGTTAGATCCAAGGGAAATTAAAATAGAAACAAATTTATCACAAAGCTTACTGTCCATATGAATGATAGAATCATGATGATCTTCCTGCATGTTTTCCATAGCAACATAAATCCTAAGAATGTTATGGCCAACATCTCCCATTGTATGTGCCTCCTGCACACTGTAGATCTGTGACCTACCACCCTAATATTGTGGAAAATATCTCTTATGATGATCTTTTCCACAAGTCCAACACTATATAGGCTTACAACCTTCTTCCTTATTCTCCTCCTTAGATCGAAATCCATATCCTCTACCAGATGTATTGAACTTCTTAGGTAGAGATACATTCTCCTTTTTACCTATGTCTTGAGGTCGTGTTCACTTCTTGTCCCATTTTCCTTTATTCTTTCCATTACCTCTCTAATCTGGCTTTGCCTCAGATCTACACTTGGATTGCTCATAACAATGCTTGAGTTTCTGGATGGACTCCTCCAATGATCTATGCTCGTTGAAATCAATCCTATATATGAATGCAATCGAAAACCCACTTAAAAATATCTAAATCTTAGCCTTCTATTCCTTGATGTGAGCACATATCTCAGTAATCCAAGAACCTACTATTAAGCTCCTCGTCTATCATAGAACCCATATTTAGCTCATAAAACTCCTTTTCCCTGTCATCGTAGCATCTCTCTAATAGATACTTCTTCTGGAATAGCCTTTTGAACTCAATCCAAGTCAACTCCTCCTCAGAAATATCTCTGAAATTCTTCGCATCTTCCCACCAAATGTCTTCTCTACGTCTGAGGCTGAATGAAGCTATCCTATCTTTCATGGTTTCCGAGTAATCATGTCATATGAAAAATTATTCATGCCAAGAAACCATGCCTCTACATCCTGTGGTTTCTTCATCTATCCGTCAAACGTAGGTGGTTTTTCCTTTTTAAACTCTTCCAGAAAATAGCCCTTGTCACTCCTCCTATAAGGATGATAATGATGATGATCATGATGCATGTCGGAACCAAAACTAGAATGATTCATGTGTCAGTCACCTCTCTTATTCAGAGTGTCCAACGACCTGCCATATTTAACCATATCATCCCTATCTGAACTGTAACCACCAAGAGACCTACTGCCATATGCTCCATTGATCCCATCCTCCTTCCCATAGTTGATCCTAAGTGGCCCTTGTTTCTGCAACTCTAAAAAAATTGAAGGATGGCTGCATTAACCTAAGATTTCTTTTCCTATGCATGTATGAGTTTATAATTGTCTGCCTTGTAACTTCTTATTTCTTCCTTTAAACTTCTCAGTGTATCTGCCAAATCAGATGAATGTCCAACACCATGCTGCTCGTATGAAAAATAGGGAGAATCTCCGTAGTCTTCCATTCTACTATTCATCTTTGATTTCTTCCTGTAATGTACAATATGCCAGCTAAACCAATTCATAAGTAAACCAACATACCTTAGTGTAATTTGGGGAGGATACATCCTGCAATATCAACCAATAAAACAAATACATGTATATACATAATCATAACAACATATAAACTCATTACACATGGTATAATAGAGCCTAAACATCATTCTAGTTGGAGTCCAGTCATAGATGCATAACCATGCCAAATACACAACATGACCTAATTCATAACCATACCAATGCAACTTTATCACACACCATCACAAGAATGGACCATACACAAGCATAAGTTACATGTAACCAAGAGTGAATGACCAATTCATGTTCAACATATAACATCACATAAAAAATCATACAGAGACACTACACAAGCATGACCAATATGTGACCTAGCCTACACAAGCAATGCATATACCACATGTAACACTATGTAAGCTAATGTGCATGAACAATACACAAACATGAACAACACATAATCAGTCATACATGCATGACCATATTTTGACAACAACACCATCAATCCTCCCATGGAAACACCACCGCCCCCATGGAAAACACAACATAGATGCATAAACACATACACCATATGTATGAGAAACACATAAGCAATCAACAAAATCATGACCAACACATTGCCCATTCAATCCAAGGGTTGAACCATGCTCTGATACCACTCTATAACACCCTCTTCCCACATCTACCTAAGTAACCGACCAACCAGGGTAAACATGTGATGAGAAGCTACTAATACGAGGTTCAACCTCCTTTATGACCTTGAGGAAGTGGAACCGACGGAAACATGACAAACACACCTTACACAACATCAACAACATCCCCAGAAGGTAACCAAACCTTCCAAACCCCTTATCCCTAAGGGATAATGAATATTTGACCATTTTAAGCCTTAGCCGTAGGCATTCCAAGGAAAGGTAGGGGCTGGGATCCTAGAGCTGCAGACACAACACAAAAATCATGTGGTCAGGGCCCCAAATACACAATTTTGTGCCTACAACTCTGAGATTTGTGCCACCTTTTCAGCCCCAGAGCCCGGGTTACTACCCATAACTTCATGAAACTTTATGGGATGATAAATAACATTAATAAAAAGGCATGGAAGCAATCACATCATCAGGAACTCATCTAGACCCCTCCTATCCATAACATCCATTTCGTCAAACACGTCACAAAACATTGCATCTACATGTGTAAACACCATATTTAAATAGAGGGGTCTCTTACTTATCTGAGAATCACTAAGAAGCATTGATCCCCTACATCATAAGCTACAATATAGTCTATTTGACCATAGATACATTGTGTATTCATTTATAGGTAAAAACATGGGTAGAGCCATACATCATCACTGATCAAATACATTCTTATAATCAACACAATAAAAATAGAAATACAATGGATATAACAATAATAAAATCCAAACATAAACTAGTACATTTGCATACCAAATTCCAGAGGAATGAGATATTCATTACTGAATGTAAAAACCAACTTGAGATGGGACTTCCACATTCCACTCGACCATGGATTGGTTGAGCTAAGTCTCACTTCATCCAATCACCCCCGTTCCATATTCCAAGCATGAATATGGGATCTCATCAAACACATAAATCACAATCAATCGATGGCTTCCAAAGGCCAAACCACCTCAACCCTCAACCAGTAATTCCACCTCATGGTCAAACATCACAACCATCACAGATTGGTCTCTATCCAAGTTGTTATAGGGCTCCAGAGTTTTGTTCCAACCAGGGCTTCCAGGACTAGTAACTCAACCCCAACTGTTACAAAGCTTTCAGAGCATTTTTCCAACCAAGGCTTCTAGGACTAGTAACTCAACCCACCTAGGGCTTCCAGAGCGTTTCTCCAACCAAGGCTTCCAGGACTATTAATTCAACCCACATTTGTATGTTGGGCTTCTAGAGCATTTGTACAACCAAGGCTTCCAGGAACTAATAACTCAACCCACAGCTAAAGGGATCATGAGAACCAACTAGAAAAAAAAATTAATGGAAATAAAATCACAACACCATGGATATACTGGAAATGGAAAGGCTAGGAAAATCCACATGCATACCCATGCATGCCAAAAATAGTGAGGAAAACATACATGCAACTCAATACCTGAAATCAAACCCTTTTGTAGCTACTGATATCGATGTCCACTTTTGCTTTCCTGATTTTATTTTGCTTTCTTGTTCCAAATCACCAAGTATCCACACTCTCTAAGATTGTTCCAAGAAACTCTAAGTATCCAATAATATGAGAGAGAGAGAGAGAGAATAATGAGAGAGCTCCAAAAAGGCACTGACAAAAAGGTACCAACTAATCCTTAGAATATTTTTACAGAAGAGGCCTCTGTTTTCTTCATTTTCTATTATTTTCCTTCAATTTAATCCTCACATGCAACCTGTGATCTTTCATCTCCCTTTTCTTCTAATTTCCATTATTTTCATAAATAAATGTGCCAAATATGCTATTTTTCCTTTCCAAATCCTTTGCCTATACATTTGCCAATTTCCTTAGCCATAATAAACCAAATGAACAACCCCTAGGATTTTTTTCCCAACATTCAACTTGGAATAAGTGTCCCATCAACCATGGTTATTATTTTAACTTTATTACATGAGATTTTCACCAAGGCTGTTACACTATGAAACTCAAAATTATTTATAATATTGATCTTATGCCTATAGCATGTCAATTATCCAAGTAATAGAACATCAAATATAAAAATCATTAGTATGGGAATTATTGGGTTGTTTATGTGCATTTTATGTGATGAATTGTTGGCTCGAGGGGTCCAGACCCATGTTCAGAGTGTATTGGTGCAACCAACAAAACCCTCCAACTACTGGCCCTTTTGGCAATGACCTGCTTGTGCAGACCAAAGTCTCACCCGAAGTAGCAATGGGGGGGTGATGGAACCAGGTTTCCGCACCCTGAGGTAGGAATATGATGTGGATCTAACACTTTCTAGTCTAATCTAATCACTACTGTGCTACACTAGGGCTCTTAACCTCATTCATATCTAAATTCAACAGAACCCTTAACACAGATGCAGTTATCATGCAATTACCGAGGTTTAATTTTATTCTGATTTACTTAACATAAACCCTTAATAATAATATAATTCTTGTGCAAACAAAAAGATATATCATTATATAATCAACCCAAACAATGTGTATCAAATAACAGAAACTGCAATAGATCTATAAGCAAATCAACACATTAACACATAAGACAATGATCATGTAAGTAACCAGTAATTTCACCAAAAATTCTCTTTATTAAGTAGATATTGAATGACTACAATTCTTTCTCTTACACACACAACTAGAGAGTCCTCGCACATAGCCTAGGACTTATGTCTCAACGCACACAACCAAAAGAGACTATCTCTACTCAAACTAATCACCTTGCCCAAAATCACATTCACAAAAGATAATATGATCTATGATGATTCTCAACTTGACTCATACATTCCTTTTTATATGACTTAGATGCACAAAAACCATGGACTCAAACTGTGGGTTGAGCCCCATGTTCTACCCTTTTTCCCATTACAATATGAAGGAGCTTTGACTCGCCCCAAAGCCCCTTGAACTGCGCATTGTGCTTTAATAAAATTGACAAAAATGACTCAAGACTTGACCTAGGGGATCCTAGCCCAACATGCCCCCAACAGAAACTCGTGACTCGTCCTCGAGTCACTCTACTCTGGATTCCTGTATTTTCGCAAACAACACAGGGAAATATTCAATTACATTGTCGAACTGTCGACAATATCTATAAGATGGGTGCTTTAAGTTTTGGCAGTCATGCACAAAGTGGCCAATTTCTCCACAATTATAACTGATAATTTGGCCTCTTCCACGACTAGATCCTCCTCCTCTTCCACAACCTCAGCCCTGAAATCCTGCTTGCCCAGAGGGTAATGTAGGTGAATCCGAACCTATACCTTATGCTTGTATTCTATAAGTAGTATCTTGTTCAATCATTAGGTCAAAACTGTGACAATTCTTATCATCTTGGCCTACAGATTGACAAAATGTGCAATATAATGGCTTGGGAGACTGAATGTATTTCTCAAACCTAGGTCAGTAGTGTGTAGGGTGTTTTTCGGTTGCTTGAAATAATGCGCTCCATATTGTAGGGTTCCCACTTGGCCCTACCCATGCATTAGGCTTGATCAGAGTCGGTCCTCCAACCACCAGATACTTGCCATATACTGGGCATTGTTCCTTGTAGTGTCCTTCACCTTTAGAATGCACACACCATACCCCCACGCACCCGTCCTTCCCATTCTCCTTCCGCAGGATTTGTAGTTATAAATGTAGGGTAGAAAACTGGCTCTGAATTTTTTGAACCCCGATCTGTGTTTCATGAACTAATGAGGCTTCTAGTTTCATCGCGATTTCCAAAGCTTCAGCCTGGGTTGTGATCTTCTGCTGAGATAGAGGCAGGCACAGATGCGGAAAAAACATTGCAATAAACCATTCCTTATGTTGATCATCACTAATGGTGAAGCCTCTATCCCTGATAATGTGTTTTAACTGCTAATTTTCCTCCCATGCAGTTTCCTTTACTTCTTTATGGATATCCTTCAATTCGGTAACACATTGCGCATATGACATTGGCTTCCGGAACGACTCATTTAGTTCTTTCTTGAGATCATCTATTTTCGTAGTTGGATTAGCCACTACATACCTCATGTACCATTTAGCGAACGTTCCTAGAATGCAGTAGCAAGTTGTGCCTTCTTGACATCATCATTAACAATTTGCTGTGCTTTCCACACAGCCTCTGCGGCGAACCAAAATTTTTTGGTGTCTTCATTCTCGAAACCTTTAAAAATATGCATCTTAATATAGTTAGCCATATCAAATACTATTGGTGGGGGTGGAGGTGGAGGTGGAGTGGAGTGGAGTGGAGTGTGAGGTGGACTTGGGAGTGGGGTGGACGGGATCTGTAGCGCAACAGTGTTACTATATTATGCATGTGCCAAATGACCTGAAATGCTCGCCTTAGATTTTTCATCGCCGTCAGACCTACCTTTGAGGGGACTATACACAAAATCTCCCTCCGAATCTTCTCTATAATTTTTTTCACTGCGTGTAGAGCTAGGTGGACCTGTTCTAAACATTCACTCAGTGTGGCTGCACAAAGTACCTTTTTCACATAAGAGCATTTTAAGCCACAAATTCAAAGAGAGAATAAACTTACCTTGTGGACCCTTGAAAAACCTTTTTTCAGCTTCAGTGTAGGCCAAAAAGGTATCAATGGAAAACTCATTGAAAAATCCGCCCAAAATGTTGTTGATTGAATAGTCTATTGTGCGAGTATTCCTATTGTCGACATTTTCCAATTACTGAATCAACTCTGGAGTCCACCTGGTAATTATGTCATCCTTCCAACAAGTCCATGTCTCAGTGAACCGAGACAACCACTCATGTAGTTCGGTTGTGAAGGAAGCAAAGTAAATTTCATGTTGTTATGTATAAATGTATCTTTGTTCCCACTTTTCAATAGATAATCATGGGTTCTAGTTTACTTGGATCGCGAACTCCCACGCCTTTCTATCCAACCAATCCTGAAATTTGTTCTTAGTTGGATGCCACATAATTTTTCCCTCAATTAGATCCTGGTCCTAGCAACAAAACCATTTTTTGGCTCGAGGGGTCTAGACCCAAGTTCATAGTGTTTTCACGCAAAAAAACCCTCCAACTACTGGCCCTTTCGATAGTGATCTACTTGCGTAGACCAAAGTCTCACCCGAAGTAGCAATGGGCGGGGGGTGGACGCGTTGGAACCAGTTTCCGCACCCTGAGGAAGAAATATGATGTGGATCTAACTCTTTATAGTATGAGCTATTCACTACTATGTTGCGCTAGGGCTCTTAACCCAATTCATATATAACTTCAACGGAACCCTTAACACGTATGCAGTTATCTTGCAATTACAGAGGTCTAATTTTATTCCTACTTACTTAACAGAAACCCTTAATACTGATATAATTCTTGGACAAAACAAAGATATATAATTATATAATTAACCTGAACAATGTGTATCAAATAACAGAAATTGCAACAAATCTATAAGCAAATCAACGCATTAACACATAAGATAGAGAACATGCAAGTAACCAATAATTTTGCCAAAACTTCTCTTTATTAAGCATATCTTCAATGACCACAATTATTTCTCTTGCGCACACAGCTATAGAGTCCTTACACACAACCCATGACTTAGGTCTCCGTGCACACAACCGTAAGAGCCTATCTCTACTCTGACTAATCACAAAAAATTTCCCAAAATCACATTCACAAAAGGTAAGATGATCTATGTTGTTATGATGATTCTCGACTTGACTCATACATGCCTTTTTATATGACTTAGATGCACAAATACCATGGACTCAAACTGTGGTTTGAGCCCCATGTTTTACCGTTTTTCCTGTTACAATATGAAGGAGCTTTTACCCACCCCAAAGCCCCTTAACCTATGTGTTGCACTTTAAAAAAATTGACAAAACTGACTCAAGACTCGACCTAGGGGACCCTAGCCCAACATGAATGTTGAATGTTTGACACCACTCTTTGCACTATGTCCCTTCATCTTAACCTTAAAATAATATCTCATTTCTTGGATGTAATATTTTCCACATGAGTAAGAAACCTTGTAAATGCCCTTCTATTGATAATGATATATGGTATCTTTGATGGAATCAATTAATTTATTGATGGTACTAGGTAGCTTAAATGAAATCTTCACGAAATTAATTTTAAGAATGTTGGTAACCTTATCTATGACACCTTGAATGTATGGTAAACAATACTCAAGCCCTTTCGTTGGTATTTTTGGTCATTTTACTAACCATAGATCTATTTCCCTTAGTATCCATATGGATATATTTTAATGCTAATATCTCTATAACCAATATTTTAAAATACTTTTAACAAATGTTGTTTTTCTTCTTCATAGTGTCTTCATTAGAAAACTTAAAAGCTTTAGTAACTAGGGTGTTTATCACACCCATGTATTGAACAAGGTGGTGATGTGAATATGCATATATGTAACCTTGTGTATAAGTTTTATTTCTAAAATATTGATGTTCAAGGGTCCTATTATGTCTTCTCTCAACCAACACACTGAGGAATGGTATGTTCCCATTTTAGTTTATCTCCATTGTAAAATTAATGTGTTCTAATTGAAAGTTTAGGTGTTTAAGAAACTTTCACCTCAATGTTATGATTGCCTCAATTTGTTGTCACCTTTAAAATTTAAGTCTTGCAAAATGCCAATCTTTAATGATTTTCATTATTTGTGACAAGGCATAAAAAATTGCTCTCTACATTTATAAAAGTGCATGTCATGGATTGAATATGCCACCAAGCCATGATATAAAATTGTGAGGATTACTCAAGAGCTCCTTTATCTCCCCATAACGTTGTATATAAAGAATGGATCCCAAAAATCTCATTTTATTATATAAAACATCACTGCTTACAAACAAGACAAAATGGAAGCCAAAATTTTCTTTGTTTCACAAAAAAAACATGCCCATGCCTCATTAAGACTCCAAATTGCAATTTTCATGTTTTTGAGTGTTCACAAGGACATTCAACTCTTTCATAATTTTTTATTTGCACTTTGAAATATAACAAATTGTTATTATGCAAAAAACATCACAAAACTACCAATTTTTATAATGTTTAAATACAACTTGAGTGCTTCAAAAAAATGCTCACAAGCCCTAGATAAATGTATTATTTTAGAAAAATAAATTTACTAGTTTGTAGTTTTTCATGGCTTCTACCATTTCATTTGTCTAATTATTTAGAACTATCAACAAGGAAATATATGGATATTCCAAAATTGGTTTAACATTGACTTTGAATATTTTATGAAAATGAAAAAAAAAATGTCGCTAAAATACATATTAGGGGATGCATATAACCCTAAATCAAATTCAAAATATTTTCTAAATTTCATATTTAAATATCTAAAACCAATTTCACCTCATGTCGTGATTCCCTTACTAAACTATATTGTACTTGAAATGAAAATACCCTTATTTCAAAACTTAGGGACATGCATATTTAAAGTATTAAAATGCATACGAAGGGTAAAGTAGGCACACACAAGTCCTAAAATTTAAATTAGAAGCACTGCGAAACCTTCCATGACTATTCAAAAGCATGCATGATAAATTACTTTGTTTTGGATGATATGACATTAATACTTTTGATAGGGTGTTCCATATGAGAACAAGGGATGAATTTTCATATTGATCATTGAATTTTGCATGTCAACATCAAATCTTACTACTCTTTAGGTTTAATAAAAACTTTCCATGTATGCTCAAATGACACAAGTAACATCAACAACCCATAGGGCTTTGGATTGACGTTGAATGGGTGCATTGTTCAGGCACTCCTTGTGATAGGTCATCGATTAAAATCCCTTGTAGATGCTCCCACTTGCCTAACCTTTAAAAGAAAAGAAGAAGAAGAAGAAGATCACACACTTTCTAGGTAAACCTGAATTTATATTTATAAATATTTCAATTTGAATTATGAGTTAAAAGTCATAATATTTCTAGTACGAACAAACATGGTGACATGGATTCAAAAATTGTTAGTACTATATGGTAATTACTTAAATGGTGTTTTTTGACACCACTAGAAAGTGCCAAATGTTGTGTTTTACACCACCATAGCTAAGATGATTTGATCTTTATGGGAAAGTCTTCTAAGTGTATCAATCCTTACTTCCATATAGTTAATCTACAAGGCTCATGATACTTGTTTGAAATTGTAAGAAATAACATTGAAAAATTACAAAACCTTGATCTAGATTGTATTTAGGATGATTATGAAATTATCACATGCAAGATATTTCTAGCGATCACATGAGATTAGTCATTCACTAGTTCAAATACATGACCAATGATGTTCCTCATCTCATGGCCATGAAATTTAATTCTTTCCTGCAAGAGAGTTGCATGAAGAGGTTAAGTTTAATTTCTTGGTAACTCCATGAAAAAATATTAATCTATATTGACTTTAATTTGTTCAAATATAAATATAAATTTCATCTTAGTTGTGGCCTCCTATTATTAAAACTTGGAATAGGTGAATGGTGGAAGGTGATATGAAGGAAGAGAAAATTGTCAATGTGTAAAGGAGAGAATATGTAGAAATTTAGAGCACCTTTAATATTGAAGAGGTACCTAAGAAGATCTAAGCTAACACTGTGGAAGGATTGAGACAATGTAATGATGGGCTATTAAGAAAATTTCTTAGTATTGAAGATGTTTCTACCACGACTTTAGAAGAATTACATAAGCTTTTATTTCTGAATGAAACTCAAGGACATAAAGATATAAATGATAATATTGAATCAAGAAACGATTTATCTCATTTATTAAGAGAGTCTATTTTATATCATTCCTCCTTGATAGTTTCCCATCAAGTACAATGGAATCGATACATTTGTCGCATGATCCTAAATATTAATTTTAAACAATCCAACTTATATTTTTCATGATAAATTTGTGTTCACCATGTTTGATCAAATGGTTCACTATAAACAACTAGATGTAAGGAATGTGGCTTCCTCTGTGGACACCATGAAGAAAATATATAAATTGAAGCATGATGATGTTGTTAAATGTCTCAATCAAATTGCATAGTTACAAAAAATGTATGTGTATGAGAGAGAAATATTTTCCAAAATTGCAACAACCATGGATGCTACTATTCCTGAGTTATTAAGGGATGCAGTGAGAGCTTGTGAGAATTCCAAGAAGGAAACTAATTTACTTGATGTTATATATAAAGAGATGATTACCAATGATATAAATATTATTATTGTTTTTGGAAAAAAAAGGAAAAGAGACAAAATGTTTTGAATATTCCTCCTTTAAATACTATATTTGTTATTGATGCCACTGAGGAAATTGAAAGAGAGAAATTTTAATTAAAAAATTAAAGGTTAAGTTAGAATAAAGATTATATGCTCAAAAATTAGAGGAAGAAATCAAAATGAAAGAGGAGTGAGACAAACATCAAGATTCAAAATGAAAGTTCACAAATTTAAAATTACTATTGATAGGAAAGTTAAAATATTGAGAAAGAGGAATTTGGGAAATTTTACTTTAGCAATCCAAGTTCAAAATGATGATAAGAATAAATATTCTTGGAAAATGAGATGGTAAGGCTAAAGACAAGGATTGTCCAACCTCACAAAATTCCTGACACACTTGGGAGAAGTCTTACAAAATAATATTTCAATAATGAATGTTGGAACTTTAAGAATTGATAGAGAACCTAGTTGATAAAAATACATGTCAACTAATAAAAATGTTCATTATTGCTTAAAACTAAAATCTAGTTTTGAAAAATAGTTCATTTAATCCATGAGTGTTTAGAAAAACTCAAGTTAAACTTAATGGATTTATGTAAATTTACAGGTATAAGGGTGAATTCTTAAATATTTCATACAAAATTCTTGTGTCATATTTTCCAAATTAATCTCCAGATGCATGCCACTATTCTTCTAATCTAATGATTTCACCATTTTGGTTTATTTAGACCAGTCTCGATATGTATAGATTTTTATAATTTCACTTTAAATTGAAACTATTATTGTTATGAAAAAATGCCACAAAATTACCACATTACACCAAAGGAAATATAAATCTAGAGTGGATTATAAATACATGCATCTAATTTTATGATGCAAAAGTACTCCTCACCAAGTAACATAGCAAGTGTGCATTTAATTTTTTCTTACCGATAGTGCAGAGTTCAGAAATGTAGTAATGTCATGAAGTGAAATAAAATCTGATATAATTGAAAAATAATATAGAATATATTTCAAAAATTGATTTGGGTTTGTACTCACCCCTTAACATGCATTTTATTGACAATTACTTGCATGTCTTTTTTCTGCAAAATAAGAGATAAACCTATTTTGGAAAGCTTATATATTTGAATTAAAGTCTAATTAGGGATAAATTAAATGATGCAGAGGCTATGCAACAAATCAGAATACACGTGGAAAATAGAATAGAGACCACCAGTTCTTTGAATATTAAATGATACTTTGCATAAAATTCAAATTAGCCACCATTTAATCATTAACATACATCGCATATAAAGACAACAGTATACTCAAAGCATAACCATATGCACAAGATTTCCATCTGCGGAATCTGAAGCTCTGCAATTTCAATTAAACATTATGTGATAACATGAATATGTTGGACCGCATCATAGCCAACCAACACTTCCATCCGTGAGATATTTGAGATCGATATCCCCACTTTGAATTGATTCTGACCAATACCACCTTACACATGCCATTCGTTGGTAATATCTATGTCAATTTAAGACATATGCAGTGTAATAGAGATTTAAGAAAATAATCAATAGAGAGAAAAGAAAACAAATGAGTATATAAACAATAGCAATAAATTTCAGACTCTTCCTTGGCCAATATTACATTTGTTGCCTTCTTGGCCCTCACCATTCTTCACACCGGCACACTATCCCTCTCTATTGTTTTTCCTCTGTCCTATTCCATTCTCTATAGCTATATTCCATCCTCACACAAAGCTTCATATTTATACATAATTGTGGATTAATTTGAATCCATGATTTCCTCCACAAATAACTCAACCAAATCCTAAAATAGATTTATCCCTCCTTTGACTCAACTAAGTTGTGTTTAAAGAGTTCATAATCCCTAAGATATCTATACAACCCAACTCCACTCATATTCTCATTTATGAGAGAATATTTACACTAAACCTCACACTTAGATTTTCCTCTTAATTTATTTAAAATGTACATAATTTTATAAAATAATTAAAAAAAAATCACCCCGTAAATCACCCAAATAAATAATAACAATTGAGTAGGATGCTCCTGCATCAGACTCCCCATGTAGAAAAGTTTCCATAGACTCCTGTCTATGAGGTTTGTCACTTTTCTGTAATAATGCGATAGCCACAAGTCTTAATGACTTGCTACCTCCATGATTCCAAACTCTATTTTTCCGCCGGTCTTCTAAAGTATCAACTCCATTTTGTAATTTTGCACAGAATTCCCAGAATAGTATTTTCAGAACACTATTGAATGTAACTCCCGCTTTTCCATACCACATCATCTTTATTTTTGGAAATACAGACTTGTGTAGAAATTTTGATACCCATTCTTCTAGTCTCCAGGCTTTGAAATAATCTCGAACTAGCTTTACATCAACATCACCAACATCACTCATTATGTCAACCGGATTCCATCAGTCTTTACAACAATTGCTTCCACCAATTCCTCAGAGTAATTTCTCTTTGTCAATTACATCAATACGATTGATGTTTTCTGTAGTGTCTTTTCCTCTTTTCGTTACAATTTCTCTGGTCTTATCTTCTTTGGTCTCTGGTTCTTTGTCTGTTGCTTCCTTCTCCAATTGCGCTGAACACTCAACTTTCTGTAATGAAGGATAATCTTGAACTTCTTCTTGATCACAACTACAGTCATTGATTTCTCCTATAGTAACAAATTTCTCATTCGGTGATGTACCTACATTCATCAACAAATTATTAATTTTAAAAATACAAGACCTTTCGGCCTCTTTTGATGCTTCAAGCACCAATCTCCCATCATAGTCCTTCTAGATTTCAGTAAATCCTCTTTTGAATTTCCGACTGCTTTCAGCTTTATCCTGCTAGATTAATATTGTTGTTTCCTTTATGTCTCTAAGGACATAAATTTCTTGCTACTCCTGATCTTTCATCTCATCTTCAAATACTTTCTACTCAATTCCTCTGATTTCAACATCATATTTATTAATGTTTCCTTCTATACCTATAGCCACATTATTATTTGAAGAGTTAAAACAGTCACTTAACTCTATAAACATTAGAAAAATTTCATCCTTATCATGCATGGTAACTGCAATCTCTTCTTTATCAAGTTTTGCAAGCTTCATCTATCCAAGCTTCATCTCTCCTTCAGGTTTCTTGAGCCATCTTTCCAAGAACTCTATTTCCATGTGAAATCTTTCCAGCATTTCATCACAACCTTCATTCTTAGTTTCATTCTTCTTCTGGCAATCCTCCTGAGGTATCCTGTTGTCTGTATCATCACATTGCAAAATTATTTCATCAATTTCATTAAAAAAATTCATTTGTTTACCTCCTTGGAATATCACTATGGAATTTTCATTATGCTTTTGCTCCATAACAGCTTCAACTGGTTATCTTACACCAAACAAGAATTAATCTATGAATTCTTTCTGCTGCAATAAATCAGTACCTTCCTCCTTTGAAAGGCATTCTCCATCATACTTCACCTCAAGAGCTTTATTCATCTCTGTGACAGTTTCACCAGACTTTCCACCATCTTCTGCACATCCTGCAAACATACACAAACTATGAGATTTAAAAGTACAAGGCTTCATAGCCTTATCTGCTTCCCTTGTCAACATATCTTCAAATTGTTCTGAACTATTCCAATAGTCCATGAGATCTTTCTCATTAACCTCTTCTCCCATAATTTCACCTTGTTCTGGTCCACAAATGGAAACTTCCATTTCCAACTCAGCTTCTTTGAGTTCTTCACATCTCAATTGCACACTCATCATCTGCTTGAGCTTTCTCAGCTCTTCTGTTAACTGCATATTTACCCGCTGATTCCTCTTTTCTTGTAGTCTCTACCATTTCACTTTCTTCCTCATGGTCCAACCATGTCTCTGGTATTTCTTATTTCTCTGCAACAATTCCATCAATAACTCAAGATGAACCGCTATCTCAGCCTTCTCCCTCTCATATTCTTCATCAGTCCACTGCTTCCATATGCCATTTGTCGTGGCATCTTCCTTCTTCTTTCTTCTATTGTGGTCTTTCACAAAACCTTTGAAATAACTATCGACAATCATTTTTTCCTCCTTTGTGAACTTCATCTGTTCACTTGTGGATTTCATTCAATCCCTTTTTCAACAAGCCTTCATACTTTCCATCCAACAATACAAGCTCTCTTCCTGCGCTTGACCTCTTGGCATCTTTTAGTTCTTTGTCTTGGAATCATCTTCTAGGAAACTCTCTTGATCCTCTTTGCTACAAACAACAACTGCAGTATTTCTTGCGTTACAATTACCACACTCTTTGGGTGTCGGGCTCTGCCGGTCATGCACCCAATTACATTCAAACCTTTGGCTTGGTTTAAGACTCCAGACTTGACATCAAACCTTCATTAAAAAAACAATCAACTTGTGCAAGGACTTAAATTGTCTTGACAAACTCACTTGATTGACCAGTTTCTTCAATTTTGAAAAAATCTTCTAAAGAAAAACAATTGAAGTTGACCTCAATCATAATGTACTAGAATCCTTTATGTCATGATATACAAATATTTAATTCAACTTTAACACTAGTACATTAATTATCCCACTTCTTAGACCATAAAAATCCACTTCAAAGGACCTCCAATAAAATATAATTTAAGGAGCACTTAATCTCTCTCATATTCAGAACACATAATCAAAAAAGACAAAATTACACTATGAAGCTATGCATTCTCAAACCCACACATCCACACATGGTTTTCTGAAACCATATATCACTAATTCAAAACGGCACCATTTGTCCTCCACCATGTTTTACAATATCAGTTTACCTTTACCATTTATTTTCACCTTTAATACAACCCATTTACTTTTACTATTTACTTCCACTATCACTAATTACCTCACACCTTATCTTTCCATAAATTTACACTTTCATGAAAAATTACCTTATTACTCCACAAAACGTCTTATCTCTCCATTCAAATTTCAAAAATAAATAGCCCACCTTTTATTTTTGTTTTTTAATTTTCAAAAAACATTTTTGAAATCACCCTTTACCAATACACAACATAAGTAATTTTCACACTTTACAAAATCTCATGTAAATCCTTTCTCAATAATTCTCAACTCTTTTAACAAAATTCTCATGTAAAATTTCCCACTATGTCTCTCTCATAAATTAAAATAATGCAAACTTTGTTTTTTTTTGTATGCATACCTCTCCACTACCGTTCCCTACTCTGTGATTCACCCAACATAGTTCTGCTCCATGATGTTGCTTAAGACTACTTCATGGTGGCTCAAGGAATCAATATTTCAATGGATCAACAACTCCACGAGACTGCTTCTCTTCACATGGCTTTACGTAGGTCCAATTTTACATTTTAAATTTCTGGTGGTTGCTCTTTAACAATGCAATGCTGGTCACACCTCTGGACTTTACACAAAATATTTAAGCTGCTGATCTTTCTCCTTTTACGCACCATAACCTACTATTGTTAATCTAGCGCGAACTCCTTCAAATTCATTGCAAGCCCAAATTCATTCCATCGAATTTGCTTGAAGTTTTGCGGAGACTTATTTTCCCACAAGCTATATCACACTCATTTCATGCCCAACAACGCTCCAAAAATATGCAAACAGTGTATCCACTGTTCAAAAATGTTATTTCCGCTTTAAAAAAGGAGCCTTGAAATTGATGCTTCAGTTTTGCACATGATCCTCTCAACTTGCTCTAGCTTTGCACACTCATTTGATTTAGTACTCAGCTTCATCAATTGCGATGCCACAATGCCTTCAAAGAACTATGTGTACTGGCTAAATTTGTGTTGCATCTCTCGGAAAATGGTGCAAGTAGTAGCTTCCTGCACTTGAATAAAGGTTCACATTAGGTAGCAATGTAAGGCCAAAAAACATTTTGTTCCCTCACAATTTTTTTATGCAAGGATGATCTTAATGTGTCGCGTGGATCTATTTTTCTCACACTCATTCACACCCAAAGAGAAAATCATACACTCTGATACCAAATGATGCAGAGGCTCTGCAACAAATCAGAATACGCGCGGAAAATAGAATAGAGACCACCAGTTCTTTGAATATTAAATGATACTTTGCATAAAATTCAAATTAGCCACCATTTAATCATTAACATACATCGCAGATAAACACAGCAGTATACTCAAAGCATAACCATATGCACAAGATTTCTATCTGCGGAATCTGAAGCTCTGCACTTTCAATTAAACATTATGTGATAACATGAATCTGCCAGATCACATCGTAGCCAGAAAACGCTTCCATCTATGAGCTATTTGAGATCGATATCCTCGCTTTGAATTGATTTTGACCAATACCGCCTTACATGTTCCATTCGTTGGTAATATCTAATGTCAATTTAAGACATGCAGCATAATAGAGGTTTAAGAAAATAATCACTAGAGAGCAAATAAAATAAATGAGTATATAAACAACAACAATAAATTTCAGACTCTTCCTTGGCCAATATTACATTTGTTGCCTTCTTGGTCCTCACCATTCTTCACACTGGCACACTATCCCTCTCTACAGTTTTTCCTCTATCCTATTCCATCCACTATAGCTATATTCCATCCTCACACAAAGCTTCATATTTATACATAATTTTGGATTAATTTGAATCCATGATTTCTTCCACAAATAACTCAACCAAATCCTAAAATAGCTTTATCCCTCCTTTGACTCAACTAATTTCTATTTAAGTAGTTCATAATCCCTAATATATCTATACAACCCAACTCCACTCATATTCTCATTTATGAGAGAATATTTACAATAAACCTCACACTCAGATTTTCCTCTTAATTTATTTAAAATGTACATAATTTTATAAAATAATTAAAAAAACATCACCCCCTAAATCACCCAAATAAATAATAACAATTGAGTAGGATACTTCTGCATCATTAAATATAGGTTTCATTGAAAATATTCTATACTCTAGCATTAGATACCTTTTTTTTATTTAGCATTCATTTTACCAGGCCCCATATGCATTTTTTTCCCTAAGGTGCTCAATATATTTTTTCACTAAGTAAAAGTGTCAAGTTTTTAATGTGTTTGCACAAAATCATTTTTTTGGAAGTAAATTGAAACCATAGTAATGTAGAAAGGCGTGGCATGTCCTAAGGAGGACTCAACAATTTGTATTACTCGATATAGAAATTTAACAAAGCACGAGAGTCTGTTTTTATGAAATCAGTGAAATCTAGAGTTTTGTTAGTTTCACAATTGTATGGTGAATAGATGGATTTGGAAATTTATGGAGTGTGGGTTTTGTAGAAATTTTGAGTACGTCATCCCTATATCCTTCAATTCTACATAACACACTCTTGTATGGATTGTTGTGCATTTCCTTGGGCCATATCATGTTGGTTTGCACCATATTTTTAATGTAAAAAATGAATTTTTTTCAAAGTTAAATTACTGAAAATATCATGTGGTTTCCTAAAGTATGATCATAAGATTTAATATTTTTGGTTATGTGAATGATCCAAATTTATGAAGGAATGAAATGAAATACATATATGAACAGAAACACAAAGATACAACGAAAATAAAACTTCAATTCATTAATAACAAAGTACTGAAAATTGTTTACATGCAAAATGGAAATACACTAGCTCAGATGATAGAAGATTATTTTTGATAAGAGATGTGGTGGCTAAATGCCTTCTTAATTGTGTTACAATGAGGGTCTAAGTCCTATTTATTATTAAGAAACAATGGAAAACCCTAAATATCCAAAATCCTAACCCTAGGAGATGAAGCGCCAAAAGTCGATGGGCCCCGTTGGGGTAAATTGGTACATCAACTTCTTGGGGTTGTAACTTTGGCATATGATCTTCGTTTGATGTGTATGATATCTCGTTATAAATTTTTATTCAAGGAATATAAATTTTGATTTCAAACCCAATCTAGAGGCTATGGGTTTGCCCATTTTCTAAAAAAAACGTTGTTTAGGGCCTCAAAACGGCTCGGGAAGTTCACAACCCAAAAAACATCCAAAAATAGTAAATTGTGCTACAGTTAAAGAAACTGAAAGAAACGATGGCGGGGTCGAAGTGGAATAGGTGGGTAGCCACCAATATCTAGCTGAATCAATGAACCATTTCCTTTGTGTACACATGATGTATTTCATGATAAAGGGAGTTTTCCTTATCATTTGTGAAACATGTTTCACTTGTCAATCAATGAATTAGGATGAATTGGTTGTGGAAATTGTAACAAAAACATTGTATATATTAATAAACATTGCTTATGATAAAGGGGAGACCAAATAAAGGAGATATGCAATTTTGTTTTATTTAAACTATTTTCACTAGCCTTAGAAATGCACATATCAGTTACAAAAATGTATGCAAGGAATAGAGTGAAATCAAATCAGGATTTGAAACATGGGCATGATATATTAGGATATCTTAAACCTATCCAAAACCCTGAATTTCATGTTAAACCTCAAAAACCATCATTGTTGGAAACTCTTGTGAAGCAAAATAAAATCACAAAAAAACCTAACTCTAACTTACAATCAAAAAAATTGTTCATGTCAAATTCTAGTCTAATCCATGGATTATTTTTCCCTAGTATGTATACGAAACCTTGGGACATGCACTTTTAAATTATTGGACTACATTTTCCATTACTAACATCTTTTTTCTTTATTTTGTAGATATGAAATCTAAGAACGAGAGAAAGTGAAAAACATTACAAGACATCATTTCCATGCACTATTTTACCCATCCATGCATTATTTTTTATTTTTTTTCTAAAAATTGACATACATTTCCTAAAAAAAAATTCCCCCAAATGAATTTCCTAAATTTTAAAAACAAGAAATATCCTTTTTGGCATATATGTAGCATCCATTTGGGGACTCTAATGTGAATTTTGAAAATGTAACATGGTTCACCATGTAATATACTACTTCCAAATGTCTTCATATTTCACGAGGATTTCATTTATGCCAAAAATTTCACGGTTGTGCAGATTGTATTGCCCTGATCCGAACGATATTGATTTGAAGGAAAAAGATACTTATGACATTTCATTAAAATCAAATTGCACTTGGATATTTGATTGAAATTGAAGTTAAATTTATATGAATGACATTATGGACAATTTAGATACCCTCGGAATGCTCCAGGGATTTCCGCAAGTGGCAATTGTAAGTAATGGCAATTTCTCTCAAGAGACAGTTTGAGAGAGAGGTTCTTCAGAGCACCAGAAAAGCAGCACATAGGACAGTAGTGGACAGTGGAAAGAGCAGCACAGAGGACAGGGACAGTGGGCAGAGCAACAAGGGCAGAGCAACTACTTTTCAGGGGACAGTGGGCAGAGCAGCAAGGATAGAGCAACAAGTTTTCAGTGGTCAGACCAACAGATATTGAAGAGTTAAGCATAAAACAAAGGGTCAGTTGTGGGCAGAGATTTTGATTTCCCTTAATATCATCATGATAATGGGACAAGAAACTTTAGAACCCGTGGAAACAAATGATATAGGGCAAGTGAAAATTGCTTCATCAGCAAAAATTGGGAAGTGGGTTTGGGTCAATGCCAAACAATATCAGGGCATTTTAAAAAGGAGACTAGCTCATCTAAAATTGACGCAGATAAGGAAAAAAAGGTCTCAAAGGGAGAGTATTGTTCGCAAGAAACAACATTCAAACAAGTCTTCTTCGCAAACATGTGCCAACAAGTCCAAAGGAAAAGAAAATTTTAGTGATGATTATGCTTTATATAGTCCCACATCCACACCTCTCACTTGGTCATCTGATCTTTATGTGAAAGAAATCTTAAATGTAAAAGAAAGGTTGGAAGCAGTAGAAGCTAAAGAGCTGGAAAGAGATTGTACAATCCATATAATAACAGTTGAAAATCAGGCTTTAGCAGAAAGCAACAAAGTTCTGAAGGAACAAGTGTCATTATTGCAGGAAGCTCTCCGAATAGGGAAAAAAAAATGGCAACGCATGAAAGAGGAGGTGCAAAACATGAAGAAATTTGTAATAGAGAATACAGAGGTGATGAATGCGAAGCCATCCCAGGATAAGGGGAAAGCAGTTGCTCAAATAGACAACAATGAAGAAACATCAAGAGAAGGGAGGAAAGAAGATCCCACAAAACTTTCCAAAACTTGGGCTCAAGTGGTTAACAACTTTGCTAAGAGGGAAGGAGAAACAAACATTCAGGTTAACAACATGCAAGATAGAGAAAGCAAGGAAAGACTGGATAGAGCAACAAACATAATTATTAAAGGGGTGAAAGAGTATGGGAAAAATGAATGTACTCTTGACCTTGCAAGAGACTTCTTGAAAGACAAGCTCCAATGGCAAGGACAAATATGTCAAGCATGGAGAGTAGGTAAGCTTAAAGGTGAAAGAGCCAGGCCCATAAAAGTCATCATGCCCAACTTGCGTGATAAAGATATCATTTTAAGCAAGAAGCAACTCTTAAGGGGTTCTCGGTTTTTTCTAGAAGAAGATTTAACTGTAAGACAACAAGAGGAAAGGAGGGATGAAATGAAAAAAGTTAGGGCAGCAAGGAATGAGGGAAAAAGAGCATGGATTTATAAAGGTAAAGCTGTGATTGCGCAATTTGGACCTCCTTCCAAAACAAGGCAGCAAAATGATAACAAAGAAGAGGCAGCAAACTCTTTAGCAAGAAATGAGGAAGCAAGATCATTAGGGGCAAGTAGGGACAAAGACTCAACTGTGAGTCTTGCATGTCAAAACAAATAGCAATCAAATCTTACCCAGTTTTCCTTAAGATTAGTTTGTTGGAACTGCAGGTGTTACCCATGGAGACGAGGACCTGGGTTAGGGCCTATTGCGGAAGGTAGATACATAATTTGCCTCATAGAAACACATGAGCATGAAGGGTGTAAGACACCTTTGTTTGAAGGGTACTGGAAGATAGCAGTGTGGAACAAGGCAGCAGGGAATGGAAAAGGGCATGGGGGTATCATGGTATTAGTAAGAGAAAAAGAAGGTCGTTTCATTCAGCTAGAAAAAGAAGACCCAAATAAGCAATTTGTTTGGCTTAAACTATTAGAAAATGGAAATCACATTAGAATTGCAGCATGCTATTTTGCGCCGCAAGTTTAAAAAATCTACAAAAGTAGAGGGCTTGACCACAAAGACCCCTTTGCAGCCCTAAAAACAGATATTGCAATATATTCTCAGCTAGGTGAAGTCCTTATAGTGGGGGATTTCAACGCTAGAACTGCAGGTGAACAAGCTAGCATTATTTGTTGTAAAGAAGACAGTGACCCTATCTGGCTTACAGAAGAGAGTAATCATCAGTGGGAACGAATTTCAGAGGATAAAGGTTGCAATCTCTTTGGAGAACAACTGCTTACGCTATGTGGGGCTTTCGATTTAGTCATTTGTAATGGTTCGACTAGATGGGAAAAGTACGGTAATTTCACTTGCAATACTTACAATGGAGCAAGTGTAGTAGATTATGTAATTTTCTCGCATAGTTTGTGTGAGAAAATGGAGGAAGTGTTGATTGGAGATCAAATTTGGGACTTAAAATCAGATCACAATCCAATCTATTTAAGTTTCTCTTGGACCGGAAAGGAGAAATTAGGGTCAAAAAATCAGTGTGTTCAACAAAATCCCCCAAAGGGCAGAATTCTTTTGAATCCAGAGAATTGTAATACCTTCAAAATAATGCTAGAGAGGCTCTTCAAGAAGGAGGAAATTCCATCTCATGGCATTCATAGTCACAGATTAACACATTTAATTCAAAGCGCACTTGCGGAGTGCAAAAGAGCAAAAATTAAGAAGTCTGAAACAAATTGCTTTCCGGTTAATGCTTGGTTTGATGAGGAATGCAAAAAGGCAAGGAGAAAGTGGAAGGAATCAGACACAGATAACATAAAGCTCAAAGCTTACAAGCAGATAGTAAAAAAGAAAAAAGTTGATTTCATGATTTCAAGGAGAGAAGAACTAATCTTCCTTGGGAAAAATAACCCCAAATTATTTTGGAAGGAGCTCCAATCGAAAAAGGTGCAAACTGAAAACAACATTACAGCTTCTAAATGGTTTGACTATGCAAGAAAACTCTATGAGCAAGATCCCAAGGTTGACCCTCTTCCCTTGGTCAACACAGACACAAAACTCTTCACGGTGCAAGAGGTAGAGATGGGTATCAAGAAGTTGGGCGCTGGAAAAGAAAAAGACTTAGATGAACTCCAAGCAGAGTATCTAAAGTGGGGCTTAAAATTTCTTTCACCTCACATCACAAAAATTTTCAACAACATCTTGCAGCAGGGGTTCCCCACAGATTGGACAACTAGTATGGCAATACCTCTTTTTAAGAGTGGTGACGTCAATAATCCCTCCAACTATAGAACCATAATGATAAACCCCTTGTTTGAAAAGTTATTTGGAAGCATGTTAGAAAAGAAAATCAGCAAGTGGGCAGAAGAAAGAGATAAACGTGCTAAAGGGCAAGAAGGTTTTAGACCTAAACATTCCACAGTTGATCATTGTATAACTTTAAGGCACATCATTGAAAAAGTTTGGGAAAAAAAGGAAGAAGTTTTCTGTTGCTTTGTTGATTTCAGAAAAGCCTTTGACACGGTTCCTAGGGATAAGCTTTGGGGCAGAATGGAGGAACTCGGGGTTCCCAAACATTTGAGAGCAGCTGTGCATAGGTTGTATGAAGAGGTGAAAGTCAAAATCAGAACTTCAGCTGGCATTTCTGAAAGTTTTAGAAGCGATATCGGGGTCAAGAAAGGTTGCCCATTGTCTCCTACCCTTTTTGGGTTATATATTGACAAGCTTGAAGAGTGGCTAAATGCGCAAGGGGGTGACGGTATCCATTTGGGCAAGTTCGTTATCAGGCTTCTTTTGTACGCAGATGACCTTATATTGATTGCTAAATCGGCTCTTGGTTTGCAAGAGCATTTACGTTCCCTTGAGCATTTTTGTAGAAGGGTTGGGATGCAAGTCAATATTAGCAAAACGAAAGTAGTGGTTTTCTCTAACAAAAGAAAGCATAACCAACGTAAGTTCTATTTTGAAGGCAGCATTCTGCAAGAAGTTGCAGACTACAAATACCTCGGAATTGACTTCAACAGAAATTTAAGTTGGGATGGTTGTAGAAAGAAAAGAACTTTAGGGGGTTGGAAAGCATTTTATGCTCTTCAAAACAGGTGTAGAGAGGCAGAGCTGTGGGACTGGAAAACCACTCTAACTCTTTTTGGGCTTCTAGTGATCCCAGTGATTCTCTACGGTTGTGAACTGTGGGCTAGCAGCACAACCAAGATGCAGTGGAAACAAATTGAGAAAATTCAGAAACGTCTAATTACAAACAAATTCAAAATTAAAAGTGCAGTTCCTTATGCTATCCTGTTAAGTGAAACAGGGGCTGCTCCTATTGAAGCAATTGCTATGGTGCGAGTCGTAAGGTATCTGAAAAAAATTGAGCAAATGGAAGAGGGTAGATGGCCTAAGGTTGTGTTTAGTGATAGATTGTGCAAAAGATAGAAGACTTGGATGCAGAAAAATAACAAATGGCTTAGTAAATGGGGTATTTGCTTGAGCATGTGTCCTACAAACAGTAAAGAGATAAAAAATTTTGTTATGGATAAATTCCACAAACATACTTGGAAGAAAGAGCTAGAGAGAAAGAAGAAGTACTATATGGAAGAGTTTAACCCCATGCTTAACCATCAACAAAAGGCGTACATAGGGGCTAATATTTCTTGGAGATCTAAAATTCTTATTGCTCGATTAAGGACGAATTCTCATCAACTCCGTTGTGAAACAGGGCACTGGAATAGGCCAAAAGAGATGTGGGAAGAAAGAGTATGTATTTTTTGCTCCTCCGAAAAAGTGGAAACATAAAAACATTTCATTCTAGAATGTGAGGCCTTCAAAGACACTAGGGAAAACTATGCAGGTATTCTGGCAGCTAATTCTTGGGATAATCTATTCAGTGAAGAGTTGGTCGATAAGCTGGGAGTGGTCATTGTAAAACTTCACAGGAAAAGGGCCGAATACATGAGTCAGATAGAGAAGCAATCTGTCCCATAGGCTATTTTTAGCCTTGTGGACATTAAAAATTATTTATTTCTTTCTTTCTTTCTTTATGAGGTTTGACATGCATTTTACAAAGACATATCTTATTTTTTTGGATACCCTAGGTTACACGCATAATTAATTTTTTAAGAAAACACGGGTCGTTTTGAGCATTTAATATCCGTTTTGAGTGTGTCCAATGATGTTTTACGGAAGATAACATGTCATCATTGTATACTAACCCTTCATGTTTGTTTTTTAAGCTAGGGCATGCACTTTTTTCAGGTTTATATAGTTATGGTTATGTAATGTATTTTTTGTAATTTAATTAGTAGTTCTAGTGAGGAATCTGAGAATTAGACCATGTACAAATAAGAATTATTTTTTAATAATACAAGAATGAAATTTAAGGTTATTTTCTCATAGATTTTAAGAACATAAGTGAAATGACAATGAAAATAGACTCAAAATTATAGAAAAACATATCTCAACAACATGGGAAAAATGGTTATTGTATTCTTATAATAATAAAATATTCAAAAGAACAAAGATTTTATGCAAAGAATTATTATTTAAAATTCCAAACAGGTTATTTCAATCCTTGATCCTAATCCATAATAATCATTTACATTATCTTAGTTATCCCAAAGAATGTACAAATACATGAATATCTATACAATTGTACAAATAAAATTTTAATTTTTTATCCATTTACCATTTACTAGCATATTGTGATTGTGAACTTGAATATAAATTTTGTTGGAAGTAATCCACAAACATTTTCCATGTGTACAAAACAAACTCCTAAGTATTTTCATAGCCTTCCATGGTGAATCCCAATGAGTTATTCTTCCTCACAATTCCAGGATGTACAAAATGCATAACAATAAGTTTAAAAGTATTTAGCCAACCCTAAGCATGTAATCTCCACATCTGTGTCACTACGTATTGTATTATGGGATTTTATGTGATTGTAAACTTTTTATGATTTTAGGTGATTGTAAGCTTTGTATGACATAATATTATAGTTGTGATGATGTTATCAATGTGGCTTTAAAATTCAAATATATTACGACCTTATTGCATCACTACTACCATATTCCAGAGGCAGATAATTGGGCAACAATTACTTCATTATGAATTTTTGTTAAACTTGAAATGTAGTACAATCTCCATTATTCATGCAAAGAAAACAACAAATAATGATTCCATATTTCAAGTGATTGGTGATCACCTTCTAATGGAGTTCTCTATTAATAAGCATCAACAATACCTATAATCAATAGCAATGTAGTTAACAACACACTTTAAAAATAACATTCAGAAAAATAAATAATTGATATATACATGCCATTAATGATATTTGATGTTATCAATAATGCTTGTTGTGTTAATCAAGGTTGTCATTGATGTCAATATGGCATTGGCCGAGATGGAAAATATTATTGAGATACCCCAGAATGTGATGATAAGGTTGAAGACAATAAATGTCCAGTACTAGATGATGATGTCATGACTCTTGTTTGACAAGAATGCCATCAATGAAGAGGTCAACCCATGAAGATGTCAAACCACTAATGAAGAAGTCCTATGAAGTCCTTGAACTAGCTATAATGTTGCATATGCCTTGATGATCTAGACCTTAACCGTTGATGACATATGGAGTCATACACTTGATGATGTCATACACTAAATGAATGACCACAATTGATGATGCCACTTGATGAAGGTTGAAATACTAGATGATAATGTGGAAGATATCATTTGATGGTTGGAAGACTATTTTGGAGTTCTCCAAATAATGTTGCACTATAACATATCACTGCACCATTATGTGATGACATGAGTGATGCACTCATTGCTGGACATTACCATGATGATGTGGATGTCCTACATGTATGATGAAGAAGCCAAACAATGGAGAAGCCATACTGTCCTAATCATCTTCTGCACTAAATATTTCAGAAGCAGTCACAAAGAAAAATAATTTTGGATAGCCTGGAGGCATCCTTTCCAAATGAATCCTACACCATCTTAAAGAGGATTTTTTCCTCTTTCTAACAAGCCCTTACTTGCCCTCAAACTCCCAATAGTTTGTGAGAAATTGAATTTTTAAGTTGAAAAATATATATATTTTTGCCTAGCCGACTTGAGCCGACTTGTGTATGCTCATACTCCCTCACCCAATCTATATGTCTATTCATATAACTCCAAAAACAGTATATATAGACATCTAAAACACTTCATTTGATCAACAATTTTTGGTGAAGAACATAGTTAGGAGGCACAAAAATTATAGGAGGTCGAGAGGACATAAAATTTTAATGTTTGGGCTAATTTTTGTGTTGCACTGTCACTCAAAGCTAAATATACATAAGTCAGATCTGCTTTATTTTCCTCAAGCTCGGATCTAGGTCAATCTTCATTGCACCAAAACCTGTGACAAAGTCTTATGAGAGGTAGACTTGTGAAGAGGCTTTAGCAATTGTGACAACCACCTCGGATCTGCAAGCTAGGAACAACTACCTGTGAAAGACCTCATCTTGGAACTGTAACAACTCAAACAACCACCTGTAGAAGCTAATTTAGAGCTCGGATCACTAGTTGGAGATGTTGAGTTATACTGCAGATTTGTTAGCTCATATTCATGGAACTCAGATTGCAGTCCTAATACCTTAGACAGTGGTTTGTGGAGCTCTCTTCTTTGGAACTGTTTATAGGACAGAATTATATCACTGGTTTTTGGGCATAATATTTCAGTAGTGGTCATGATTTTTGTGAGCCTTCTTGAAGCTATAGCAAATTTTGGTTTTTGGTTTTTGAGCTAAATTTGAGAAACTATTTGGAGCATTGTTTTTGAAGACTTTTCTAGTGCTTCTTGTAATGAAAATTTGAAGAAGGCTTTGATGATAGTTTGAGCAAATCTTGAAATTTTTTCCAGATCAGATCTTGGAGCTTGTGTGAAGCAGACTTAAGGCGGATTTTGAAGTAGTCTTGGAGATTACCTTGGAGATGACATTAAAAATCCATTGAAGGGAATTGGAAGAATAATAGAAGCTCATCTTGGAATCTTGTAGATCTTGAAGAGCATTTGGAGCTGATCTTGAGAATACCTTGGAGAGTCATTAGAGACCATGATGTCATCATGAGGTAACTTGGAGAAATTGTTTGGGTATGATGAAGAGCAGTGGTGACACCTTCTAAGAAGAAAAGGTTGTCATTGATGACGTAATGTGGAGACTACAATGAAGACTAAGTGAAGATTGACAGGGCTCTTTGAAGAAGACATTGGGATCTGTGAAGTATAACCAAATTTATCTTGGTGAATTGAAGCAGGAGGTTGGAGCCTCATAGAGACAAGGTTGGTGCCTTGGAAGATAGGGTTGGAGCCCTAGACGATAGGAGTCCTCAAGAGACCAAGTTGGAGCCTGTACCAAATATAGGGTTGGAGCCCTTGAGGTTGGTGCCTCAAAATTGATAAGGTTGGAGCCTTGGAAGTCCAAGTCGGTGCTTGGGAAATATAGGTTGGAGCCTAGGAGATTGAAGATTGGTGTCTTCATCTAGGGTTATAGCCCTACATATATTGTACTTGATTTATTGTGAAGAAGAAATTAATAAAAGCATTTATTCTTATTGGTCATTTTGTGTTCTAAATATAAGTGATCTAATTGGTAAAAATAGCAATTGAAAAGAAATAATGATTTACCCCCCTCTCAGTATTTCCAACATGTTGTGTATAAATCACCTTCTACTAATAAAATTCACATGTGTTAGGATTTTTTAGCCTCTACCTATAAAATCCTCTTTATTTTTTAATATTTTCACCCAAAAAAATGTTTTACCAAATGAAAGATCCAACAAAATAATGTAACACTTCAACATGATATGGGATGGATAATGATTCATCTCTAGAGAAATGACTTTATTTTCACAATAAATGAAAATATACATGATCAACTCGATAATTAAATTCAATGCATTTGTGGTGTGTACCACGAGAAATTGTAAGTGAATGAATTTTTACCATCAACCTCCATAAAAAACCATCACTCAATCAGGGATTCACATTGAAACCTATTTTGGTGACTCCATTAGAATATTAATTTTCAAGTTGAATGAACTATTTGAATATAACTATAATTTTAGTCTAGATAATGAGAGATGGTGTAGGGAAAACTTACCATATTTTTCTACAAAGACCATATCCCCAGGCATATCATTGTTTATACTTATGGTCCATGAATCATCTATATAGACAATATAAATATTTTGATCATCATCACAACTATACTCTAAGTATGTCACCTATAGGTTTCTTGTGTAACTATCATCGATAGCTCTACATAAAGCAATTTCCTATGATCCATTCTCTCATTGTTTAAGAGAAGAAAAAACTTCAAAATATGGAACAATACCACTAAATATTTCCTAGTTAGGGGAGATTGAAGTTCATAAGGAAAATATCTATTGTTGGTTGAGCACTCACTTACATTACCATTCAATGATTCATCTTATCTCAACTGGTATTTTATTTTATCTCTGTATGGATGAATTTTGTTGAACTCTAATGGTTGCTTTTTCTCTTGAACATTGTTTGTTAGCTTCCAAAGCCCTCTTACTTTTTCCTTCCAAATATTGAAAACCCTTTTCTTTTACTTGCTCCTAATATCCATGAGTAAGATCTTATATAGAAATCTATCTTGACTATATTTTCATGACACAATCCATCTTTGTTCTTCAAATTGAGAAATTATAGTAAGCTTTTATATTATAACTTTTGGTAGAAACAATTTCCACTCCATTGTATCCATCAATATATGAATAAAACACATGTATGCTATGACATGACATATTGTAATTAAGCCATAGTTTTAATAAAAGAGAAGTACAATGATATGAAAAGTAGTCCATAAGATAAGAAATGAAGTAGTATAATAATGTGTTATCTCATGTAGAATCCATAGCATATTTCAAATCCTCATTTAAGTCCTTAACCTAATCTTGGAATGCATCCTAGTGACCTATGCTTACATTTCATGATGAGTGAAAAATTAGAGAAGAGTCTATCTTCACATACATGGATCTTGGGAATGGAGATAGCTTTTGAAAATTCTTATAAGGGTATTGTTAGGAACCTCATTGATTTCAATCTAGCTTATGTTTTTTTCCCTCAAACATGAATTTTTATATGGCCTATGTGTATTTATGTGAAACACTCAATCTTGATTTGCAATATGAAAATTGGCACTATGGAATATTTTTTCACTGCAATAACTTTGTAGCTTGATGATGGAAACCTCACAATGTATACGATTGAGGAATAGTGTAACAAACACTTAATGAAATTAAAAAAAAACATGAGACTTTAATGATTCATGGGTCCACATTTTGGTCAGGCTAGCTAAAAAATCAAGGTTTTTGCTACATTGACAGTTTTGTTATGGGCATTTGGAGATTAATTTGGACAATATGTCACATGGGTTTTATTAACAAGGTTTATGACTTTATCTAGACACTTCTAGTTCCTTCAAAAGAGTTATTCTACTATCCAACATGCATTTTAGTAATCCACCTCAAGTTGATGCAGCACTCTACCTTAAATGTCAAATTAATTTTTTTATAATTAAAATCAAGTTGTATGGTATATATTTCAATGTTGCATTCTTATGTAGGCCTATTAGGAATATCATCAAGTATAAAAAATAAACATACATTGGAGACAATATTATTCACACAAGTTGCATATAGGTTTCTTTTTCCTCGAGTTAAAAAATACTAACCTTATTTTTATTATGAGAATGGAAATAGATTTTATGCAATCTCTTCTAATCATTCCCTTCTCTCATGTTATACATGAATTCCCCTAATTTGTGGCTCACACTTTGTAGTGGTAGAAGTTTAAAACTCAAATCCCCCCAAATTCAATGGTAGAAGATGTCCTTCCAACAAGAATGGATCTCTCTTCTATTCAATATCTTCTAAGCATCCCTTCCTCTCATGCTATACCCAAATTCCCTTGATTTTTTTCCCATGCTTTTCAATGGTTGAAGTTGAAAACTTAATGCCACCAAACATATGTTAGAAGCCGAAGTGGAGATTTTTTAAGCTTACAAAACCATTACAAAATGCAATCACATTTTTTAACCAAGTCTTAAGTCATGGAACCTCTAATCCTTTGATGACCATTTTTTGTGACATAAAGGAGGAAGGAGAGGAAAAAAGAAAAAAAATTGAATAAATGACCATGAATTATTATGATCTTGCTAATAAATATGTCTTAAGGGACAAAAAATTGTAACCACCTATTTCAGCCCATCACACTTTTTTGAGAACAAGTTCAACTAGAAAAAATGATCACATAAGCCCATCACACTTTTTTGAGAACAAGTTCAACTAGAAAAAATGATCACATAATGACCTTAATTATTGAGATTTAAAATATGTAAAAGTTAAACTTAATGTAGTTGAGAATAAGTCACTTGTGAAGTAAGTCTAATCACATAATGACCTTAATTATTGAGATTTAAAATATGCAAAAGTTAAACTTAATGTAGTTGAGAATAAGTCACTTGTGAAGTGAATCTAATGTGCATGTACTAATAAACCATTTGTGATGTAATTTGGGGTGCTTAAGAGTAGATATCATTAAATTATAATATAAGGGGCAAACTCAATCAATAAAATGTTATACTTGATATGAAAGTGATGATTACAAGAATTATTGAGACCCTCTTATATAGATGGGTGGCTCTCATGACCCTAGAGATAGGAACATAATCATATACTATTAACCATGGCTTGATAATTAATATGTATATCCAAGGTACTAGATAATAATATATATTTAGGTATGTTATGTGATCTTCCTATATAGTATACCCATATGACACATGAATTCTCCACATGCATTCGTTCACTTGATTTATGCCCTTTGGATATCCATCCATTTTCAAGTGACACATAGTTGAAATTAAGTTTGATTCCTAATACATGGAACAAACACTTCATACAATGTTCACATAGGGATTATATTTTTGAATTTTTTTGAAACGGTATTGTTTTTTTACACTATTTTATAGTAACTATCGTAAAATATTTTCAAAGAGTACCAAATAAATCATGTCCATCATTTATCATTTTTAAATCAACATTGGAGAATTGGATTTCAATATCAAAACAAAACATCCATTTAATAAGTATAAAAAACACTCTATATAACAACTTGCACATTTTCATGCAATCATTGGATATACATCAAAAGCAAGGGCCATTTTTTGACGAGTGCTGGGAAAGAAAAAAAAACAATAACAATGAAAACCTATTTATTTTATGAACGCTTTAGTCATAGATAATCCATCAACACCACAATAATGTTGGTTTTATGGATTTTGAGTACAATACATCTCATAAGAACACAAAAAATAAAGTGGTCAAAGTAGCACATTTAAGGAAAGAATTCATTAACCTCATTAATAAAATTCTTAGTATATGCTATAGAGGACACTTCAATGTTATTCCAATAGCAAGGATGATCCTTGATACATAATTCTAACTTCACAATTATTGGTCCTTCAATTTTAAGTTATGTTTGGTCAACCATAGGATAATAAGTTTCAACAAGTTTTTACCCAATGTTTCATTTCTCAATAGTAAACTACAATCAATTTGTTGAATTCTCAACTTCATCACACACTATAGAATAATAGATGACCATTAATCACACTTGACACACCTTTAATCTCACTCGTCACCTTGCTTCCATGATTTTTTGTCCATTACATGACCTTACAAATTTATCTTTTTAACTGAACACAATTATATTACATCAAAAAGGTCGTGGAAAAGCTACTAGCACTACAGATGGACATTTCCATGATTGTAACAAATTTTGAATAATCTTCTATTAAGCCTATTACATTCCCTAGATTCCTTTCTTCCATGTGGATTGCTTCACAAACTAAGACTAAATATATACCATTTGAAAAAAAAAAATCTACAAGTCATGGGTGGTCACTGTCCTGGGATTTATTCCTTTCATATTGAGGAGAGCTTGGATCCTCAATCTGCATTTGATATTTACTTTGTTGCATAATCTTCTCCTTCACATGGACAACTTACATAAAATTTTGAAATTCAACATTACTGAATGCAAGAGAAAGGTATCCATCCACTGGGTGATATACAAGTTTCTTAAGTGACTGCATTTAGCTTCTAAAGATTTAGTTTGTTGATTCTATGTGAACAAGATTCATTACATTTTCACCGTGAATATCACTAGTTTGTTCCAACTCCACAAGATTGGAAATTTTTTCCTTTAGAGAATTATTGTTAGTATATATTGTTTCTTCTTGCCTACTGAGCACCTTGCTAATCTCTTTAAATTTAGAATTATCCTTATTAGATATGTTAGAGAGAAATAACCCAAGAAAAACATAATTGGGAAGACAACTTTAATAAATCTTTAACCAAACAAAGATAAAAATGAGATGATAAGTCCCTTCACTTGGAAACTAAATAACGTCAACAAGGAAATGAAAAATAATATATCAAAAGTCACAAGAGAAATATTAAACACCAAGGGATGTCTAGTAAACATGAAAACATAAACTCTCATGGAGGACCTTATGAAATTTAGGGACTAGTAATTGAGCCAAATGGGAGGCTTGAAGTACAATCTCACACAATAAAAAACCACACTTACTCCATTGAATTTCAAACCCCCCTAAAACCAAACTCCTCAATGTCCAGATACCCACATTTGGGGAATAAGAGAAGACACATTGATGAGGATCAATTATCCCAAATATACTGTGATATCCCAATGTGTTACATTGAATAACCACGTGAAAGAAAATTGAAATGAGTGAAGGGGATGGGTGTAATGACCCTAGTTATTTTGCATATGTATAAGCATTGTTATGTTTATTTTACACTCATGTGGTTATTACATGATTTTATTATAATTGAATAAATAATGTACCTTCTTGAGATTTATTACAATGATGTGAATATGTCATGATTAAATTCATAATCATGAGTACTTATGTGAATATTCAAACATAGGAAAATTCAAAATTATAATTACATGTGTGAGTAACATTAATATATGACACATACACCTACAAATGTATTATAAATATATTTACAAGTTATGTGTGTAGAACCAATTTTGTTATGAAAATGACACATACAATTATAAAGATCGTTATAAACACATTACAAAAAAATGTGTAAATGAAATAAAATTCATTTAAGTAATGAATAAGGCAAGTGAAGCAAAAATCCAACTGACTATAAGTTGTCCTAACTAATTAGAAACTGAAACCAAACAATAGAAGAGGAAAAATAGTGAAGGTGGAGAGAATAAATAAATGGAATTCGAAGGGCAACACTAGGACTCGATAAGTCATGTGCACCACATAGTAATAAGGACAAGGAAAGCTTGCACACTAAGAAGAAGTGAGGACGTATAGCATTGATTTTCTCCTCGTGAATTATTGCAACCAAGCTCATTTCTTTGTACAATGTTTGAAGTTATCCTTCATGGCTTTCACATTGACTAGAAGTAGAATGTTGGCTCCCTTGTTTTGATTGAATGAGCTTACTATAATTACAATGAAAATTCGTTTTTTTGAAGCCTGAATTAATAAAGGGTGGAGGCTCCCACCTTTGGAAGCCCTCTTGTCTAGTGGGTGGAGGATATTCCCTTTGGAATCTCTAGACTATCCCGAATCAAGAAAGGGTGGAGGCTCTCATCTCTAGAAACCTTCTTTGGTTGTTGGGTGGAGGTTTATTCCTTTGGAAACCCTGGACTAGCCTATAAATAAATGTTCTTTCAGCTAGAAGGGTGGAGGTATGCTAGACCTCTATAATCCCAACTAATTCTTGGTTATGTGGTCATTGGGACTGTCAAGCTTGGATGTGATAGTTGCTTGAAAGAACTTTTGAAAGATTGTCAATAGTTGGGAGTAAAATTGCAAGCTCTGTCCCAGTGCCCATTATCTTGAAATCTATAATGAATTTATATATACTACTACATTCAAAACATCTTTTTAGTATGACTAGCACTATATCTTTTGAGTCATTATGCCTGGTATTTTTTTTTTAGCTAGAAAAATACTTCTGGTTTATATAATGTACCAGGGCATATCACATTGTAGACAAAATACTTACAAAGTAATTTCGGTATCATGTCACCTATTAAGATTACATCAATTAACTACTTCTAGTGACGAATTCCCAAAAAAAAACATTAAATTGCTTTGATTTCCTATCATTTCATCAACCAAAAAGATTCAAAAATAACTTTCATAATTAGATACAAAACACAGTAGCAAAAATCTAAGGTCTTTTGTTCTTCCTTGTCCTGTCAATGTACAGAACCTTAGCTAAAATATACCATACCAATAGCTCCAGATCCATATGCATTGTGTAATTCATAGTGCATCTCCTTGAATCTACAGCTAAGACCTTTCTCGGATAATCTTTTAGCCTCATTGTTATTTTCTCTATAAACATGACTGAAAGTTATAGAGGTAAAGTTTTTCTTTAGAGCATGAATCCTGTCCAACCAGTGAGCGAGATATCCAGGATTTAATTGCATTCCCTTGCTCATATGATCTATTAAGAATTTTGCATCTCCGAAAACCCAAAGCTCCTCCATATATAGTTGGTTTGTAAACTATAATAAGCCCCACAAAGCTATGATTTCTGCCTTCATATTGGTTCCTCTTCCACCATTCCAATAAATTCTGTAATAGCAATTAGGAAAACTCTGATTAGAAGCGCCATCAAAAAAACCTTTTGAGTCATTATGCGTGGTATTTATTAATATTTTGAAATGACATTAGGGAAGAGGTATTGTTTTATTAAAGTATTACTCGTGGCATTGTATCTACCCAAACATATATGGGATTCTTTGATTGTGCACTACATCACTAGTTTCATGTTGTAATATGAATGAATGTAGGAAATCGTGCTGAAATATTGATATTCCATACTTCATATTTTCCCATAAAAATGTATGACTAAAATTCACTCCAAGATGCATGTAGAGGATAACAGATATGGAACTTTAATTAATTGTTTGAAAATAATGCTTGTAACTGCCAACGGGAGAAACCAGGTTATGCGTATAACAATCTTCTTCTCAAATAGGATTGACACCAACTGCGGGATAATATAAATCAAATATGGGCACATTGGAATGTTAAATGAGAATTGAACCCATTTCCAAATGCAGGGGTTTAAAACTAACAAAGCATAAAATAATGATCTCTAGAGTTTGCTTGCTTTGAAAACATAGTAAGATCATTGTATTTATGTGTTTATAGCTACGTGAATAATAAATGATTTATTAACGAAATTAGAATGCTAAGAGACTGTAATTATTGTTAGTTAAAATAAAAATTTCAAACGAGTGGATTACATCGATTCATTGGCTGTGAGCACGCAAATTCGAATAAGTTAGATACACAGGTTTTGTTGAATTTACAACCTTACCAAGGACTTGAATTTGTTGTTGAAGTTCGACTCTGGGATATAAAAGGTCCTTTTTATTTGTCGAGTTAGAAACTAATGCCGAATCACTTTCCACAAATGTGAAAAAAATCATGAATTGTCTTAAAATGCTAAGGATGGATCAGTTCATAACACACCTAAAGAATGCTTGTATGCAGACCAACGAAAATAAATGTATGCTAAACTGGAATAATGAAAATTACAAGTATAAACTTGAAATTTTGATTGGAAAATCCTTTGGATTATGATAGTTTATTTTTGGGAAGTTTTGGAAAGAGAAACCATAGCGTATATTGTAGACACAAATATACTTGAATGTTCTTTTTATAAAAGTTGCGAATCTGAATTCCAATGCAAGTTAAAGATACTTGATTATCATACAGGCTTTGTTTTCGTCATTGTTATTCAACTCATAATTTTTGTATGAGTTTATAATTATTGGAGAAAATGGTCTTTGTTTCCTAAAATAGAGTATTTTTTTCAGAAGTCCCTAAAACAGAGTATGTATATCAACAAGAGTTGGATGCAGCAGTAGTCTCTGCCGGGCAAGTCAAGAGCTGGACGTGACGATTTTTTCAAGGACACATTTCAAATTTCTGGATCTGGTTCATGCAAGTGACGATTACTGCCGGGCAAGTCAAGAGCTGGACGTGACGATTTTTTTAAGGACACATTTCAAATTTCTGGGTCTGGTTCATGCAAGTCAAGGGCTGGACATGAAGGTTTTTATAAAGACACATTTCAAATTTCTAGTTCATTGTGATATAAGTACTCCTCTGTCCCTTTTGTTCTGTTTTGAAAGGTACTTGATCGCATGTTCTTCTTTGAACGTAAAGAATCAGCTGAATTACATCGTAACAAAATTGAAAAATGTTAGAATAAAAAAATAAAATTACACTTACAAAACCATAATAAAAGGCGGCAATTAAAGCTAAACATAAAACTTTGTTGGAGACAAAGGGACAGGTACCAGATCCACTGGTGTGCAGATATGATGAGGTACTTGAGTCTACAAGTGTGTATAAGAGAAAATAAAGCAATTTAGAGAAGATGATCCTACATAGTAGAAGGTCATGTAGAAATAATGTAGAGCAGGACTTACCACAATAATCTCATGGTTAATGTTCAATCCTTTTTGTTATATTTTAAGAAGATTTCATTCTCCAATGCAAGGAAGAAGGATGATGTGCAGAGGAATGTTATAGGGATTAGGAATTAGTAGGAAAGAAGGATAATGTACAGTAGGAATTAGTATATTATTAAAAAAAAAGTTATATATATATATATATATATATATATATATATATATATATATATATATTTATTGTTTGTTAATATATTTGGCATATTTATTTGTGTTTATATTTTCTGTTAATATATTTATGTTTTCAATTTTTCTTTCGTGGCATATTTATTTGTGTTTATATTTTCTGTTAATATATTTATATTTCCGATTTTTCTTTCCTCGCATATTTATTTGTGTTTATTTTTTCTGTTTTTTGGGCATATTTATTTATGTTTATATTTTCTGTTTGTTTCCTGGCATATTTATTTGTGTTTATATTTTCTGTTAATATATTTCCATTTTATTTCGATTTTTCTTTCCTCGCATATTTATTTGTGTTTATATTTTCTGTTAATATACTTGGCATATTTATTTCTGTGTTTATATATTTTTAATATATTTGTTTATATTTTTTGTTAATATATTTGGCATATATATTTCTATGTTTATATTTTTTTGTTAATATATTGTTTCTCAACCATTACGAGATATGGGGATAGTATTTTCAAATTCATTAGTTTTTTAAAATTAACTTAATCACGATAATCAGAAATCTCTCTTGAGAAAATTTAAATTTTTGGTACTCTATTTTTTTTTTAAATTAAATTAATCATAATAATCTAAAAATCTCTCTTGAGAAAATTTAAATTCTTGGTATTCTATTTTTTTTTATTTTTAATTTTTTAATTTTTAAATTAACTTAATCATGATAATTTAAATTCTTGGTAATCTATTTTTTTAAAATTAAAAAAAGAAAAAGATAATCTAGAAATAATTTTTTAAAATTAATTTAAAAAAATAATCCAGAAATTAATCATGATAATTCAGAAATCTCTATTAAGAAAATTTAAATTCTTGGTATTCTATTTCCTTTGCAATCTCTCTCGTTAAAGGATGCACCCAAAAATACTAATTTTAAATTGAAATTACATATTTATATACACAGACCTATAAGATTCAAAAATACTAATTTCAGATTGAATTTGCATATTTATAGCCCATAAAATTTTATAGGATTGTCCAAGTAAATTTTATATTTATAGTCCATTATTTTCAGTGTTATTGAACCATAAAGAAGCAGTCAATAAGGATGGACGTCTTAAGCCTGTACGGTCATCACTAGCCTTGGGGGTGCCCATGCCCATCTATCTTCGTTGGTGTTCTTCTAACCACATTATAGAGGGGAGAGTAGTTGGTATCCTTGTTTTATATAGTTGTTGCTTGAAGCTCAAGTATGTAACACCCATAGGACCTGAAACCAACAGTTCTGGATCCATCGTGATGGACTGCAAGTAACCATCAGTTGTAGATCCCCGTTACCAGTTGTAGATGCCCAGTTGGAGTTGGAAAGACCGTTGTTCATAATCTGACCGCCAAGCAGATGCCAAAGCTTGCAGGCTCAGTCCACAAAAGATGAGGTGCAGAGATGGATGAAGACATTCCCAGAAGATGATCAAGCTATGACCAGTTTGAAATTTCTTTTTGTTTCTTACCTATTTCATATTCAGTGAACGCTCCTCCTTTGCAATCTCTCTTTGATTAAAATATGTACACAGAAATACTAATTTCAAATTGACTTTGCATATTTCTGTCTGGAGTATTATTAGCAGTAATATTCACAAAATTGTACCTTGGACACATCTTGACTCAAGAATCATTCCCTTTCTTGTATAAATCTTGTTAATCTCTATTTTTTATATATGGCATGTAGATTCTATTGCATTTATGGTCACAAAGCTTATCTCAATACAAACAGAGTGTCAACTTGGAATCAAACAAGAAGGAAAAAAATAATCTCAATTAGCTGTACTTTATCTTCTATGTTATTATAAATGATTACCAGAAAGTTGGTGCAGCACGCATTCAAACCACTGGATCTAAAGAAACAAATGCTTATGAATTCCCTTAGAAATACAACAGATTATTTCATCCGAGTAGGAGGTTGTGAAATGCCTCTAGTCAAACTTGGATAAATAAGTTATCCAAAAAAAATTTGATTTCTCCAAACCGTTTGAAATCGTCAACTGTTTCAAATTACCTCAGCTAGGAAGACAATTAAATTAAAAAATTAATAATCTATATATTAAAGTAAAATGTAATTTTCTGAAATATAATAATTTAAAATTGAAAAAGTCTAGAACATTGCCATTTATCATGCAATTTCATTTCTACAGTAATCACGATTAGGCGTTGGCACTCCAGATGGTCGGATCCCAAGCGAACCCTGGGACAGCGGTCATTACAAAATTATACAAGCTTCCACACAAAGTTATGCAGCTTCACACCATCCTCCCAATTACCTAAAAATTACAGATGAAGAATCCTAGAGGTAGCCTCCTTTGCCCTTCAGAGTTCAAGTGAGGCTTCCTCCTTCGCCCTTCAAAGGTCAATTCGACGGCGCAGTGAGCAAGTGACCAATGTTTTGAGGAAACATTGAGAAGAGGAGTGGCATCGCTGATGGAGCAATAAGTTGAGAATGATAGGGCAATATTCAAAAGGTGGGTCAACGTAGTAATGATAGATGAAATGCAACACATAGAACCAGACAATCTACCAAGAAATGGCCCAGAAATGTTTATACAGTATAGCCCTCCTTCCATTTTTGGTAAGAAAATAGTACTGTAGAAATGTTCATAGGTGATGTTGGTGGAGCCACTGTAAATTAAACTTAACTTTTTACTACACAGAAATAGCAATTAAACTTTTGACTACACAAAAATAGCAACATGCACTATTTATTGCCCATTTTTTATCGCAGTGTGGGTGCAAGCGAGCGCTGTTCAAACTTGCTCACAATATATTCTAACTCCGGAGGAGTCTGGTCTAATTCTTTATTTTCATTTTCATTCATCAAATTTATGAAATTTGATTAATGAAATACACATTGGTTAAAAGTCCCTTTATGGTTAGAAAACATTATAATTCAATTTTCAAATATGCGAAGCAAATTCTCTTTTTGTCCTTTCCTAAAAATGAAAGCCCTTTATAATGCATTTTAAACCAATGTTTCAATCTTCGACAATGTAATATTAAATTACACTCTTATAACAATGAAACCCTTTGGAAACATTTAAAAGCTCTCAACCAATATTTCAAATCTTTCAGAATATTACTTGACTTTCGGATATGTAATAATAAACAACTTTTATTATACACAAGGCTTAGAACTTTCGGAATCACTGTTTGGAACCTTCAGAAATATGACTTCCGGAAATGATATTAAACCTTTGGCAATGTATAAAATTCCATTTCAAAGTACTGTTGGATCCTTACCTCTTGGTTAACCTCCATGCAGTTTGAAATGTGATTACCATCGAATCTCCACAGATCACAATCGGACGTCGATCGCGCTCAAACGATCTCCTTGCTTTATCAATCAAATGTTATGCGACATTTCTGGTTTTGTGGTGGTGATGTGTCAAATCTTCATTTGATCACGTTGATTTATAATAAAACCATTTCCAACCCAATTGCTATGCGAAACCAGTGGTTCTTCTTCCAAAACCACTAACCTACAAACCTCGAATTCGATCACGTTTAAAGTTGGATTCCTCCGGATTTCAGAGTTAATCTCGATTTTATTGGAAAACCTCCTTTTCATCGTGTAAATCAATAAACATAGATCAATTTACATTGACCGTTCTCAAGCAACCAAACTCGAATTCTTCTATTTCTTCTGATTTTCTTACACGGAGATTAATATACTTAATTCCTTCTTTTTCGCTGTATAATCCAACAAACAACAAACACCAAATGATTGTCAACGTGCCTTTAACCAGTATGGATTGATATTGCTTCAGTCTCAAAAAAAGAAACAGAGTTCTGATCTTAACCAAAGATATCAAAGTTCTTCGATTTCCCTCGAATCCTTCACACATAATTAATAACTCAAATTCTACATAGCATATATAAAACCAAATGGATTTTCGAAGGATTGAACCTCCGGGAAATTTGCCAAGTATACACAGATAGATAATAACTCTGCAATTTTATTAAATTAGAGGGCAAACCCTCTCAATCCAGTCTTCTACTGCAAAATCCGAATTCTCTCTTTGCTAAGGTTACATTTATATCTTTTATTTCATAACAATCGATCTCCCCAATTAGGATCGAATCCTCTAAATTGAGACAAAATCCTAATTACCTAATATCTCCCTTAAATATATGAACTGAAGCTAGATATGTTCAACAAATCAAAAGTTGTCCAATTCTCCTAACACTTATTCGAACAACTGTATCTCTAAATATAGTTTCTAATTTATTACAAAAATAAATTAAACAAATTGTTGAGAGATCCAACCCTCTTAGTAAAACCGGCTTTCACCCAACAGTCAATGAATTTTAAACCCATCTAGCCACAACATGTGAACAATCTTTCACATTGCTGGCTAAACTCCAATGCCCCTGCATCAGACTCCTGAGGACAAAAATCTTCATGGATTCCTGTCCATGAGCTCCTCCACAGAACTGCCCAGTTTCTGCAACATAATTTCTGTCATCTAAGTAGCATCCTCAATTGGTTGATCCTTCCACTTGATCAAGTATTGGAAATACTCCTGTCCTCTGGTTTTCTTGAACACTTTCTTGTCTAAGATCCTCTCTGGCTGTAATGGCTTTGTTGTGGGTAACTATTTTACCCAGTCAATCTGCTCTCTGTCTTCTAGTCTTTCATTTGTGCTACCATCTTCATACCTGTACAAATCAACAACATTGAATATTGGAAATATTCCAATGTCAGATGGCAATTCAATTTCATAGGCATTTGTATAAAACTTTCTCAATATCCTGCATGGTCCTATATTTTTGAACTTCAATTTGTTATACTACCTATTTTGAAATCTTTCTTTCCTCAAGTGTGCCAAAACCAAATCACCAACTTCAAAATTAACTTCTCTTCTGCTCAAATCTGCTCTGTTCTTGTACTTGATGCTGTTGTCCTGTAGCTGTTGCTTTACCTGCTCATGTATTGCTTGAATCTCTGAAGCAAACTTCTCTCCATCAACACTCCTCATTTATGCTTTTCCCAAGTTTCTCAATTCAGATACTCCTCTTGGGTGCATCCCATAAACAATATGGAATGGACTCTGTTCTGTACTTCTGTTAGGTGAATCATTGTATGCATATTCTGCTTGTGGTAAAATATGATCCCACTGCTTAGGATGTTCTCCTGAAAGACTTCTCAAAAGATTACCCAAACTTTTGTTCACTACCTCAGTCTGCCCATTAGTCTGAGGGTGATAAGCTGAGCTGAAACTCAGTTTAGTACCAAGCTTCTTCACAATGTCCTCCAAAAATGACCAACAAACCTGGTATCTCTATCAGAAACAATACTTTTAGGTAACCCATGTAATCTAACAATCTCTTTGAAAAACAAATTGGGAACATGAGTAGAATCACTGGTTTTATAACATGGAATAAAATGTGCCATTTTTGAAAATCTGTCAACTACAACAAAAATTGCATCATTCATTGTCTGTGTCTTAGGCAATCGTAAAACAAAATCCATACTCACCATATCCCAAGGTCTGTCTGGAATAGGCAATGGAATGTACAAACCTACATTTTGGCTTCTCCCCTTTGCATATTGACAAATTTTACAGTTTTTCACAAACTTCTCCACTTCAGATCTCATCTTTGGCCAATAATAAAAATGATTCAGCTGCTCATAATTTTTATCAATACCAAAATGTCCAGCAAGTCCACCACTATGCTTTTCTCTGATTAAATTTTCTCTCATGGAACAATTTGGTATGCACAATTAATTTCTTTTGAATAATAAACCCTCTTGCAAGAAATAATCTAACCACTGACTTCTGTCTATCAAAACAGGATTACAACATGCTTCAAATGCTTCTTTGAAATCCAAATCTGTTTTATAGAGCTCTTTAAGAAAATCAAAACCTACCACTTCAATTTGACTCTCTTGAACAAGAATGTTTTTTCCTACTTAAGGTATCAGCTACCTTATTTGCTTGACCACTTATATGTTTCAGAACAAAGTTAAAACTTTGAAGATATTCAACCCATTTTGCATGTTTTTGATTCAATTTAGGCTGCTGCATAATATACTGTAAAGCATGATTATCTGAATATAGCACAAATTCTTTAGACATTAAATAATGTCTCCACTTCTTCAATGGCTGTACAATTGCATAAAATTCTTTGTCATAAGAAGAGTACTTCCTTCTTGTCTCATTCAGTTTCTCACTAAAATATGCTACAAGTCTGTCTTCTTGACTTAATACAGCTCCAATAGCTTCTCCACTAGCATCACACTTCACTTGAAATGGTTTGTTAAAATCAGACAAAACTAGGACAAGTTTCTCAGTTATCTTCTGTTTCAAAAACTGAAAATTTCCTTTAGCTTCAGCAGTCCATTTAAATGGTTGTTTGTCCTTTTTTATGGTTTCAATGATAGGTGCATTAATCTTGCTAAAATTCCTTATGAATTTTCTATAAAAACTAGCAAGTCCATGGAAACGTCTTACCTCAAAAACACTTTTTGGTGAAGGCCACTCTACAATTGCCTTTACCTTCTCCGGATCCATTTTTAATCCTTCAGCAGAAACAACAAAACCCAGATATACCAATTCTTCTTTCATGAATGAACATTTTTTAAAATTTACCAGTAACTTCTCTTGATGTAACTTCCTTAAGACATAATTAAGATGCCTCAGGTGTTCTTCTTTTGTTTTGCTGTAAATTAATATATCATCGAGATATACTATTGCAAATTTACCAATAAATTTCTTTAATACTTCATTCATGAGCCTCATAAAAGTACTAGGTGCATTTGATAACCCATAAGGCATTACCATTCATTCATACAATCCCTCATTTGTTTTAAAGGCCGTTTTCCATTCATCACCTTCCCTTATCCTAATCTGATGATACCCACTTTTCAAATCTAGTTTTGAAAAATATCTTGCTCCACTCAAACAACCCATCAAATCTTCAATTCTAGGAAAAGGAAATCTATACCTGATTGTTATTTTGTTGATTGCTCTTGAATCAATGCACATTCTCCAACCTCCATCTTTCTTCGGACTCAACACTATAGGTACTGCACAAGGACTCAAGCTTTCTCTGATCAAACCTATGTCAACCAATTCCTGCACTTGTTTTCTGATTTCTTCATTTTCTGTAGGAGTCATTCTGTAAGTTGCTTTGTTTGGAAGATTTGATCCTGGAATCAAATCTATCTGATGACTGATTCTTCTTAAGGTGGTAATTCATCAGGAAAATCATCCACAATAATATCACAATAACTTTCCAACATTTCTTGAATTTCAATTGGCAAATCAGAAATTTTAGTAGAAGTAAATACTACCTTAGGTTTGCAAACTAAAGAAAAATTTACCTCTTCATCTTCAATCTGCTGCAAGTATTATTTTCCACTCAACAATAAAGTCTTTGAATCAGACTTTTGGCTTGATGCATCTCCTTCTTCCATAGGTAACAATGTTTGATTCATACCATCCTTGAAAAACTTGTAGGTGTTCCTCTTACCATCATGTACTGTTGCTTTGTCATACTGTCAAGGTCTACCCAGCAGTATGTGACACACATCCATAGGCATCACATCACACATGATTTTATCCTTGTAGCTTCCCATCTGCAATTCTATTTCACATTGTTCTTTCATAATTAGCTGGTGTCCCTTCTGTTAGCCTCCTATATCAATAGGTTTCATCTTTCATGATTGTCTTGATGGAAGTGTGGAATATGTTCAAACCTTCTTACTTGAGCAAAGGTGTTCCATATTCTTTAAAACCAAAAAAATCAAAAAATTTAAAAAATGTAAAGAGGGTATACCCTAAAAGAAAGATCAAAGGGTAAAAAGAATAAAATGGTCAAAAAAAGAGAAAGAAATGAACCCCAAGCAAAAAATAGACCAAGGAAAGTGTGCAAATCCAAATGCCACTACTTTTTACTCTGTTGTAATAAATCAATTGTGTGCAGCTTGTGAAACTTTTGCCACAATTCATGAATAAGTCAAACTGTTTAAACTTGGCTTAGTCATATTTCAATTTCATGCTATAGATTAGAGAATAAATATCTAGCCAAACAGTTTAATCTTGGCAGATAAGTAGCTAGGTAGAGTGAATAAAGGTGCTCAACAGTTTAATCTGAGCCCTTAGATGTAATAAGGGTAGAAATAGATAGATTTATCATGTAAAAAAAGAAAAGATTGAAAAGGGTTTGCAAGTCTAAATGCACCCTAATAAAGAAGATAAAATGGTAGTGTTAAGTAGATAGGGTAGGTAGATGGTGCTGCAAAGTGTTATCTGATGAATGGTGCTGCTACATGTTGGTTAATCATTTACTTTCATCACAAGTACTAAAGCAGGAAATACACTGGAAAATCACAGCAAGCAAAGTCAAATTCATTAACTTCCCTCATCATTTTTCCCCCTCAAGAGTTTTACTAATTTCCCCCAAAAAAGTATTAAGGTATTTGGAGATCAAAAGGGCTCAAGGCATTTCCTTGACTTCTGGAGGGACCGGACCCTCGGCCTAATGATCAAAAAGCACCTAAGCACTTGAAATAATTCATCATTGTTATCTTCCATCTTTAACTTTTTCCTAAGTAAAATCCTATTTTACTTGGGAAACTGATGCAAAATTCCATAAAAATTCCTCAAAACAACTTGTTATTCTAAGATTAAGTGTTGAAGATAAAATGTTGCGATTCACTTCACAAAGTTATCACTTTCTTAGATGCACAGAAATGTTTTGATTTTCCTTGTCCTTTACCATATTAACATTTAACTCTATTGTATTAAATCCCTAAATAAAATACCTTATCCTAAGTATATAACTCCCTTTTTATAAATATCCCCAAAACCCATTTATTATAATGTTTTAACCAAAGTATTTATCTCCCTAAAATTCATTAAAACCCGCCTATAAAAGCCCTTTGGTTAAAAATATAGCATAATACATAAATCCCGCCCCTATGGTGAAATAATCGTATTAATTAATTCATCATATAATAAAATATATATAAAAACGTTAGACATACAATATGTGTGTTTAATACCAAAAACATCAATAAAACTTTGCGAAAATGATATCTGATCAAGAAAACCAAAAAAACCTCCATTTTGAATCCACAAGAACCAAAATGGAGGTCCCGACGTACTTAAATATTACTCCATTGAATGCTCCTCACCGTGATTTGGACTATTTACCGATAGATGAAGATTTTAAATTAAAGACCGTATTTTGATGAAAGTCCCTATTGAGCTATTGTCGCCGCAGAGACGAATACTCCTCAAAGGCAAGATCTTATAGGGCTAAATGTGGGAATCCAATTTCGAGATATCTCATCCCCTCAATCCTTATTTTCCCATAAATTATCCACCGCTATCATGCTGACTTTCTTCCCGCACAAAGAATGGGGAACTCGCGCACACGTCATCCCGTACTACCATGACGTCACACCTCGAAAAAACAAAAAAACCTTTTAAACTTGTAAATAAGCCATTTTTCGTGTTTTTTAGTCTTTTTCATTATTCTGAGAAGAACGTTGCTCCCGCTGCGATTTTCGAAATTTCCGCTGTAATTGACCATTTCGCCCCAAAATTCTGCTGCGCCCGTGTTGAAGAACGTCCCCGCCATTGATCATTACCTATTAAAGAACCAGTTTCCGTCTAAAAACAGGTATTTATCATTTACGCCCCGATTCCAAATAAAACTCAGTTTCCTTTGTTTTTCTCTGAAAAAGTGGTTAAAAATCATCGCTGAGTCCTCCCTGAAAATGTTAAACCAGTGAAATTGCTTCCAGAAAATGTAAAATTGTTCCAATTTCCTTCATTTCAAGAATCCCGCCCGGCTCGTGAAGAAAACGAAAACCTCCATTTTGAATCCACAAGAACCAAAATGGAGGTCCCCACAGCTCTAAATATCACTCCCTTGAATGCTCCTCACCGTGAATTAGACTATTTACCCCTGGTAGATGAAGATTTCCAAATTAAAGACCTGTGTTTTGATGAAAGTCCCCTTCGAAGTTATTGTCGCTGCAGAGACGATTATTCGAAGGGATTGGATGTCATTGGGTTGTGGGAATCCAATTTCCTGAGATATCTCATCCCCTCAGTCCTCATTTTCCCAGAAATTATCCACTACTGCCATTCTAACTATGATCCAACTCAGAAAGCAGTTTTATCCCCAAGTCAAAGCGTATCAAAATCAAGGAGTATCAGTGGATAAAGTGTATCAGGTAAAAGTCAGAGTGAAAAGTCAAAACAAAGTTACAGAGCAGTCAAAGGTAAAGAGTAAAAATGAAGTTACAGAGCAATCAAAGGTAAACAGTAAAAATGAAGTTACAGAGGCAGTAAAATGGTAAAAATAAATGAAAGTACTTTCACCAAAATTGAAGTTTGTCTAAAGTGAAAGAAATACCAAAAGAGCAAGAAAGTAAAAAGATGAAAAAACATAACAAGAAGGAACATTTTTGCAGAAATTGCATATTTTAGTCATAGTTTTGCAGAAACTATTGTGATCAATCAAAGATGAATTTTAAAAAACTGAAGGATTTTTATGTTCTTAAGAGGACCATATACAAAAACCTCTCTCACTTTTCTAACAGCTATTATGGTTTTGGAAATATTAAACAAAGTTGGAAAGCACTTTTTGCAGAAAATTAAAGTCAAGTCATCATTTTGCAGAGAATATTGTGGCTAATTAGAAATACATTTCACAAAAATGAAGGAGGTTTTTGTTCCTAAGAGACCCATATACAAAAACCTATCTCAGTTTTTGCACAGGGGTTTTATAATGAGAGATACATGCGCATCTTTACAGGCCATTTTTCAGACTCTGTAAAACTCTGTTTTACGCATATTTGTTACAGAGAATATTATGCACAGCTGGAGAGGAATTTTGGGAACTGAAGGAGGTTTATCTCACCAACTATTTAACCACAATAACCTCTTTCACTTTTTACATATCTATTACTGATTGAGAAATACGAAGATAATTAATCTCTAAGTTTGCAGAATTGTTGGAGCAGATTGCACAAAGAAAGGAAGCAATAGTGACTTGATGCCCCATCATCAACTAAGATTTGGATCAAATTGAATTCTCCTTTTCATCACCTATCCATCAAAAATAGTGCCAAATAAGTTTGAGTGTCCTTTACTTTAGTTCTATTTATGTAAATAGTTGGAGAGATTTGTGAACCAATTTTGATATTTGTTTCAAGATATTTTAGTTTAGAATTTGTATAAATACCCACTCTTGGAAGCATTTGTGGATTCTATTACTCCGTTGTAACACCGAGATTTTCGGAATAAAGCTTTTGGAGAAATTTACTTGTGGCTTAATGATGACGATTTGAAGCACTGGACTTGTTATGTGGATTCATGTGTTGGACCACGCTCAATAAGTGTTTCTACCCTTTGTTTGAAATTTTATATTAGTTTATAATACCACCATATCCATTTCTGAATAATTTACATAAAGGATTGAAACAGAATTTGCCTAATTGTACTCTGTTTTCAAATGTGATTGTTCCTAAATGTTTTCTTCTAAATTAGCTATAAGCATGACTTCTTAAATGCTCCTGCTTCGCTAATTTAAGCACTGTCGATTGCTATAATAAAGAATCCTTTATTGCTCTTTGTTTGTAGTCAATTCACTTCTTTCTTTGAACATGGTAGAAATATTCCCTTAGCGTCTTTCATCCTCAAGATCATCCCACCCACTTTAAATTTTAAGGATTGCTCTCTCCGTCTAGCTATCAATTATCGTAACACCATCTTGCATGTAGAATAGAAATCCAGAAGCCATCTGACTCCATAGCCCAATGGATCGAAAGCTTGCCCTTTGCCCTTAGTTTCAGGATTCCACCATTTTCTCTAAACACACAAACTTTAAATCATAACTAGCCTAAAACCTTCTAAGAAAAAAGATAAATCTTAAAGAGAGAGCCCTCTCTAGATGCAGATTGGCTAGATTCTGCATCTGAAGGTTGGTTTGTGGTTACCTCGGGTATACTTTCGTTTTCCACAACTTCAAGGAAAACCTGAGAGATAACATAGTGGCGACTCCACTGGGGACCTGAATCATTTTATTGATACTATTGTTTGATTTATAAGCTATAGACAGAGTCTGAAGATCAACCAGGTAGCCTTTGAAATGCTTTTTCTCTGAAACTGCACAGTAAACAAATGCTGCTTCAGTCTATCTCTGGTTTAGCTTTTAAACTGAACTTTGGATTCAAAACATTCAATCAGACTCTCTAGTTCAATAAATATTTGAGAAAAATTTAATTAAAAATCTTAAATTTCTTAAAGAAATCATAGAAGTTGTTTTGAAAATTCATAAAAAAATAAAATAATCATAAAATATTCAAATGGCTTCATAATTGAAATCTTTTCTGGGGAATTGCAAGACTGTGTTTATATCCATCTATGATGGTGGACAGTATTCAGACACACAAAGGTTAAAATTATCCACCTGGCGACTCCAAAATCAATTTCACTACTAAGACTCCACTGGAAGAATGAACCTGGAAGAACAATATGGAAAGATCAGGCTTTCAACTTGGATTGTTATCCAAGACATTATGTTCTTTCTAAATTGATACTTGCTTATATTATTTTAGAGAAGATCTGATAGTTTTAATTTATCTCTTTAAAATTTGTAAATATAAAATTCCATGCATATTTGGAGCATCATTCTTTCCGACTTTTTGATATCAATTTCCAATCAAGACACTGTTGATCAGAGATCCATAGCTTGAAGTTTCAGAGCAATTCCACAACCAAATAATCTATATTCCAAAGAATTAATAGTGATACTGGATGACAGGGTTTGCGGAAAATCTTTCATTTGATGAAATCTTAAATGAATTTAGGGATGAGTTATTAGAACTTCAGCTTGATGAGGATTTTTTAAGAGCTTTATTTCTTCTTTTGAAATCAAGAAAATATTCTCCTAAACTGAAAATATGTGTTCTTGAGATAATTTCTGAAAATTATGAAAATGAAATCAAACTTTTGCATTCTCAAATTCAGTCATATAATTTCCGAAATCCTAAAGAATTCTTTGAAAATCTTCCTTCTCCAAAGCAAGAGGAAATTGTACTATCTTTTGACTTGCATATTGAAGATGATTATTCTTTCAAACACAAGACTGAAGAAATAAGTTCATGGTATAATATTCATAATTCAATTGAACAATTAGTCATTGAAGGCCTAGAAGTAAATAACATACATCATGCTTTTATTGATCCTATATCAGATTATATGGAGAATCTTTTGAGCCTAAATTTGCAAACATGTTTTCTCTATAAGGATCAAATACATAAAAAGTGGCCTTTACACATCATATCATTTATTATAAAGGCACATGATCATAACCTACTTCCAATTTTGATCACAAGCAATCAAGTTATCCATTTATTTTTACAACTACTTGATTGGCTTCATTGGCATTTTTGTATTACCTGATTCAATAAGACTTTTAGTAGATTAGAGTAGGAAAATGAGTGCTAATAAGCTCAGAATTTTGAGCATTTTTTTTTAGTTGTCAATTTTCAGCTAGTTTTTCATTAAGTTGGTTTGAAAATTTTTGTGTGTTGTTTTAGTTTCAGATCAGATTTCAGGTTGCAGAAAAAGGACTATATTCAATTCAAGATTTTCAACCACAGCAAATGCATGTTTGGGATTGGAACAAGGCAGAAGATTTCCAACTGGGAAACAAAGTTTTAAGTTTTGAATGGATGGTGAATTGCTGAAGTTGAAGCCCGAAGTGAAGGCCCTAAGTTCCAAAAAGTTTCATCATCATACATAAAATAAAGCTACTAGAAGAAGGAAGATTTCATACTTTCAGTTTGAAGACATTTTGAGGCATCTGACCTGCTGTTCTTGACTTTCCATAAGGAAAAGCCATCCCCAAGTGGAGCCAGTGTTAGCCTCCTATATCAATAGGTTTCATCTTTCATGATTGTCTTGATGGAAGTGTGGAATATGTTCAAACCTTCTTACTTGAGCAAAGGTGTTCCATATTCTTTAAAACCAAAAAAATCAAAAAATTTAAAAAATGTAAAGAGGGTATACCCTAAAAGAAAGATCAAAGGGTAAAAAGAATAAAATGGTCAAAAAAGAGAAAGAAATGAACCCCAAGCAAAAAAAATAGACCAAGGAAAGTGTGCAAATCCATTTCATAAATTCACGGGGTTAATTAGTCATTTGGACTAATTAACAACCATTCCCGCCTATTAACTTCTCCCCGGGGTGATTAGATTACACGTTAAAACCTTTTTAAACCCCGACGGGCCCACCTTTGAAGCCGCACAAGTTCCCATCCTTTTTCAGCCGTCAGATCATCCCTCCGTTGATCAACGGTCCCGATCAATCCCGCTGCCCATCCCGTGTGAGTTATTTAGCCAGCGGGGAGTGGGCGGTTTTTGACTATTCAGCATTCCACGTGGCAAGCGTCCTGTGGAATCGCTACCATTGCGATTTTTACCGCCCTCGTCCATAAGCGGTGCGGGCTTACCGCTTACCGCTTACCGCATACCGCCGGTCCCACTTCCTTACGTCACCCCGTACGCCCTAATGACGTCATCACCTCGAAAACGACAAAAACCCTTTTGACTTGTTTTTAAGCCATTTTTCGCGTTTTTTTAGTTATTTTGGTTTTCGAAAGAGACTAAGCTCCCGCTGCAAATTTCAAAATTCACCGCAAATACACCAAATTACTCAAAAATTCCGCTGCGCCCGTGTTGAAGAACGTTCCTGCCATTGTTCATTACCTGTTGAAGAACCAGTTTTCATTAAAAAACAGGTATTTATCATTCCGCACCCCATACAAAAACCTATCTCAGTTTTTTCACAGTGGTTTTATAATGAGAGATACATGCGCATCTTTACAGGCCATTTTTCAGACTCTGTAAAAATCTGTTTTACGCATATTTTTTACAGAGAATATTATGCACAGCTGGAGAGGATTTTTGGGAAACTGAAAGAGGTTTATCTCACCAACATATTAATCCACAATAACCTCTTTCACTTTTTACATATCTATTACGGATTGAGAAATACGAAGATATAATTGGACCCTAAGTTTGCAGAATTGTTGGAGCAGATTGCACAAAGAAAGGAAGCAGTTAGTGACTTGGATGCCTCATCATCAACTAAGATTTGGATCAAATTCGAATTCTCCTCTTTGTCATCACCTAACCATCAAAAATAGTGCCAAATAGTTTGAGTGTCCTTTACTTTAGTTCTATTTATGTAAATAGTTGGAGAGATTTGTGAACCAATTTTGATATTTGTTTCAAAATATTTTAGTTTAGAATTTGTATAAATACTCCACTCTTGGAAGCATTTGGTGTGGATTCTATTACTCTGCTGTAACACTGAGATTTTCGGAATAAAAGCTTTTGGAGAAATTTACTTGTGGCTTACTGGATGACGATTTGAAGCACTGGACTTGTTGCGGGATTCATGTGTTGGACTACAGTTCAATAAGTGTTTCTACCCTTTGTTTGAAATTTTATATTAGTTTATAATACCATCATATCCATTTCTGAATAATTTACATAAAGGATTGAAACAGAATTTGCTTAATTGTACTCTGTTTTCAAATGTGATTGTTCCTAAATGTTTTCTTCTAAATTAGCTATAAGCATGAATTCTTAAATGCTCCTGCTTCGCTAATTTAAACACTGTTGAATGCTATAATAAAGAATCCTTTATTGCTCTTTGTTTGTAGTCAATTCACTTCTTTCTTTTGAACATGGTGAAAGATTCTTAGTTGCCTTTCATCCCTTCAAGATCATCCCACCCACTTTAAATTTTAAGGATTGTTCTCTGTCTAGCTATCTTGCCCTGTAAGACCATCTTGTGCGTAGAATAGAAATCCAGTAAAGCCATCCTTTGACTCCATAGCCCAATGGACTGAAAGCTCTCAGCCTTGCCCTTAGTTTGTGGATTCCACCAATTTCCCAAAACAAACTTTGAATCTATAACTAGCCTAAAACCTTCTAAGAACAAAGATAAATTATAAAGAGAGAGCCCTCTCTGGATGCAGATTGGCTAGATTATGCATCTAAAAGGTTGGTTTGTGGTTACCTCGGGTATACTTTCCTCTTACACAACTTCTAGGAAAACCTGAGTGATAACATAGTGGCGACCATACTGGGGACCTGAATCATTTTATTGATACTAGTGTTTGATTTATAAGCTATAGACAGAGTCTGAAGATCAGCCAGGTAGCCTTTGAAATGCTTTTGCTCTGCAACTGCATAGTAAATAAATGCTGCTTCAGTCTATCTCTGATTTAGCTTATATTCTGAACCTTAGTTTCAAACATCCAATCAGACTCTCTAGTTTAATAAATCTTTGAGAAAATTTTAATCAAAAATCTTAAATTTCTTAAAGAAATCATAGAAGTTGTTTTGAAAATTCACAAAAAATAAAATAATCATAAAATATTCAAAATTTGGTTTCCTGAAGGACTAACTTTTTCTTCAGAATTGTTTTACAGGTTTATATCTGATCTATGATGGTGGACAGGGATCAGACACACAAAGGTTAAAATCATCCACCTGGCGACTCCAAAATCAATTTCACTACTAAGACTCCACTGGAGGAATGAACCTGGAAGAACAATATGGGAAGATCAGGCTTTCAACTTGGATTGTTATCCAAGACATTATGTTCTTTCTAAATTGATAGATTTTTCCAATCTATATTGTATTTTAGAGAAGAACTTAGAGTAGTTTTTAATTTATCTGCTTTTGAAATTGTAATAAAATCTCCAAGCATATTTGAGCATCATTCTTACGACTTTTGATATCATTTTCAATCGAACCATTTATTGATCAGAGATCCAGAGCTTCAAGTTTCAAAGCAATTCCACACCCAAATAATCCATATTCCAAAGCATTAATAATGATACTGGATGACAGGGTTTATGGAAAATCTTCCATTTGATGAAATTTTAAATGAATTCAGGGATGAGTTATCAAAAATTCAGTTTGATGAGGATTTTCTAAGAGATTTCTTTCTTCTTTTTAAATCAAGAAAATGTTCTCCTCGAGTTAAAAAATGGCTTCTTGATATAATTTCTGAAAATTATGAAAATGAAATCAAACTTTTGCATTCTCAAATTCAGTCATATAATTTCCGAAATCCTAAAGAATTCTTTGAAAATCTTCCTTCTCCAAAGCAAGAGGAAATTGTACTATCTTTTGACTTGCATATTGAAGATGATTATTCTTTCAAACACAAGGCTGAAGAAATAAGTTCATGGTCTAATATTCATAATTCAATTGAACAATTAGTCATTGAAGGCCTAGAAGTAAATAACATACATCATGCTTTTATTGATCCTATATCAGATTATATGGAGAATCTTTTAAGCCCAAATTTGCAAACATGTTTTCTCTATAAGGATCAAATACATCAAAAGTGGCCTTTACACATCATATCATTTATTATAAAGGCACATGATCATAACCTACTTCCAATTTTGATCACAAGCAATCAAGTTATCCATTTATTTTTACAGCTACTTGATTGGCTTCATTGGCATTTTTGTATTACCTGATTTAATAAGTTTTTTAGTAGATTAGAGTAGGAAAATGAGTGCTAATAAGCTCATAATTTTGAGCATTTTTTTTAGTTTTCAATTTTCAGCTAGTTTTTCATTAAGTTGGTTTGAAAATTTTTTGTGTGCTGTTTTAGATCAGATTTCAGGTTGCAGAAAAAGGACTATATTCAATTCAAGATTTTCAACCACAGCAAATGCATGTTTGGGATTGGAACAACGCAAAAGATTTCCAACTGGGAAACAAAGTTTTAAGTTTTGAATGGATGGTGAATTGCTGAAGTTGAAGCCCGAATTAAAGGTCCTAAGCTTCAGAAGTTGCACTATCATATGTAAAATAAAGCTACCAGAAGAAGGAAGATTTCATACTTTCAGTTTGAAGACATTCTGAGGCATCTGACCTGCTGTTCTTGACTTTCCACAAGGAAAAGCCATCCCCAAGTGGAGCCAGTGTTAGCCTCCTATATCAATAGGTTTCATCTTTCATGATTGTCTTGATTGAATTATGGAATATGTTCAAACCTTCTTACTTGAGCAAAGGTGTTCCATATTCTTGAAAAACCAAAAATCAAAAAATTTAAAAAATGTAAAGAGGGTATACCCTAAAAGAAAGATCAAAGGGTAAAAAGAATAAAATGGTCAAAAAAGAGAAAGAAATGAACCCCAAGCAAAAAAATAGACCAAGGAAAGTGTGCAAATCCAAATGCCACTACTTTTTACTCTGTTGTAATAAATCAATTGTGTGCAGCTTGTGAAACTTTTGCCACAATTCATGAATAAGTCAAACTGTTTAAACTTGGCTTAGTCATATTTCAATTTCATGCTATAGATTAGAGAATAAATATCTAGCCAAACAGTTTAATCTTGGCAGATAAGTAGCTAGGTAGAGTGAATAAAAGGTGCTCAACAGTTTAATCTGAGCCCTTGGATGTAATAAGGGTAGAAATAGATAGATTTATCATGTAAAAAAGAAAAAGATTGAAAAGGGTTTGCAAGTCTAAATGCACCCTAATAAAGAAGAGAAAATGGTAGTGTTAAGTAGATAGGGTAGGTAGATGGTGCTGCAAAGTGTTATATGATGAATGGTGCTGCTACATGTTGGTTAATCATTTACTTTCATCACAAGTACTAAAGCAGGAAATACACTGGAAAATCACAGCAAGCAAAGTCAAATTCATTAACTTCCCTCATCATTTTTCCCCCTCAAGAGTTTTACTAATTTCCCCCAAAAAAGTATTAAGGTATTTGGAGATCAAAAGGGCTCAAGGCATTTCCTTGACTTCTGGAGGGACCGGACCCTCGGCCTAATGATCAAAAAGCACCTAAGCACTTGAAATAATTCATCATTGTTATCTTCCATCTTTAACTTTTTCCTAAGTAAAATCCTATTTTACTTGGGAAACTGATGCAAAATTCCATAAAAATTCCTCAAAACAACTTGTTATTCTAAGATTAAGTGTTGAAGATAAAATGTTGCAATTCACTTCACAAAGTTATCACTTTCTTAGATGCACAGAAATGTTTTGATTTTCCTTGTCCTTTACCATATTAACATTTAACTCTATTGTATTAAATCCCTAAATAAAATACCTTATCCTAAGTATATAACTCCCTTTTTATAAATATCCCCAAAACCCATTTATTATAATGTTTTAACCAAAGTATTTATCTCCCTAAAATTCATTAAAACCCGCCTATAAAAGCCCTTTGGTTAAAAATATAGCATAATACATAAATCCCGCCCCTATGGTGAAATAATCGTATTAATTAATTCATCATATAATAAAATATATATAAAAATGTTAGACATACAATATGTGTGTTTAATACCAAAAACATCAATAAAACTTTGCGAAAGTTTTGCGCCACCGTGGTCTGTCCACGTGGCATTCCGCTTAAGCAAACCCCGCCGCAACCCTGTTCATTATACCCATGGGATTAATTAGTCATCTGGACTAATTAACAACCTTCTCCGCCTATTAAAAAGCCCCCGGAGCGATTAAAAACCATTTAAAAGTGTTTAAAAGTACGACGGGGCCCACACGAAACCTCCGCCCATCTTCCCATCGCGCTAGCCGTTGGATCAGCCTCCCGCAGATCAACGGCCAGCGTTGATCCCGCTGCCCATCCCTTGTCAGCATGTTAACCAGCGGGGGATGGGTGGTTTTGAAAAGTCAACTCATCCACGTGGCAGGAAACCTATGGAATCGCTGCCCCTCCATTAAAAACCGTCCTTGACCAAAAGCGGTGCGGGAATACCGTTTACCGCTTACCGCTTACTGCCGGCACACGTCATCCCGTACTACCATGACATCACACCTCAAAAAAAAACAAAAAACCCTTTTAACTTGTAAATAAGCCATTTTTCGTGTTTTTTAGCCATTTTCATTATTCTGAGAAGAACGTTGCTCCCGCTGCGATTTTCAAAATTTCCACTGTAATTGATCATTTCGCCCCAAAATTCTGCTGCGCCCGTGTTGAAGAACAGTCCCGCCATTGCCTGTTACCTGTTAAAGAACCAGTTTCCGTCTAAAAACAGGTATTTATCCTTTACGCCCCGACTGCACGAAAAACTCAGTTTCCTTTGTTTTTTCGCTAAAAAGTGGTTAAAAAATCATTGCTGAGTCCTCCCTGAAGATTTTAAAACCGGTGAAAGTGCTCCCTGAACCTGCAATTTGTTCCAATTTCCTTCATTTCAAGAATCCCGCCCGGCCCGTGAAGAAAACCAAAAAACCTCCATTTTGAATCCACAAGAACCAAAATGGAGGTCCCGACAGCTCTAAATATTACTCCATTGAATGCTCCTCACCGTGATTTGGACTATTTACCTCTGATAGATGAAGATTTCCAAATTAAAGACCTGCATTTTGATGAAAGTCCCCTATTGAGCTATTGTCGCTGCAGAGACGAATACTCAAAGGGGCAAGATCTTATAGGGTTGTGGGAATCCAATTTCCCGAGATATCTCATCCCCTCAATCCTTATTTTCCCAGAAATTATCCACTGCTATCATGCCAATTATGATCCTGCACAAAGAGCTGTATTAGCTCCTGATCAAAGTGTTCTGTTCCCTATCACACCTCAGGCTATCAATGCTATGTTACAATTTGAGCCAGAACAAGAATTAGCACCTCTATCCATGGAAGGGCTAATTGAGAAAACCAGACTGTTAACTCCAGAGAAATTGAAGGCAATGTGTCAGTACTTCATGTTACCTGAGCATCAGCCAAAAGGGACTCCCCCCTATGGTTTTTACTTTTTCAATCAATTGGGAAGGCTTATTGTGAATGTAATATCCTTTGTCTTAGGATTCAATACCAGTGAGTATGTAGATGAGATAACTCTGGCTTTGCTATCTATCTTTACCCCTGGGCAGCCTCCCGAGATTAAGTATGATTATGCTTCCTTCATTGCCAACAAAATCCATGATCAATTTTTAAGGCTAGATGATGAAAAGGTTTTCAAGTACTCCTCAGTTATCTATCACCTCATAATTTTCTATCACTCAGACAAATTCCCTTTCCCTGTTCAGAAACTTGATGCTAAAGGTAATCCCAGGTCTGTTATATTTTGGTCCCCCATCATTCATTTGTCCTCTGATTCTCCCTACTCTTATTCAGAATTCATTGATCAGTTTGTACATCCTGCTACAACCTTGTTAACAGGAGTTTCTCCCCCCAGGCTTAGTACTGAGATTAGAAAGGCCCTGCAATTGTCAAAAAGTTATAAAGTTGGGGATTGGTACTTATACCAAAACCATACAGTCATCAGGATTTATGGATGTGAATTACATCCATTCAAGTTACCCAGATATGTACCAATGAGAATTTTTGCTTTGGAATACTTTAGACAGATGAATAACTCAGATGTAATCCATTTCTGCAATGTAAAGAAGAAAGAACAGTTAAGGATCAAAAGCCAGTTAGGTCCTTTCATTTGCAATTCTAGAAAGTCAAGAGAGCGCAACTGCATGTATGAAAAAATTTGCATGATCTTCCATGAAACCCTTATGACCCCTTATCTGGTTCACTCAGGAAGAAGGTTTGGTGGGTCAGGTCTATCCCCAGCAGCATCACACCTCAAGAACAGTATGCAAATCAAGATGAATGGGTTAAAGGAACACTTGTCAGGAACACTTGTTGAAGAGGGAAGTGGAGCTACCAAATTGAATAAACCTATGAAAGATACTGAGAAGAAATTTGACCTAGAAACATATGATCAAATGCAGGTACCATATATTGGCACATCTTCAACAGCCACTCTACAACAAGCTCTACAGGAAGACAGCCCATCAGTAGTAGCAGAGCCCAAGGGTAAAGGAAAAGAACCTATAGTTCAGGTCGTTGAAACCCTGGTCATGGCAGAAAAATCACAGAGTTCCAAAGCACCAGAACAATCTCAGGCTTCTCAAACACCAGCAAAGCAAATCCAAGTTCCAGAGATGCAAACTCCACTGAATGTGGAAATAGGAAAAAAGAGGCCAGCTCCAGATACCACACCTTCAAAAGGAGCCCCACAAGTTTATCAAGCCAAAAAACACAAGTCTGATCCACCTCCAGATGTAGAGATTATAGATGAGGTATTTGATGAGGGTAGGGAGGATAGTCAGCAAACAGGTACAGCAAGTGAAACAAACATAAGCCAGAAAGGGATACAAAAGCAGTTGAGCACTGAAGTATCTTCTTTCAGACTGCCAAAGACAGATACTGGAGACATTAAGAAAACCTTCATTAATATCAAAACAAAGAATGAACCATTGAAAATGAAGGTATACGATCAGTATATGAAGATGGCTCCTCACAATCAGCAAAGGTTGATGTCAGCATTCGATCTTTCACAAGGTAAAATGTAAATGAGCCACTTCAAAGCAAAGGTGCCAAAGCCAACTTCAGCAACAGATTATATCAGAACAAATTTTGAAGTTTTAGCAAAAGATATCCATCCCTTGGATCAGATAGAGCTTCATAGACAAACAGGGGAAATGGTTTATTCTACTCTCACCAACAAAGCCATGGCGGCTTTAACGCTGCAAGATTCCTTGAATAATACTACTGCAACATTGAAGATTGAAAGGGCCTCCTCACAGGCCAAGGACAATAGAATAAAGTCTCTAGAAGAGATCATCATTGGTTTGGGTCACAATCCCAAAGACACTAAAGGTATTGAGGCACTGATAAAAAAGAAAGAGGATGATATCGCTGCACTGAGAAAACAGCTGAAAATACCAGCCTCAAGGCACCCACAGACACAGGAAGTAATAAAAGGAAATTCACAAGAAGAAATGATGGAATTGCTCTTGAATTTGACAGAGCGACTAAATGAAACAGAAAAGGAGTTGGAAAAAGCATTGCAGGAACAGGAAATTCTCAAGCAGGCTTCAGCAACAGGTACTACAACTACAGGACAGCAGGAACAACCAGCTCAGGTAAACATTTCTAATTTGAATTCTGAGGATTTAATTAAACAGATGGAGAGTTTGCAGCTAAAGGTCACAGAACTCCAAGAAACAAAATTACAATTAACAAAATTGGAGGGAAAATATGACACATCAAAAAGGACAGCTGCTGACAACCTCAGGGAAATAAAAAGATTGGAGAAATTGGTTGAGGCTTTGCAAAAAGATCTTTCACTGGAAAAGCCTCTGAGCGAAATAAATGATATTCTTTGGGACAACATTATTAACTTAATAAGAGATATTTGGCCTTCCATCCAAGCTATTTTTGAGCAGAATGAGTTAGTCAAGATAGCTCAAGAGGAAATAAATAAAACTAGACATGAATTAAGAGGCAAGCGAGAGCTGGCCCAGCAGCTCATTCAGTTTTTGAATTCCAGAACAAAACAACAGCTAGCATTGTTAGGAATTGATGACAGAACAGGTGTAGTTTTGGAAGCAAAGAGGATTTTCACCAAGAGAACTTTCATGCAAAATCTAGAAAGAAAGTGTAATGATATTTTGGTCGACATCAACGTTTTCAGAGAAAAGTTTCAAGCTCTGCTGGACAGTGATTTGCCAAGTCCCATGCTCACAGAGGATCAAATAGTAGACTTAGAAACCTATGAGAAAAGAATCCAAGCTCATGCTAAAAATACAGTGATAGGTTCTACTAATATAGGTTCTACTAGCTCATCAGAACCTGTAATACCAACCGGGAAAAGTATTTATGAAAAAGTGAGGAATCTATTTCATCTGGAGCATGAATTAAAATATCTATTTCCGAACGAGCCCACTTTTTATAAACTTACTGAAGCCGATGAAACTTTAAAGAAGCTCAGAAGAACAATGATACCAGATGATCAGTGGTGGAAGGAAATGCTGGAAATTTTGTAAAAAAATGTTGTCAGGATAAAAGTTTATCTTTACTATTGAGTAAATGGTAAAAAACAGAAATGCAGATGAAAGAGTATCAGATGAAAGGTCAAAGAGTATCCGTGAGAAGAAAGAGTATTCAACAAGTCAAAGGAATACGTAAAGGACAGCACAGAGCCCTATTTTGAGCACTTATCCTTAGCATGTCCATGAAGAAAGGAACAGCACATCAGCCGTTATTCATTATTCTATTTACGAGACCATGTGTCTTTTGTTTGTTTGTAAATATGCTTTAAATCAACCTGAATTATTGGCTATGATAGAGTAAGATTGTTAGGATTATTTTTGTATAAATAAGCCCTCAAAGAGAGTTTTGAAGGGTGGATTCTATTACTCTGCTGTAACATTGAGGTTTTCGGAATAAAAAGCTTTTGGACAAATTTACTTGTGGCTTACTGGATGACGTTTTGAAGCACTGGACTTGTTGCAGGATTCATGTGTTGGACTCCAGTTCAATAAGTTTTCCAACCCTTGTGTTTAAATTTTATATTAGTTTATGCTATCATCATATCCGTTTCTGAATAGTTTACATAAAGGATTGAAACAGAATTTGCTTAATTGTACTCTGTTTTCAAATGTGATTATTCTTAATGTTTTCTTCTGGATTAGTTATAAGCATGAATTCTTAATTGCTCATGTTTTGCTAATTTAAACATTGTTGATTACTGTAACAAAGAATCCTTCATTGCTCTTTGCTTGTAGTCATTTCTCTTCTTTCTCTTGAATATGGTGAAAGATTCTTAGCTGCCTTTCATCCCTTCAAGACCATCCATCCACTTTAAATTTTAAGGATTTTTCTCTGTCTAGCTATCTTGCCCTGTAATACCATCTTGTGTTTAGAAAAGAAATCCGGTAAAGCCATCCTTAGACTCCATAGCCCAATGGACTGAAAGCCCTCAACCTTGCCCTTAGTTTGTGGATTCCACCATTTTCCCAAAACAAACTTTGCATCTATAACTAGCCTAAAATCATTCAAAAAACAAAGATAAATCATAAAGAGAGAGCCCTCTCTGGATGCAGATTGGCTAGATTCTGCATCTAAAAGGTTGGTTTGTGGTTACCTCGGGTATACTTTCCTCTTACACAACTTCTAGGAAAACCTGAGTGATAACACCTTCTAAAGCCATGACACCTTGTAGGGTGTTGGATGTTCCCTTGTCTTCGATTTAAACTTCTCTATCACCTATGTAGAGACCAAATTATCTGTGCTGTCACTATCAATGACCAATTGACAGCATTTCCCTTGAACTTTGCATACACTTCTGAACAAAGTCTTCCTCTGTGTCAGCTCAGCAACTTCCTTTGTTTGTTTCAACAAAACCTTGTTAACCACCAAGGATTCTCCTTTCTCTGGCATAATTTCTTTCTCTGTTTCAGGCAACTTTGCTGCTTCTTCTCTAGTTTGAGCAACAATTTCATTTCTCTGACTTGTACCCACATTCTCTTTCTCTGGGCATTCATAGGCTCTATGTCCCAATTTGTTACATCTGTAACATCTCACTTCTCTTCCTCTGCTTCTGCCTCCTCTTCCTCTGTAGGAACTCCTTCTGCCACTTGCATCACCTTTTGTGTGTGCATGCTGAGGTGAGCTACTGCTAGCTCCATCTCTTGGTGTTGTAGATCTTCCTCTACCACCTTGACTTCCTTTTCCTCGGAAAGTACCTCTTCCTTTGGCAGACTGCTTTCTCAGGAGTTTTTCTTCAGCTTTTAAGGCCATCTGGTAAGCCTCTTCTACTATCTTAGGAGACAATATACTTATCTAATCTTGTATCTCCATTTTGAGACCATTTATGTACCTGGAAATCTTCTCTATTGTGTCCTGGATCTATCCAGCTCTTATGCTCACTTTGTAAAAAATTTCTATGTACTCTTTCACTGTCATTAATCTCTGTCTAAGATTCTGCATTTGTCTAAATAATGAAAGCTGATAATCACTAGGCAAAAAATTACCTCTCAGCTTTGCAACCATTCTACTCCAATTCTTGATTGGGTGCTTACCAGCTCTCCTTCTCTCTGCTTGCACTCCATCCCACCAAAGTGTTGCATGTCCTTTCAACCTTGTCACTGCAAATTTAACTCTCTTGTCTTCACCCATATCTTCATAATCAAAGCATTTATTCATCTCATTGATCCAGTCTATCAACTCTTCTGGATTCAATCCTCCTGTAAAAGCTGATACTTCAAGTCTAGGCCTGGATGTAGAGCCTAAAACTGATTTAAAGAATCTCATATCAGGGGTAAGCTCAATATTTTCTTCTTCTTCTTCAGCGTCAGGTTCACTGACATCTTCAGGATCTCTCGGGTGTCCTACTTCAATTGCTTCCAATCTGGCTTGGATTTGCTGCATAGTCTCCAATACTTCAGCATTAGCAACTGGTCTACCTCTTCTTCTACCAGCAGCACCTCTACCAATTCTGACAGCCATGCTGGATTTCTTCTTCTGACTCTTAGAAGCCTGTTCAATATCTGAAAAATGCTTTGAATTCTACTTTGATACCACAAATGATGGCAGTGTGGGTGCAGGCATTAAGGAGAGTTGTTCAAACTTGCTCACAATATGTTCTAACTCCAGAGGAGTCTGGTCCAATTCTTTATTTTCATTCTCATTCATCAAATTTATGAAATTTGATTAATGAAATACACATTGGTTAAAAGTCCCTTTATGGTTTGAAACAATTATAATTCAATTTTCAAATATGTGGAGCAAATTCTCTTTTTGTCCTTTCATAAAAATGAAAGCCTTTTATAATGCATTTTAAACCAATGTTTCAATATTCAACAATGTAATATTAAATTACACTCTTATAACAATGAAACCCTTTGGAAACATTTAAAATCTCTCAACCAATATTTTAAATCTTTCCGGAATATTACTTGACTTTCAGATATGTAATAATAAACAACGTTTATTATACACAAGGCTTAGAACTTTCGGAATCAATGTTTGGAACCTTCAGAAATATGACTTCTAGAAATGATATTAAACCTTTGGAAATGTATAAAATTCCATTTCAAAGTACTATCGGGTCCTTACCTCTTGGTTAACCTCCATGCAGCTTGAAATGCGATTACCATCGAATCTCCACAGATCACAATCGGACGGTGATCGCACTCAAATGATCTCCTTGCTTTATCAATCAAATGTTATGCAACATTTCTGGTTTTGTGGTGGTGATGTGTCAAATATTCATTTGATCGTGTTGATTTATAATAAAACCATTTCCAACCCAATTGCTATGCGAAACTAGTGGTTCTTCTTCCAAAACCACTAACCTACAAACCTCGAATTCGATCATGTTTAAAGTCGGATTCCTCTGGATTTCAGAGTTAATTTCAATTTTATTGGAAAACCTCCTTTTCACCGTGTAAATCAATAAACATAGATCAATTTACATTGACAGTTCTCAAGCAACCGAACTCGAATTCTTCTATTTCTTCTGATTTTCTTACACGGAGATTAATATACTTAATTCCTTCTTTTTTGCTGTATAATCGAACAAACAACAAACACCAAATGATTGTCAACGTGCCTTCAACCAGTATGGATTGATATTGCTTTAGTCTCAAACAAAGAAACAGAGTTCCAATCTTAACCAAAGATATCAGAATTCTTCGATTTCCCTCGAATCCTTCACACATAATTAATAACTCAAATTCTACACAACATATATAAAACCAAATGGATTTTCGAAGGATTGAACCTCCGGGAAATTTTCCAAGTATACACAGATAGACAATAACTCTGAAATTTTATTAAATCAAAGGGAAAACCCTCTCAATCCAATATTCTACTACAAAATCCGAATTCTCTCTTTGCTGAGGTTACATTTATATCTTTTCTTTCATAATAATCGACCTCCTCAATTCGGATCGAATCCTCTAAATTGAGACAAAATCATAATTACCTAATATCTCCCTTAAATCTATGAACTAAAGCTAGATATGTTCAACAATTCAAAAGTTGTCCAATTCTCCTAACACCTATTTGAACAACTGTATCTCTAAATATAGTTTCTAATTTATTACAAAATTAAATTAAACAAATTGTTGAGAGATCCAACCCTCTTAGTAAAACCGGCTTTGACCCAACAGTCAATGAATTTTAAACCCATCTAGTCACAACATGTGAACAATCTTTCACATTGCTGGCTAAACTCCAATTCCCCTACATCAATTTCTATTTGTTATTTCATTTTTATTATTTTTATGGTAGTAGGGTGAGCTCCAGTGCTAACCCCAACAGCGAGAAGGAAAAGAGTATTTTGCATTGGGATAGATGACTGCAGTTACCATGTGAAAGCCCGAAATTATGGTAATCAACAAACAACGAGAATTCTGCAGTGGGATAAATGAATCTAGTTAGTGGGTGAAACTCCAAAATTCTAGCAAGAAATACGTCAATGAAAAACATAGGGTTAACCCTAGTGATGCTGGAATTCAAGCTGGTGGTCATCCATGCAGAAGTCGGACTTCCAAACCTGGACCTCCAGCTAGGCCTCCACCACAGAGTAAGGTATAGAACCATGAAACTCTTAAATGATGAGTGCCACCTTGAACTTTAAAAGATCATTTACTATCTCAGTAAGGTTACTTGGTTAGAAGAAAAAAACCTGTGAATATTTTGAAATTTCTGACCATGAAAACCTGGTGTCCTGTTATGCCTGTGATTTTCACATACTTATTCATATTTTTACAGACTTATTCATACTAGATTTAGCCCTAACCGATAAAAAACAATCATTTGATGGATACATAGTGTTAGTGTTTGGTTAATGCATTTCCAAGACTGTGGAAAGAAAAATACTAAGTTAATTGAATAACTAGATCTTTGGGTGCGAGTAAAAACTAACCTGAAGAAGTAGATCTTTCGAGGCGGGTAAAAACTAACCTGAAGAGGCGCTTTAGCACCCAAGAACAACAACTAACCTGAAGAACCTGAAGAGGCACTTCAGCACCCAAGAACAGCTTAAGTTCCACCAAGGTATGATCCTTCGTTTCTTTTTCCCCAACAAAACCAATTGTGGATCCAGGACCAGGACCAGGACCAAAGGAAGCTCATTCTTTTGGAGCTCACTCATTCTTCTAGTAGGGTCTAGACTTGTTGGGGCTTATTTGTAGTAGAGGAGGCAGTGTGATGAGAAGCTAGACATGTGTTGAGGCGGTTGAGGCAACAGACGCAGGTGGTTACACTTCACAGTTTGTTGGCAGAGGTACACCTAACAATTTCATGCAAAAGTCACACATGAAATCAAGTCAATTATGAAAAAAACATATGAAACATTAAATGTTTCAGAGTAATGCTAACGTGAAAGTTAGCATTAATTTCATGCAAAAGTCACACATGAAAACAAGTCAATTATGAAAAAAACATATGAAACATTAAATGTTTCAGAGTAATGCTAACGTGAAAGTTAGCATTAGTTCAAGATCATATGCATAGCGAGGTCAATTTTTTTATTATTTTTTATTATTTATATATATATAATTAGTTTCCTAGGTTAAGCCGTAAAAATCACGAAAAATAATATATGGTCAACTCAAAACTAATATGAGTCAACGATATATTGAATGCTATAGTCCCTGTATTCCTTTCAGGTAGGGACTAATAAGAAGTAATATGTCTACATACATATATATGTAAGTAGATTTGGCATATCCACAACAACTTTTGAAACATTGAAATGTAGTTAGCTTAGTAAAATTATACTGTAAATTATGTCTATAAAGCAATTATATTTATTTCTTTTGGTGAAGGTCAGTCTTGGTAAGAGAAGGAATTTTTATCAAGATAGATTCCTCCTTCTTGTTTAATTAATTTAAAACCCTTATATTTAGATCTAATGCAAAATGACCAGAATGTTACCTTCGACCATACTGTAAATTGTGTTTATAAAGCAATTATATTTATTTCTTTTGGTGAAGGTCAATCTTGGCAAGAAAAGGAATTCTTAATATGATAGATTCCTCCTTTTTGTTGAATTAATTTAAAACCCTTATATCTAGCTCTAATGCAAAATGTTCAAAATGTTACCTTCTTTAGCCCTGTGAACCTCATTAGGGTTTGGGCAGAAGTATTACATTTAGAAATTTGTAACAATATATCATATCTTCCCTATGAAGCCTTCCAAATGATATATATATATATATATATATATATATATATATATGGGAAAAGGAAACATTGGTTGTACATGTACCTTGTAGTTGAACATGTAGACTAAAATCTTAAACATGCATATACCATCAATAATAAATTTGGATAGTACTATAGTTGTCGAATTTACAGACAAATTATGATCCACAGCACGATTAGGTGTCAATAATAAATGACATTACAAGATGGTTAATTCTTTGAACCATTAGCTACACACATTATTATGGTGTGTCAAGGGTGGTGGCTTGATAAAAAAAAATTTCTAAAATCTTGAACAACCACAAACATTCATGCGTCAGAAATGTATAAGTTTTGTGCATTCTTACAACTATCTGACAAATATATTGGATTTTTAGGTTGTTACAAGTGGTATCAGAGCCCAGGTTCCAACACTAGGCCTTGGGGTGAAATGATTATATGGTTGTGTGACCTTACTTAGAATCATAACCCTAATAATTTGTGCTAGTAGCTACAAGTCTAAATTATACTTGAAATATATGTATTTATTTAATGTATCTAACAATTAAAATATGTTAATACACCTCAGGCACTTCTTGGAAGAAAGGATGAACAAGATGGTTGAGTACAACTCCAACAGGTCCCAACATGAGCCAAAATGAAGATCATTTGTATGGGAAATGTTCGTTGACCAACATGGAGAGGGAGACTCTCCCTATTGGGTAGAAACACTTAGAAGTATGAATGATGAACTAAGAAGATACAAAGCTGACAATGAAATGTTGGTAAAGGCGCAATAAAGGCAAGCAAAAGTCAATGTTGTCATTTTACAAAGTCTCTCAGAATTGCAGATGCAAGGGCGATAGGTACTGGAAGCCAACCCTAGAAGTAGATATAAGCATAAGGAAGTGAAGGAAGAAACAAATGGGCCAGACATAAGTTGGTCTAGGAAGAGACACATAATGAAGAGTGATGATACGGTAATAGGAGATACTCTGGTGAGTACCCCTTAGAGGTGAACTAGCACCCAAGAACATCATTTTGATTATTTCCCTAGGAGGCCTCGTCGTCATCCAAAGAAAGAGGCATATCACATGCCATAATAATTTAAAAAGGAAAAACTCCCTACTTTTGATGTCGAAAGAAGTAAATATGAAGATGAAAAATCTTGGTTACTAGGAATGAAGAAGTTCCTCAAAATTCACAATTATTCTGATAAAATGAAGGCTAGAGTGGCCACATTCAACTTAAAAGGAAAATTTGACATATGGTGATAGGATGTGAAAATTGTGAAAATATATACAAGAAGAAAATTTAACATATTGTGAATTTGAAGAACTATTTCAAAAAAAAGTACTTGTGAGAGATATACTTTGATGGCAAGGCAAAGGAATTTTATGAACTTAGGATGGGGTAGATGTCGAATGATTAATATTTCATTAATTTATTGGAGATACAATGATATGTACCCTACCTAAAGGATGAAAAAGAAAAATTCCAAAGATTGATCAGTGAGCTACCTTTGTATTTCAAGGATCACATTGAATTTGATGAACCTCAGACACTAGAAGATGCCATCCGAAAATTGAAACATTTCTATGAATAGACAAGATGATAACCATAATTCAAAAATGGTTGGAAGCTAGAGGGTAGCAGGAAAGGTAAAGAAGGATGGCATAAGAAATGAAATAAAATAGATAAAAAGGGAGGTGCACTCTCATAAATTACAATCCAACCTCAACCAAAATTCAAATCAACAGAAAGAGGACATGGGTATCAACCTATAGAGGGACAAAGTAAAATGGAAAATAAATATTCCTTGAAATGTTGGACATGTGGAGAGAATCACTACAATACAAATTGCCCACATCATAAGGATATAGGCCCACATATATACAGTACACAAGAAGCTTGTACAGTGGGGGAAGTGTCTCATAGTATACCTAGGATATATGCAGAAGTGGAAAACAAAGAGGTCGACGATCAAGCCTCCATCATTGAGATGGAAGGTAAGATTTGTAATCAAGTTATTTCCATTTTTATTGACATTGGATCTAAATATAGCTATATCAATAATGAACTTATATAATATTTTCATTGATCTTAATAAATGCATGCAGAAAAAAGGTTGGTTCAATAAGCTACAGGGACAAAAATAAGAGTAAGTCAATGGGTGAAATATTGTACATTTATAATCAGTGGTATTCCAATAGTAACAAATCTCAATTTTCTCCCTTTGGGTGCATATAATATGTTACTAGGTATGGATTGGTTGTATGCCCATAAAAAGAAAAGTAGATTGCTATGAAAAGGCTATTGAATGCCTAGGCGAGGTTGGGGAAAGAATAATATCACAAGGCAAAAGAAAACCTACCTCAGTGAGAATAACCATAGTTATGCAAGCCAAGCGTAGCCACAGAAAAAGGTGTACCCTATTTGTTGTGCACATTTCTAGTAATATAGAAGCTAACAACATTACAGGGAAAGAAGACAACATGGTCCAGGATAGATATCCTGTCCTTCAACAATACTAGGACATGTTTCCTCCAAACATCCATGGTTTCCCCCCTCATAAGGAGGTATACTTTTTGATCGAGTTGATTCCAGGAGAAACACCGACGTCTAAGGCACCCTATAGGATGAGTGCTCCTAAGTTGGTAGAACCAAAATTACAATTAAAGGAGATGCTTGGTAAGGGATACATAATACCAAGTGTGTCTCCATGGAGAGAATCGATATTATTTGTAAAGAAAAAATATGGTACACTCAGATTATGCATTGATTACAGGAAATTAAACAAGGTGACCATTAAAAGCATATACCCTTTACTGCAGATCGATGATTTATTCGATTAGTTGAGAGGAGCAACGATATTCTCCAAAATTGATCTTAGATCAGGGTATCATAAAGTGTGCATCAAAGAGAAATATATCCATAAATTGGCCTTTCGAAAAATATACAGGCATGATGAGTTTGTGGTGTTACCCTTCGAGCTTACAAATTCCCTTGCCACTTTTATATTCCTAATGAAAAACGTGTGGTTCCCCTATTTGGATAAATTGTGATTATCTTTATCGATGACATATTTTTGTATTCAATAACTGAGGAGGAACATCAAGACAATTCAGGAGTAGTACTACAACTACTGAGGGAACATAACCTCTATGCAAAACTAAGAAAGTATGACTTATTTCAATGCAAGATCCATTATTTGGGACACATAATCTCTAAGGATGGGATAACAGTGGATCTAGAAAATATCAAAGCCATAATGGAGTGACCAACATCAAAGAACGTAATAGAGATGAGATGATTCATGGGGTTGAACAACTACTATAGGTGTTTTATCAAAAATTTCTCGAAGATAGGCCATCCAATCACTGCCTTACAGAAAAAGGGGAAGAGGTTCGAGTGGACAGTTGAATGTGCTACAAGTTTTGATCAGTTGAAACAGTTTCTTACCAATGCCTTGGTTTTAAGGATTTTTGACCTAGACAAGGACTTCGTGGTCTATCCTAATGCCTACAAGGAAGGGATCGGTGGAGTCTTAATGAAAAAATGAAAAGTGGTCTGCTATGAGTCACAAAATTTGAGAGAGCATGTATTAAATTATGTGACTCATGATCTAGAACTAGCCACCATTATCCATGCATTAAATATGTGGAGGAATTACCTCCTAGGTATAAAATTCACATTAATGACCAATCATGGAGGACTAGATTACTTATTTGATCAGCCTAATTTGAATTCAATTAAGGCTAGGTGTTTGGAAACACTTAGCAAATTTGACTTTGAGATTAAATAAATAAAGGGAATGGAAAATAGAGTTGTCGATGAACTTAAAATAAAAATGCAGTTAAATCATCTCTCGAACTTAAGATATTATGGAATTGACCTTGCAGAATGAATTAAAGATGTGGGAAAGTATGATGAAAAATATCAACATATAAAGGAATAGTTACAACAGGATTATTAGGGAGATAAAGACAAGGAATATCACGACCTTACAAAAGCTTGTTCTGAATCTAAAACGGAATCTATATACCAAAAAAAATTGACTTGAAGAAACTCATACTCAAAGAGTTTCATGCCAAACCATATTTCAGCCATCCAAAATATCAAAAGACCCTCGCTGCCATAAAAAAGTTAAATTTATGGCCTAACCCAAGGAAATAAGTAGCATACTTTGTTGCAAAGTATATAGAGTTCCTATAGGTGAAGGTTGAATGAAAACACCCAGCAGAATTATTACAGCCTATTCCCATTTCAGAATGGAAATGGGAAGTGATAACCATGGACTTTATTACAAGGGGTCCAAGGAAATCCAAACAACATGATGCAATTATTGTGGTAATTGAAAAATTGAGCAAGGTGGCTTACTTTTTAGCAGTCAAGTCCACCAATTCAGTCAGCAAAGTAGCCTAGATATCCATTTGGGAGATTTTGGTACTACATGGGATTCCCAAGAAAATCATCTCAGATAGAGATTCTAAATTCGCCTCAATATTTTGGAAAGAACTCTTTGCAGGATTGGGGATAGAATTAGCCTTAATTATAGCTTATCATTCGCAAACATATGGAAAAATGGAGAGAAAAAACAGGATCCTCGAGGATATGTTGAGAACATATGTGATGCACCAGCCAAAGAAATGGGAAGAATACCTTCCCCTTGTAGAGTTCACATACAATAATGGGTACCATGAATCTCTGAAGATGAGCCCATTTGAGGAATTGTATGGGAGAAGTTGAAATAATCCTTTAGCTAGAGATATCATGTGAATAGGGTCCTAATTGGACCTAGAATGTTAAGAGAAATGGAACAGGAAGTGTAGACCATCAAAATAAATTTAAAGGTAGCACAAGACCGAAAAAATATTTATGCAGAACAACATAGAGTGAATAAAGAGTTCCAAGTTTGGGAACATGTATACTTATGAATTAAACCCAAGAACATATCCTTGTTGATTGGTTCATGTGCCAAATTGGCACCACAGTTTTGTGGACCTTTTGGAGTGCTAGAAAGAATTGGACTGGTGGCTTATAGACTGGCCATGTTTGACATTTAGAATTGTTTGGATGGCTATTGGTTGAAAGTGTGTTGGAATTGATGTCAAAAATCATGTTGGGAGATGTTTTGGGAATTTGGCATTGTCTGATAATTGGCAAGAGTGTTGTCATTGATGTCAACCAGACTAGCATGGATGCTTGTGGCAACATATGTTGGCTTTGATGTCCACTAGCCTAGATGTGATCGTATTTGGTCTAGTTTGATGTGCTTGATGTGTCAATATCAAGGGGATTCTCATGGTTTTTTGTAGTCCCGTACTTTGGAGTAGATTATGCCTCAAGAGATCAGATTAGATACTCCTAGAGTTAGCATAGTTGGTTAGTGATTGGAAAGATATTTACAACAGTATGTGGAAGTCCATAAATTAATCTCAGGATCAAAATTTATTGATTTCCGAAGTTAGGATCCTGAAGTCCTCAATAGACCGAATTTCGAAACAGGGAAGCAGGACGAATTTCGAACTCTTAGTCAATCGAAAGCAGGCCAAATTTCGGATCCCAAATTTCAAAACTTCGAGACCTCGGAGTGTCGAAGGCTTGGGAGGTTCGAAGATATTAGGCCTCAAAGGTTTATTTAAAAGGAACCCAAGTTAGAATGGAAACAGGGAAGCAGGACGAATTTTGGACCCCTCGGAACTACAGAACCTCAGAATGACTGTGGAATATCGGAACCCGAGATAGCATGGAACCAAGGATGCAGAATGAATTTCAAACCCATCGAAACTTCGTGATTTTACAAGTCCTTAAAGACTGAATTCTTTAAAATCATTGATTTTGTGAGGAGAATGGATTTACAAGGAAATTACTAGTAAAACCAAGGTTTGAGGGACCCTTTCAATCTCCTCCGATAGGACACATGGTGGCATTTGATTGGACCTTAAGAGCTTACGCTGGAAGATGACGTTAGCATGACATTGTTGTACAGAGGACACATGGCAGTCATATTCAACATTTTTGGGTATCCTAATGGAGCAAATCCTGGTGACACGTGTCACCACTAAGGAAACGCCACATGGGTTGACGATGAGAGCATGATGTCATTTCATAGTTCATAATATCATAGCTTGGAGATTTCAGAATTCCGCTATAAATGCATTTTGAGAAAATTTCTGATGCTTGGGAGCTTCGATGTTGATTGGAACTTGATCATGGAAGCCCAAAGGACCAAGCATGTAGAGAAAGGATTAACACCTAAGATATATGGAGATTCCACGTGGGAAGTATATCGTAGGTATGGATTTCGTAACTCTTCCATATTTGAATTTTGAGAAAGTCTTGATAATAGGGAGCTTCGATGTTGATTGGTGTTTGGTCTTTAAGCCCAAAGAACCAAGGGCATAGAGAAATAACACAGGGAGATAGGACCCTGACTAGATCCTGAAGGCCTTAGCACCTAAGTGTTATTTCTTCGGTCAAAACACCTGGTCATATGGTGAAAAACAATAGGGGCGAAGCAAAAGGGGCTAAAGGCCAAGCTCGAGATTTCATAATCTCTCGTTTTTGTAACATCAAAATAATAAAAGTTATCATATCGAACTCCGATATTGAAACACATAGGAGAATGGAGAATGAATGGTTTGGCAGCTAAAGAGTACATGTGCATAGAAGAGTTGGTCACTAGAGTAAATGGCGACTTTCGTAGGAAAGAGATAGAGACATAAATCGTTGGGTCAAGGTAGCAAGCATCACAATGTGAAAAGAAGAGTGTTGGACCTGTCTTGAGTTGAAGTAAGCCATCCATGGTCTTGCGTGCATGCTACATGGGATTAAATGAAGACCATAACTTCAAGTACAAGATATTTGTTCACAAAAAGGACAATGCATTGTTGGAGTGTGCAGGTTGATTGAGGATTCATGTCTCAACATGGGAACACTCAAGAGCCCATTCTCATGTTTTAATGCAGCGATAGAATTCAATCAAGAGATGCAATAACATATTGGAGAATCCATGCAGGAGTACACTCATGTAGTATGAATGGCAGAGTCATGGTTGATAGAGACAGTGCAGGAGTGAAACAAAACCCAGGATTGTAGTTGAGAAATTTGAGATGCAACATTGTGGCCAATGAGCTATGTGGAGAGCTTTGTGGGTACGTGTGCATTGTTGTGTGAGGAAAAGTGAGCCTATTCTATAGAGAAGAGGATGAGAGTTCCTATGCAGAGGAAAGAGAACCCGAGAGAGTTTGTGTTGATATGTGAGAAGAGGTTGAAAGTGCATGTGTTGAAGAAGAAGGCTGAGTGAGTCTGTGTTTTTGTGTGAGAGGCCAAGAGATCTTGTGGAATATAAGGGGCATAGAGCTAAGTGTATGTTGTGGAAGATCATAGGACATAGTGTTGCATGGGTTATGTGATGAGTGGATGCTATTAAGCATAAAAGTGGGTTGTTGCAGGGTGAGAAGAGTGAACAGAGGACAGAGTGTTGTGTGGGCTATGTGATGAGTGGATTCTATTTAGCATAACAATGGGTTGTTGTAGAGTGAGAAGAGTGAGAAAAGGACATATAATGTTGTGTGGGACAAGGGTTGAAGAGAACATAGATGATATAAGGAAGATTGGCTACCATGTATAGTGAACATTGAGTTCCTTGTTGATTTTGGGTTGGAGCCTGCATACAGGAAGTTGGTGCTTCTATCTATAGTGGGCGTTTGAATAAAAATTGGGGTTTGGTGTGTCCTACAAGTTGGTGCTTGCATAAATCCAAGGAGCTGCAAGTTGGTGCTTGCAAAAAATCTGTGAAGTTGGTGCTTCACATGGTGCTTCTGGTAAATTGATAAGGTGTCTACAAAAGGAGGGAGGTTGTGCTTCCTGTTAGTGGGTGCTAACAAACAATCAAAGGCATTTGGTGCTTCCTATGAGTGATGGATCACAAACAGGTTGATGTAATAGAGTAGGTACTCTTATTTTTAGGTCAATAATAACAACAATCTTTGGTGGTTTTTTTTCTTGAAAGGGTTTCCATGTAAAACCTCTGTGTCTCATGTGTTTGTTTCTCATGATGTTTATGATTGTATTAGTTAATATGGTTGTTGTTATGGTTTTTTAATGGTTGCTCTCATATAATGGATTCCAAGTTTGAATGAGTAAAGATAAATTGGCATAAAAGTTTAAATTAGACTTAATATTGACTCAACCCCCCTCTTAATATTAACATTGTTTCCAACAATTGGTATCAGAGAAAGGTTCCTTCGGGAATCGCTTAATCACTAGAAGGTAGATAAAAGGGAAACAATGGATAATAAATTTTTTCTAACAACAAAAGGAGTTCCATTTTAAAATAGATCAGACTATGAGATCTAGAAGATTGTAATGGAATCCTACTTGATGATAGTCAATGAATACATTTGGATGTATGTGATATATGGAGAGAGGAATGAGTTCAATATAGAAGCCAAGGAAATCATCATGAAAGGCTTTTCTAAGCCAAATGTTGATAAAGTGAGGCATTGTGAGTCAGCAAAGGAAATTTTGGAAAAATTGCAATGTCTATATGGAGGAGAAAGGTACACATCTCAAGAGGAGGTCGAAGAACCTTGTTTCTCAAGTATTCAACCAGGACATGTTGTTGTTGGTGATAAGAAGAAAAGGAAGAAAAATGAGAAGTCATCTAAAATGAAATATGCTCAAAATATTAAAGATATTTATTCCTATAAGCAAACTCATGATATTCACTCCAAGGATGGTTAGGAAGAATATTTTGATGAGAGGCCAAGTGACTCAGAAGTTAAGCTATTACTTTGTGATAAATGTAAAGAAATAGGTCATTCAATATCTAGATGTTCATGTGAATCGCTTGAAGATAGAGATAGCCATGCATATAGTAGTAGTAATGAAGATAAACCCAATTTAGTAGTAATAGAAAATGAAGGATCCTCTAAAGAAGAAGAGAGAATATATTGTGAAGCGAATAGGGGAATCACTGGAATCGATGAATATGGGATACTCCTCAGACCTGTGGAATATTCCATGAACACAGAGATGGATTTAGCTCTCTATGGTGACTCAGCTAGCTCCTCTGATAGTGAAGAGAAGGATCTGAATGAAAGGATATACTTTAGAAAGAAGTTTATCTCTTATCTAAAGGAGATCAAGTAGCCAATATCTTTACGAAGGCTCTCATAGAAGCAAAGTTTACCAAACTTCGATCCATGCTTGGAGTTCAAGAAAGTTGTCATTAAGGGGGGATAGGCTCTAATGCCTCCTTCCTTCTCCTATTGTGTCACTTTTGTAAATCCTTCAATCCTATCCCAATTTGTTCTTAGGGGGGGATGTTAGGATATTTCGACACATAGGAAATAGGCTCCTTTTGTGTCACCTTTGTAAATCCTTCAATCCTATCCCAAGTTGTTTTTAAGGGGGGATGTTAGGATATTCCGACACATAGGAAATAGTTAATAATAACTTAGTCTAGTGTAGAGTTAGGTAAAGTGTATTTCTTTACCATGTACATTTGTAACTTATAATCCGACGGTCACAATTTGTAGTGATCTAATGGTTATCTCTCACCTCGGTATTAACGATACTTGATCCGTGGATTAACATCCGATTGGTCCATGATCTCTATTTAAAGAGCATGGAGGGTCATTTGTCTGGTAACCGTTTATGAGAGAAACATATGTAACTTTTATTTTTATATTAATAAATTGCCTGAAGTGGCTGCGTTGGCTTAGGCCGTGGATTGTTTCCCTCTTTGATGGTTTTAACCACGTGATTATACTGGTGTACTGATTTGTGATCTGTTTGTGAGCAGTGACCTTTGGTTCTTGATCTAAGGAACTTACCCTGTAAATTCCTACAGACCTATCATAGGAAAATCTCAAGCAAGAGGAGTAGTTGCACGAGTATGAGATTGAGAATGAGAAGTTGAGAAAAACAATAGTTGATATAAATTCTCAACAAGAAGAGGCTAGTAGATTGAATGGAAGGATAACCATTCAGCTAAATGAAAGAGAAGCTCACAGTGAGAGACTACAAGTTGAAGTAGTCTCATTGAGACATGGCCTAGAAAATTCAAATAAAGAGTTGTCTCAATATCAGAACTATTATAGTTCTGTAATTGATAATATTGGGAGAATAAATCACAGAAAGACATCATCAAAACCACTTTGGAAATTGGGATCTAGCCCTGCCAGTTTTAGAGAAGGATCTCTCTTTAAGATTTAACTTTGCTTGGAATTGATATTAGTCTAGTTATGATTATGCTTGGTAATTGTTTGATTTTGGTTGATTAAATATTTATCTACCTATTGGGCAATGGAGTCAAAACATAAAACTGGATTTTTGCATCGATTTTTAAAAGAGTTGAAAGAGGGCAAGCTAGGTTGCATTTACTGGATTCTTTAATATTTTATATGAATAATGAATATGGAAGAAGAGTGAATATCAGTTAAGACTGAAAAGCATTTAAGTATTTTTCAATATTACTTCAAGTAGAAAACATTTAAATTGTAAAAGAAACCAGATTAAGGTGTTTTATTTAACATGTCCTATTCATCACACTTTCTATTTTACAATTGAGAATTATGATAAATGGAGAAAGGAAATAACAGTGGAAAAACACAGAAATTGTAGAAACACTTCACCAGTAACTACACCACATGAATCTTGAAAGAAGTCCTTGTATTATTGATGCTCCAACAAAAACTTGGGATTTACACTTTGCAGTAGGCAAAAATATGTTCAGAAATCAACCCCTAATACTTCAAACAATGAAGTATTTATACTAAAATTTAAAAAATTGCTTACAATGAATGTTGTCTCAACAGACAGTGTATTATTAGCCTAAATATAACAATAAACTCCAATTTATTACAAAAAATAGGTTCGATGAAAGTGATCTGGATTTCTGGCACTGTATTTTAGGAATTTGTTGATGAGTAGGCCTACTAATAGGCTACACTGGCTGTAATGTTGTCCTGTGAGATGGATGAAAATTACTGATCTTTATTACCTTTACTCCTGAAACTCAGTTAACTTATCACATCACTCTTCATCTGGGATAGTTAATTTGATGAATTTCCTGTAGATTTCATCCACCTCGGTATATTTAGCAAAAGTTGGTTTTACCACAAAAACGTGGTTTGTCTCATACTAGATGAAAATTTCATGCGTTAGTGCCTCCATGAACGCTTTCCCTATCATTTTGCCTTTGATGTTTGAAAACTTGGTTGTATCTTTGGAAATCCCCTGCAACTTCTTAGCATAATTTGGTTTATGCATTAGTTTTTCATTGATTACAAAAAGGGAAGGAAGACCTTTCTGAGTTAAAGGTTCAAGTCTGCTGAAAAACGTGTTTACAACTATCTCCAATCTGTGGCATTTTTCCTCCAACTATACAATAAGGTTTCTTTTTGTAAGAACCTTTTTTACTTCCATTATTGTTTCAGTCCTATTACCCATTCCTAAATCCTCAAGCTCATATTTTTTCTTAGAATTTAATAACTTAATAATATTATTAGCAGTGGTTGGCTTATCTCCAAGTTCTTCGTTGATTTTTGTAATGGAATAATTTGCCTTCTCTATCAGCTCCTTCTGCTCAAATATGATTTGTATGGAAGGCAAAATTTCATTGATAGACTACATAATATCAGTCCAAATTATTTCTTTAACTTGGCCCAAGTTATTTCCAACGTTAGACTCCCTCTCATACTTTTTTGATCTTTCAATTAGCCTTTGTGCTCTCTGGGCTTCAGCTGCATGTGAACTATCACTTCTTGATTGATGATCCTGTAACAATTTTACCTTCTTCTGAAGCTTCTTTATTTCCTCTATCTGTATTGATAATTTCTGCACTGCTTTAGTGAGTTTCTCAACTCCATCCATTGTACTTGATGTAGAAGGAGTTCCTGTAGGAAGAGTTGTAAGAGGTACAACTTCTAAACGAACTACTGATAACTTGGTAGCCTACTCTTTCTCTTTTATCATATTTTTCATCTCAACTTCCATCTTCCTTAGCTGAGCATTCTGCTCCATGATGAGTTTCATCATATCTTCTTTGTATGATTTTGTCTCTTCAATGTCTTTAGCCTGAGGGTCCACTATAGCTGGTAACTTTAGCTGCTTTCTTAATGTTGCAATGTCAACATTTTTCTTTTTAATCACCTCTTCTACAGCTCTGATATTGGAGGGATCATATCCAATCCTGATTACTAAGTCCTCCAACGACTTAATCCTGGAATCCTTAGCCATATAATAGAACTTCTCCATTTTAAGTTGTGATTGGATATTAGCAAAAGAAACCTACAATTTGGGTAAACTCATAGCAGTGTTAGTAACTATAGATGAAATCCTTTCACTTGTCTGCTTATGCATCTCCATTGATCAATGGGATGTATATCTTTAACATCAAACTCAAGTGCAGTCTTCTTATAATCATCTGAGGTCTTGGGCTGAGGAATCTGTGCTTGGGGAAAGGCCATTTTCATTTTTCCTTTCCCTGAATCAAAGGTTGATAGAAACCTACTTTGAGAGCTGGAAGTCTGCTTCCAGAACTGATTATACGTATTGGTCTTATGTTGAAGCCCCGAAAATCGGGTCTACAACAAGGGGGATACCCACCCGGTCCGGACCTTGGTTGGCAGCTCCTTTTTCGTTTGGTATAGTGGGTCTGACTGGGGATAATGGGACCAGATTCCCAATATGTGTGTGTGTTTTGAGAATTGATATTTTGTTTCTAAAAGTTCCTAAGTCAAATTCTTTTATTCTAACTTTAATCTAATAACGTGCAATTGTATTCTAATAAACAGAAATATCTAATTCTACACTAACCCGGGATGTAGTCTTTCCGTTATGCGATCTAAAATGATTTCAAATAACAATTGGTAATAAATATCATTCAATTGTTATAAGAAAAGAAATCAATAAAAATAAACCACTTCGTATAAAAAGTTAGACGAAACAGTTATGAAAAACATATCGCATAATAAGCTACTCATATATTAAGCATAAATAAATATCTATCACCGTACAAAAGTGCCAAATGATAACTCAAACATTCAAGCATCAATATATAAATAACTGAACATGAATATCACTTTAACACAAAGGCAGAAATAGTTAAGAGATAAAAGTACCATTTATAACTAGTTCTACTCATGAGCTTCAAGCAATAATGACTTATCTCTTCTTAATCCAACATCCACTAAGAGTACAAAAGTGCAACATCAGTAGTAGATATTAAACGCAGATATCAATAAATCATGTTCCATTCATTCATCAAAACCTCCTCAGAGGGTGCAAAAATGCATGTTATGAGGACAAGTTTTTGACAAATTTTAGGACCCCTCTCTAAATGCATGAGAAGGGTTTAAATACTACTAACTAAATCTAAAAATAATTTATTACAAAAATATAGGATACAGTTTAAATGACCGCCCTCTTTTCAGGCAAAAAATAAAGCAAAATTAATACTAAATCTAAAATTAAAACTTAACAACTAACTACTTGTGAATCTGTTCTTTGAAATTGCAAGCGTTCAACATTTGTTTGAGAAGAGTAGGTTGGCCGACTTCTGACTTTAACTGTCCTGTGAAAACAGAATCGGCAAGAGTTGGCGCCATCTTCTCGGCAGAATTGATGATACACTTGAGAGTCATGCACTGGCTGTGTGGTTTTACCAAACACGCCCAGTAAGAATCCCAATTTAACTTAGTTAATCTTTTAATCGATTTTGCCTTTTCTTGAGCCTTCTGTCTCCAGTCTGTCTGCAGTTGCTGTGCTTTCGGTAGGTACCCTGGAGTAGTTTCTGAGATCATATTTTCCTTGTGAAAATTTTCATTTATGCAATCAATAACATTGTTTGTTGCTGTGGCTGCTTCTTTTGCCGCTTGCTCTGCTTTCTTGATTTGTGCATCCCAATTATTAAAGAGCATTTATTTGTGATTTTCATTGATTATTGGTGCACCTGCTCTTTTCCCCTCCTCTGTTTCTTGCCAAGTCAAATATTCTGTAACTCTTTTATCAATTAAATCATAATCATGTCGTAAGTCTACGACTTGATTATTGATTTTATCACTTTCTTCACAATAAGAGTTCCACTGTGATATTCTTTGGCATAATATTTCCTGTTGCTATAGTAGTTGATCATTTAAGGAAATGGACTCTGTCATAAATTCTGTAAGCTTAGGATCATCTTTGTGCATCTCTTGCATAACCTGTAGCTGTTTTTCTTTTTCAGCCAAACTGTTCTGGTATCCTATTTGCATTTGTTGGAAGTCCTGCTGTAATTTTTCAAGCTGTTTCTGTGCTTCATTGTTGGCATTGGCTTGTTGCAGTTGTTGTTGCAAAACCTATACTTGATCTTCTTTCTCATTCAGAAATTTATGTACCTCAGATGCTTTATCAATGGCTGCAGAGGCATATGCTCCTGTGATCTGAGATAATTTAGTGAGATTTTCAGTTGGATCGGTGGTAGGATCTTGCCATAGGACGTCTAATTGTTCTGCATCATGAGAGAGCACATTTTCCAATTTTCTTTTCTTCCTTTGTCTTCTTACCACTGCCTTGTGTTGTAGACTATAAAATACATCAAGAGGAGGAATTTCCTTTATTTTGAGCATAAGTTCGGAGGATGGGGTAATGGGAATATGTTCCATTTCTGAGATATAGCTAGTTATTCCTGTGACTATATTTTTTGTTGTTTGTACATTACTCACAGGTGTCTGTGTGTTTTGTCCTTCAATATTGATCAAATCATTGAAGGTCTCTCATTCTTTATCTAACTCAGTTCTGACTGATGATTGTTGTACAATGAAAGGGGGGAGATTTAGCTGAGGAGAGGTCAAAACCTGTTGCTGTGGAAGCTCCTTTGACTGGGCAGTATCCCTTACTGACCTTTCACTTTTATCATGATAATTTTCAGATCTCTTAGAGTGTTCTGAAGTTTCTCTCCCAGACTTGGATTTAGGTCGGTTTGTACCTGAACTTCCACTGAGACTAATACTCGGAGTTGGTTCCCTTATGGGTTCCAGGCATAATTTATCCAAAGGGATACTAGTTAACCTCCTTTCTCTGTATATCTTGAACTCTTGAAATTCTACTGGAGGAAACCGTATTTGGGCCGAATGTAGAATCTCTTTAAGTGTGCCTTTTTCTTGGAACATGTCATCAAAAAGATCATCTTCTTTAGAAAACACTCTTATTTTGACTACAGTAGTGAAATTTTTAGCAATATCATAGGGATCGAATGGTCTTCTTGGAAATTTGAACAAACGTAAACATTTTATGTTGTTTACTTCTTTGAATGCATGGCCAACATAAAATAATGAAAAGGCTCCACAGACCACAGGAAATTGTGGCCAAATAGCCTTCTTTTTATCCTTCAAATCTTTAGTCAAACCTCCTTATCCGTAGGTTTGATAAGAAATTTCTCGTGCCATGAGTTTATCAGGAACATACAAAGGTAAAACATGAGGGGAAGCAAAACTTCCAAAAACCATGACATATGTAAACAATTCTTCTCCAAACCATCTCGCAAAAGGCAATATGTCTACCTCTTCTTCAGGAGAAAACCTTGGAGCGTCTTTATCATATAACATTTTGTACAGGGGCAACATGATTCCATGACATATCTTGTAAAAATAGGGAATGAACTTGGAATCCCACAATTCTTTGTGATAAATATGAATGGGTAAGGGGTCTTGAGTCGTCCATTTCCAACCCATTAAAGGAAACTTGGAAATATAACAAATTTAATCCATCACATATGCAGATAAGTAAAAAGGGGGATAAATTCTCTAAGAAACAGTTCTTTTAGACCGATAATTCAAAATGGTTGTGGCTAAGTTGTCAAATAATATCTTAGCCCAATCCACAACAGTAGCATTAACAGCAGAATTCAATAATGGTAGCCATTCAGATGAAAACTTATTAATGTCTGGCTTTCAAAAAATCCTATAGAGCATAGCAGCAGCAAAGAAATATGGAGAAGTGAGAGAACCAGTACTATACATACCATGTTTATCCTTCTTTAGTGGTTTGTCTCTCCTTGACCAGTCCTTGGTGCATTCTGCCAGGTTTTCATTTTCGTTTGCAAAATTCTCCATGAACTTTTTGTTATAAGTTGCCTGTGCCTCTGGTAAATGATACATGAGTTTCAAATCTTGTGGAGTGAATGAGCCACTGAGTTCTTGACCCTGATTCTTAAACTGTCTGTTTGTAATATCAGTGTTGTCCAATACCCATTTAACCATGTCCGTGTATGGAAGAATTTTGGGCCTCTCCGCTATCCGGTGTAAGAATGAGCAAGATAGCTCTGTAATGGACGCATCAAAAGACCCATGTGAGCCTGCAGTAGCTGTAACCTCCATTACTCTGGGGTTCTCTTCCTCAAGTAGATTGTACATGCCTTCCCAAGTAGGAATACCAGCATCTTTTTTACAGGCGGTGTCTGTATACAAGGACGTCATTTCTTTGTCTTCAGAACTCAGAGCCTTGTCTTTCTTTCCCATAATATCATGAATACTGCTTTGTATAGTTCTCTGTTCTTTGCTCCTGCAGTTTACGAATGAAGTGAGAATAATGATAGGAAAAAGGTGACGGGAAAGCTTTAAATGCTAAAGATGTATAAAATATACCACCTTACGTGAAATAGCTCTTCGATCAGAACGAAACCATATTTCATTAATGAGTGACAACCAATTCATTGATTAACATTAAAGTGCATAACCAAGTCTCGGTTTATGGAAAAAAAAATTGTACAATGAGCCTTAAAGATCTGCGATAAGGCGATCTGCGATTTGCTTCAAAATATCGCAAATCGCAGTATCGCAGATCGTAATCTCGTGGAATTGCAATATCATAATACCGCAATATCGCAAAATCGCAAAATCGCTAGATCGCAATATCGCAGAATCACTAGAGCGTAGCAAATGACAAATCTCCGTCAATGTGTTTTTTTCTGCGAGAAGCGATTTGCGATATGTGCCATCGCATATCGGCGGTTTTGAGATTTTTTAGCATAACATATGACATTTGAAGCATGCGATGCGATGAATGTTCTTTTAGTGCGTAGTTTCGTATCGCGATCTCGCAATCTTAGAATTCTACTTGTAAGGAGTATTCATTTCTTTTTTTTTGATGCGATATTTCTTAAAGAATGACTTTATTCTATCATATCATAAAACTTAAGCTTTTTAAAGATTTTTTAAGGGATATTCGCCTAAGTTTATGATAGTAAGTTTTATTAAAAAAAAAGGCAACACAAGCACTAATTAATTTTTTTTTTAAATTTTTTTTTAATTTTTGACTAAGGGTCCCCACTTATTTAGTATTAGTGATAATACTAAATAAGAAGGGGGGTTTTTGCTGGCCACAACATCTTCAAAGCTTCATTTTTTAATTTAATCTCCCTGAAAGTATCAGAAATAGTTTTCTCTTTCTCCCCTGTAACACCTGTGTTGGTTTGAATGGACATCTGTTGATCCTGAGAAGCAGTAGAAGCGGTAGGAGAGAGTGTCGTTTGACCCCCTACTTGTGAGGAAGTAGGTGTCTCTTTGTTTATGATTATTACTTCCTGCTCTAAGTATTTATCTGTATTGACCTTGGGGTTAATTTTGGTCCTTTTCTTGTACATGATTGTGAATTATTTAATGGAAGTATCTGTCATTGAAGGGGACTCCTGTTCTCTGATCCTTTTTCCTGATTTCTCCTGTGGGACAGGAGTCTGTGATACTGAAGTTGACATCAATTTCTCTAATAAAATAGAGTGAATAGATATCCATATTTCTTTTTTATAAATGTTTCTATCTCTAAAAACTCTATGGACATGTGGAAAAGAGAAAGAAAAGGATTGTTACCCCTACCTCCACTCGGACCAATACATCACTTTTACCGGAAAAAAAAAAAAAAAATAAATAAATAAATAAATAAATAAATAAATAAATAAATAAATAAATAATAATAATAATAATAATAATAATAATAATAATAATAAATAAATAAATAAAATAAAATAAAATAAAATAAAATAAAAAAAAAATAAAAATAAAAATAAATAAATAAATAAAAATAAAAAAATAAAAATAAATAAATAAATAAAAATAAAAATAAAAATAAAAAAATAGAAATTTTTATTTTATTTTATTTTATTTTTTTTTTTTTTTTTTTTTGGTAAAATCACAATTAGGGTAAATCAAGGTCAGAAACAACTAATATATTTGAATGAACAAGGATATTTTAGGAATTGGTAATACTTTCTATTGATTCAATAGATTTGGTCTTATACATACGCGAGGAAGGTAATAAAAAAAGGAATCAATTTCTTATTTTCTTCCTTCTTTATCACTTAGGAACCGCGCGAGGTTCGAGTCCCAGGCACGGTTCTGAATGAGAGAAAGGAGTGATAGGTTCTATTTTCAACAACTCTATCATTCCAGTCATTTCTTTTCTTTCGTTCCAAAATAGCTGCTCCAGCCGCTAAACGCATAGCAATGGATATATATGCACATATAGAACGGATAGGATCCTTGACATATTGTTATTTTGTACCATATTCAATTTTTTAGGTTTCTATTGAATTGAAAAAGAAAGGATGTTCAGTCGTCTTCTTTACGTATATGAAATCTCCTTCAGATAATGAAAATAAAAATAAAATTGGATGATATATGATGAACCTATATGACCAATCTATATCAATACTTGAATACACTATCTATAACATATATTCTATATTCATATATCAAAATATTTTTCATATATATATATGCATGGAATAGAATTCACTTTTGGGATGCCTTGATGGTGAAATGGTAGACACGCGAGACTCAAAATCTCGTGCTTAAGAGCGTGGAGGTTCGAGTCCTCTTCAAGGCATAATATTGCTCATGCTTATTGAATGGGAAATTCAATGGCAAATCTCATACGAGAGAGAGTCTCTCAATATATTGGGATATATTCTCTATTTATACGAGGTATTCCGACGATTACCTACAAGTTAACGTTGTTGGAATAGGACAATGGATCACAGGTAGGATCAGATCTTCTCTACCTAATGAGGAGTCCATTCTGAATCCACCCTCGTATTATAAGGTATATTTCATTAAGGCCACAGATTGAGAAGATCGATACATAGATTGACCATATACCACCTCTCTCAAGATCTTGCAAGATCCGCAAATTACGACCGATCCTCAACAACTATATCCATGTCGGATCCTGTGACTCTATCCTTTCCTCTCTTCTGAATAGTGTGGGAAAAAAGAACGCTAGAACCAAAATAGAGGAAATAAGGAGTAAGCATAGTCTAGTAGAGAATATCTCTCTCATTAAGTTCAAGAAAATTGGCTTGTCTTTACTATGCTTACTCTTACATGGTCGAAATCTCAGAGTGAGGAACCTATCTTCAAATTAAAGATCTATCAAGTATTTTTTTTCCTCCAAAATACTTACTATATTTGTACAATACCAAGAAAGGATTCATTATAGGATCTTAAATTGGAGCATATATAGAACAGAACCTCTCATTGATTCCCACGACCCTACTGCCCGGTCAATTTTCTTTTACTTCATTCCAGATTCTCCCACTTGATATCAAATCTTAATCTTGTTGTATAAATTGAGTGTTCAATTTCATTCGGAAAAAGACATTCCTTCTCCAACAATGTCTTTGTAATTTGATCCAATAACACTCTGTTAGATAGGAACAGATTTGATAAATATTGATAACTCTCGAATAGAGTATTATAAAGAAAAGATTCATTAGATAATAAACTATTGGTTCCGAGCCATCTTTTTTGGCAATGAATTAACGGTTGGAAGTGGTCAACCCTTTCTCTCGAATTTTCGATCAACCAACATTTATATAAATATGGAGAAGAATATGGATGTATACGTTCCAAGTGGATACCAATTTCTTGAATGTGTTTGAAATGCTCTATATGTATATTTCTAAGAGACAATGTTTTCCACGAATTCATGATCAAAACCGAATTGATCCCGTATTTTGAATCATATCTATGAAAAGCACTTTGGAAACTTTGTTTAGGGAAAAAATTAGGTTTTTCTAGTAATCTCCTTGAACCATAAGTAATATAAAGCCTTTTCAGTAGTTCTTCGTCTGCAAAAAATTCTCAGCGTGAAAACACAGGGCGCTGCTCTTGAAATAGGAAGGGATCCAAAATAAATCGTTTTCCTCGACAGAACGTGGGTTTCTCCGAGGATTTATATTGCCTCGGATATTTTCTAGAAAATTTCGATCTTTCTATCTGCGCTTTTTTCTTCAATCCGAACCTATACGAAGATCCCAATGAATTGGGTGTTTTTGTATGATCGAATCGATTACTGCGAAGAAAACTAAGACGCCAGGTCCTAGGAGTCCAAACTACGCTCTTTATTAATTCTTCATCCATATCCATATCCCTATACATTTTTTTTGTGGCGAGAGTAAACTTCAATTCATATTCTTTCAGAAATCGTATCATCTGATTATTTCTCATTTTGGGTTGAGGAACAAATGTGATTTGATCCTTATCAAAATTACTCTGATCCTTATCGGACTTACCTCGACATATTCCTAACCTAGAAAATGGAAACTCCACTAGAATACTTTCTAAAATACTAGAAGCTAGATCAAGATCATGCTCAGCGAATTTATCGAGAGGAATCCAATTCTCTCTATTTCGTTCTGATATAGACCAAGAATCTCGAGTCGCTGATCCAGCCAAGCAACCCAAAATATGGGGAAGTATGGTCAATTCCTTCATAGTTGTTTCGGCAATCGAAGGTTCTAAATACCATTTGGACAAATAACAAAACCTTTTCTTCCATAATTCCTTTTTGGTAGATAGAGGATTCATGGGAGAATTCCTTCTAAGAGTATTTTGTATAAGAGCCTTTCCTACTTTGTAGATAAGTCTTTCGTCATTTTGACTGGATCCAACCTGATTATCCATAGATTGAAGATGACAAATTTGACTATAAATAGTGTATCGAATTGTATTAGTGTCTATAACTGATTTCTTTCGGGTAATACTAGTTATTAAGGCTTCATTGGCCAGTTTTGCTAGATCTCGTGCATTAGAATCTATGGTTATAGATCCAAATTCATTGGGACAGGATACCTCTTTTTCCGAGTATAATCCCTTGCTACATAAAAGAATAGGAAATTCCCTTTGTCGCTATGGGATAACAAGCATTCGAATATTGATCGAGCTATCTAATTGATTTGGAGCTATTAGAGCTAGATCCACTGTTAGAGGTTCCATTCCTAGTACTAAGATCCTTGGTATTTGGAAAATAATCTCTGCAAGAAGGATGGTTAGATACTTATTGGAAATACACTAGCCCCTGTTAATTCATAATATTGGGTCAGAATCTTTTTTTTTTTTCAATTCCACAGATTACTCCCCATATTACCTATTGTAAAGAAAGGAGGAGCCGTAAGAGGTGGGAATCTCATGTACGGTTTTGAAGCGGAGATCATTTCAATGGAATGAACGACAGTAACGGATGTCAGCTCAATCGGAAGGGGAATATGGGGAAGCTTTACAAAATTATTATGAAGCTATGCGACTGGAAATTGATCCTTATGATCGAAGTTATATACTATATAATATAGGTCTTGTGCATACAAGTAATGGAGAACATATGAAGGCTTTGGAATATTATTTCCAAGCATTAGAACAGAACCCATCCTTACCACAAGCTCTTAATAATATAGCCTTGATCTGTCATTACGTGCGGCTATCTGTACCATTGAATAACTTAGTTAATAACTAGTATGAGCAAGGACAAAATAAAAGGCTTCCTACATATGCACCGTCCCAAGTAACGGTTTTTATCAGTTGTAGCGAAAAAAAAAAAAAAAACATCTCTCATAGGAGCCCGAATATGAATAGATAGAGCCTAAATATTCCATGGATAAAAAATACAATTGATGATGGAAGCACCATAAAGATCAATTATTGAAAGAAGGTCCAAGCTGATACAATCAAATCTTCTCATTGACAAGAATCAGGAATCAACTTATGTAATAGAGTTGATCTACTAAGCTATTGAGCAGCGGTGTAGCATCAGATCCTAAAGATGTGAAGTACTTAGAGAGTACTCTCCAAAAATTCTATACGGAACTGAGATAGTTACCTTGCAAAAAGACTTTGATTTGGACAATCAATCTGAAGTATATCTCTTTCTATACTTCATATTTTTGAGGGTAGGAGAAAAGATAGAACCTGATCATTGAATTGATTGGAAGTGAAATCAGAAACTCATGTCATTGACTTTTTTTGGTCCTTTGGTTAATATGAACTCCCAATGAATCATCTCCAATTCAATAATATTTTGGAAATTTTGGTAGAGGACTAAAGAATAGTGGATTCAGCCGTATGAGGTAGGAAACTCTCAAGTACGGTTCTGAGGGAAGAAAACTTTTCCAAGTTGACCTATCCCGACCGAGGAGAACAGGCCATTCGACAGGGAGATCCTGAAACTGCGGAGGCTTGGTTCGATCAAGCTGCTGAGTATTGGGAACAAGCTATAGCACTTGCTCCCGGCAATTACATCGAAGCACAAAATTGGTTAAAGATTACAGGACGCTTTGGAGAATGAGAATTTCTATTATTGGGAAATCGTTTTCATTATTTAATATCTGACTCGAAATCAATGGGATTCTTCCCGAATAGTACCAAAAATGAGATTCTATCGACATCTTATAGAAATTGATTTATAATATAAAAAAAAGAATACCTTTTTTGATTCTGGATTGTTGATGGATATTCTTAATAGGGGTAAAATCCATCCGGAGATGTCTTTCATTAATGATCCATGAATAACGATTTATAATGGATGGCTTTGATATGGGACAAATGGAGGAGTATCAATAGATGGATAAATACATATATCCATATATATATATATATATATATATATATATATATATATATATATGTCCATCTAGAAATGGTGTAATAATCACTGTTGCTTTTTCCATTACACTAAAAAGCCTTTTTCTGTATGGTAACAACCCACGTTCCATTGAACACCTCAAAGATATGTCATAATAAAATTGAACACCTCCCTCAGATCAACTCCCATATCATAGTCGCTCCAGTCATAAACTAGAAAATAAGGGGAGAAACGAGTTGAGATATATCTCGCGGAAGTTCACTAATTTCTATTGGCATGGTTCTTCTTATTTATGTCCCATCTGAAAAGGGGAGAATTAAATGATCATTCGTTCACCGAAACCAGAAGTAAAGATCGTAGTGGAGAGAGATCCTGTAAAAACCTCTTTTGAAAAATGGGCCAAACCTAGTCATTTCTCAAAGACGCTAGCTAAAGGCCCTGATACTACCACTTGGATCTGGAACTTAGATGTTGATGCTCATGATTTTGATAGTCATACTAAGGATTTGGAATAGATTTCTCATAAAGTCTTTAGCACTCATTTTGGTCAACTAGCCATTATCTTTATTTGGCTAAGTGGGATGTATTTTCACGGCATTCGTTTCTCCAATTATGAAGCATGGCTGGCTAATCCCACTCACATCAAACCCAGTGCCCAAGTAGTTTGGAAAATAGTAGGCCAAGAAATATTGAATGGGGATGTAGGTGGAGGTTTTCAAGGGATACAAATAACCTCTGGTTTCTTCTAGATTTGGCGAGCATCTGGAATAACCAGTGAATTACAACTTTACTGCACTATAATTGGTGCATTGATATTTGCGGCGTTAATGCTTTTTGTTGGTTGGTTTCATTATCACAAAGCTGCCCCAGAATTGGCTTGGTTGCAGGAAGTAGAATCCATGTTGAACCATTATTTAGCAGGGTTACTAGGACTTGGGTCTCTATCTTGGGCAGGACACCAAATATACGACTCTCTACCCATTAACCAACTTCTAGACACTGGAGTGGATCCTAAAGAGATACCACTTCCTCATGAATTTATTTTGAATCACGATCTTTTGGCTCAACTTTATCCCAGTTTTGCTAAGGGATTGACCCCATTTTTCACCCTTAATGGGTTGGAATATTTAGACTTTTTGACTTTCGTGGAGGATTAAATCCAGTAACGGGGGGTCTATGGTTGACCGATACTGCACATCATCATTTGGCTATTGCAGTTCTTTTTCTGATAGCCGATCATATGTATAAGACCAATTGGCGCATTGGCCATAACCTCAAGGACATTTTAGAATCTCATAAAGGTCCATTTATGGGGGAGGGACATAAAGGTCTTTACGAGATCTTAACTACCTCATGGCAAGCTCAATTAGCTATTAACCTAGCTATGTTAGGATCTTTAACTATTGTTGTAGCTCACCACATGTATTCGATGCCCCCCTATCCGTACCTAGCTATTGACTATGGTACCCAACTCTCTCTGTTCACACATCATATGTGGATTGGTGGGTTTATTATAGTTGGTGCTGCTGCACATGCAGCAATTTTTATGGTAAGAGACTATGACCCAACTAATCAATACAACAATTTATTAGATCGCGTTCTTAGACATTGTGATGCAATTGTATCACACCTCAACTGGGTATGTATATTCTTAGGCTTCCATAGTTCTGGTCTGTATATTCATAATGATACTATGAGCACTCTAGGACGTCCTCAAGATATGTTCTCAGATACTGCTATACAATTACAACCTATCTTTGCCCAATGGATACAAAACACTCATGCTTCAGCACCTGGTTCAACAGCTCCTCGTGCAACAGCAAGTACCAGCTTAACCTGGGGAGGTGGTGATTTGGTGACAGTAGGTTCCAAAGTGGCCTTGTTACCAATTCCATTAGGAACCGCAAATTTTTTGGTACATCACATTCATGCATTTACTATCCATGTGACTGTTTTAATCCTACTTAAAGGTGTTCTATTTGCCCGTAGCTCCCGTTTAATACCTGATAAAGAAAATCTTGGTTTTCGCTTTCCTTGTGATGGACATGGGAGAGGAGGAACATGTCAATTATCTGCCTGGGATCATGTTTTCCTTGGTTTATTCTGGATGTACAATGCAATTTTGGTAGTAATATTCCATTTCAGCTGGAAAATGCAGTTCGATGTTTGGGGTAGTATAAGTGATCAGGGAGTGGTAACTCATATTACGGGAGGAAACTTTGCACAAAGTTCCATTACGATTAACGGGTGGCTCCGTGACTTTCTATGGGCACAAGCCTCGCAAGTGATCCAATCTTATGGTTCTTCATTATCTGCATATGGTATTTTATTTTTAGGTGCTCATTTTGTTTGGGCCTTCAGTTTAACGTTCTTATTCAGCGGCCGTGGGTATTGGAAAGAACTCATTGAATCTATTGTTTGGGCCCATAAAAAATTGAACGTTTCTCCTGCTATCCAGCCCAGATACTTGAGCATTGTATAGGGACGTGTTGTAGGAGTAGCTCATTACCTTCTGGGTGGAATCATCACAACATTGGCATTCTTCCTGGCAAGAATTATTGTAGTAGGATAATGGCTAGGAGGATTTGAAAAGCATTATGGCATCAAGACTTCCAAATTTCGGCCAAGGCTTGGCCCAGGACCCAACTACTCATCGTATTTGGTTCGGTATTGCGACCGCACATGACTTTGAGAGTCATGATGATATTACCGAAGAACACCTTTATCATAAGATTTTTGCTTCCCACTTTGGTAAGTTGGAAATAATCTTTCTGTGGACCTCCGGTAATTTGTTCCATGTGGCTTGGCAAGGAAATTTTGAAGCATGGGTATGCGATCCCTTACATGTAAGACCCATTACCAATATCCTGTCTTAGTTTGATCTGACAATTGCAAAAATTTTCCAATTTCTTCACTAATCCTTGGCTCTGAATTGCTGCTGATAAGACTGAGTGTTGGATGTACAAACAATTCTATGAACTGTTTGTATGAATATTCTTTCTGCTCCTCCATCACTAGTGAAGTCTAGAATATGACAGATTGTTGGTGTCCTTCTTGATCCATCTTTTGCAATGAAAACTTGACCCTGTCTCCCTGAAAATATAGAAACAAATATAATAAAACAAAGGTATATTTAAACACCTCCTCAATGTGGAATTTAACAAATTGTTCATGAATGGAATCTGCAAGGAATTGGCTGAAGTTGAATAAGACAGAAGGCTTGGAATCTGTAGAAAAAATGGACAGGAAACATATAATAGCTTGATCTACCCACTGATCTAAGTAATAACCAAGGAGGTAGGAGATGATAGTATTGATCTGCTAAGTTCTCTTAGGGAACATGGAGGATGGATAGGGATGTTTTTTCTTAGGTAGTTGGGCATCTTCAGCTAGAAAAAGCTCAAGGGTTTTAGCCCTTTTTGCAAATTCTAGCTTCTGATATATTTCAATGAGTGCTTCTTGAGAAAATAGAGTGACATTCTCTGTAATAGGGGCCTTCATCATTTGATCTATAGTTTGGGAAGTTATGGTGACTAGAATTTCTCCAGTAGGTGCAATAATGGCTCTCTGATTGGGTTCATAACAGGCTTGACATTTCCTAATGAATTCAGGGGCACTGTAGGCGTGGGGAAAAAATATAATGGGGAAAATTGGAATCCCACAGTCCAATGTGATTAGTTTTATCAAGGAATTTTTATTCAAGCCAGAAATACATCTCGAATAATTCTAGCTCTCATAGTGTTTCATGAATTTTATAATCCCTATCAGCTAAAGGAATGTGATCAAGGTCAATTGAGGGATAGAGAAGTGGATTTATAGTTTCCATTTGGGTTTGCTTCTTGGGAGCCATGGTAAAATTTGGTTTGGTAATGAATTAGGGTTTTATGTTTAAAACAAATGGAGGTTACAGCTGAGAAAAACTCTGTGATGAGGAAAAGGTTGGGGATGATTAGCAAGAGCAACTCGACAACGGTTGAATTTGATTGTCTTGCACTATATTAACCTGCAGAAAAATCAATACATATCACTGAAAATAAGCATTGTAAAGGATCAAAGATCAATTAAACATGAATTTATATAGGAATGGGTCTTTTTTTCTCGTTGATGGTGGCGCGGGTCTGTTGTTTTAACGGTTAGGGAAGAATTTAATTAGAACCGGTTATTACCGCGGGAAGGCATTTTATTTGGCAACGGATGGGTTCAGGTTGCATGATGGGACTGGCATCCAACAGACATATCAATGGTTTTGATAAATTAGGGAAAATTATTTTCAGAGGGGTAGTGAAGTGGTAATAAATTTCAACCAGGGGGGTGTGAAATCATGTGGAAGCGACACATTATCATGGGCCCAAAAGTTGAAACCGCCCATTTTGGACCCCCCTCCCCGACGATAAAGTTCGGATGGAGAGGGGGGACCAAAAAAGAGTATTTCATGTTGGATTAAAATCGTGGGGAGAGGATGATGTGATAGATGGGGGGGGGGGGGGGGGTTAATCGACCAGTGGTGGGGTCGGATGGGATATTTTTTCAGGTAGCGGGGAGGCTTATACAAAGGTAAAACTTAGGATTTGGGGTTAATGTGGCAGATTATGATATTGATATGCTGAACCTTTTGAAATTAGGATAAAATGTTATTCCATTGCCTCATCCGCGCATGAAATGATTTTATGATTTTAAACACTTTGGACAAATATTTTTCATGCTTCTCAAATCCATTATGTAATTTCTACCTACCCTTTCCTTTTCAATTTCTTTTTCTAAGCTAACATTTTTTTATCTCATATGTTTAGGGTTAATTTGAGCTATAAAACCCACATATCCTTTTTTATAACATTCTAACATACTCTACCACTTATTCCTCCTATTGATTTAGATTAACCTGTTGAATCAATCTCATTTTCTACCTAACTACTGATTTGTCAAGATTAAATTGTTTGAAAAATCTTTATTCACTAACCTATTTGACATGAAATTTACAATTGTTCCATCATGATTAAGTTGTATGATTGGAACAAAATCTAGTCATTGTTGCATTTTAGACAAGATGCACACAATATTATTTAATTTTTAACATAAAGGAAACTAATTTAACAGTAGTGGCATTTAAATTTGTAGCACTTTCAGTATTATTTCTCTCTTTCTTTTCTGAGGCTTTATTCACTTTTCCTCTTTTTCAATTATCTTCTTTTTTACTTTTTCTTCATATTCATTGCCTTTTTGTCATACCCTCTTTTTATTTTCTTTTTATATATACTTTTTTTGGAAATTATTTGCAAACTGAAAATAATTTACAATGTAAACTTACAAAAAATGACATACTCAATCACCTTGAGATCCTATAAAACATAGGACCCTAACAAGAACCTTGAGGAGTGCAAGAAAGTCTTGGATGAGATGCTTTTCAAGCAAAGATCCCCTCTCATCAAGGCTGGATTGGGTTTCAAATAAGAACCAAGCTCCAAAATGGTAGTTTGAGGTTCCAAAAACAACAGAGGAAAATAATTTGTTGAACTCCAGCAAAAGAAAGGAAAGAAAAAAAAACAGGAGAAGAAAAGGTAGCAATAGATTGGTAAGAAACAACAACGAGCAGAGAAAAATAAGAGATCTAAGTGATTTCAAGGAATGCAAGGCATTAATGCAAACTGCCATGGAAGGCACATAAAGAACCAACAGAAGTCATTTCCCCCTGAAGTACAAAGCCTTCAAAGAAAAGATAAGTTTTGTCATTAAATGAATTTTCATGGTTATTGTTTTTCTTGCAATAATTTTGGACACAAATTCATAGACTATAGATGGCATGCAATAAAACAAGTTATGTTGGGTAGCAGCAACCCAAGAATGCACAAAGTGGCTTGGAAAAGGTATGTTGGTAGCAATAGCGGTTTTGACAAGATTGTTGGAAGATATGGCCATTCCTTTGCCCTATTCTTAAGCTATAGTGAATGCTACAATTGTGGCAATTTGGGCATAAGGAAGTAGGTTGTAAGAATGAGAAGTCAAATCATGCATCCTAGATGATGCAGTGAAATGAAGCAAGTCAAACATTAAGGACGAATAGAAATAGAAGAGTATAGGAATCCAAGTATGTCTTCAGTGCTCTGAGTAAAGAGAGCATGTTGAACAATGGAAGGAGAAATCATCAAGGTGTTAACTTGTTAACTTGTTTATCAAGAAAATCAGAGAAAAATTAAGTGGGATGATTCACACATTCTTGTGTGAAAAATCTTTCTAAGTGAGAGCAGTAATGAGCATAGGCTTCCGGAAGGAAAGAGTAGCAACAACCCAGTAAATATATTTTTGCAAACAAAGAAAAAATTAAGCAAGAGGATTTGGATGAAGAAAGAGGAACAAAATGTGGATTCCCCTCTAGCCATGCGCAACCAAGAGAAATCCAAAACATGGGAAAAGTAGAAGCTAGATGGCAATGCCTCTATTAGGGCTCAACGAAAGAAGGTTTTGATGAAGAAGGAGGATGATAACCTCTATTTAGCAACATTAAAATAAGAGAATGATCTCAAGGGAGGCCAAATAAGTCATATGTGAGCATAAAATATTATACAAGTGAGATGCATATGAAAAATGAAGGTTTGACCGAGCCCCCTTGCTGATTAAAGTAATGTATTTGTTCATTTCAAATGTATGAACCTAGCAAGAGAAAGGAGAGTGCAGCCATCATTATTTCAAGGGGAGTACACAACAATACATTATGTTGTGAGAGAAGAAGATGGGCTAAAACAGAAGTATGGAATGATAAGAAGCCCATAGTCAAGTAAGGTCTATAATATCAGTCCCCATGCAGAAGTAGGAAGCAGTTTTAGGATATCAAAGAGCATTGTCTTAAGGGGAGTTTCTTTGATAGTAGTAGCATGCAACAATTTTCAGCCTTAGGAAGAAATATTTCACATGGAATGAAATATTTTCATCTTGGGTGAAATACCCTTATTTCAGTTAAGTTTTGAGTTTGATTATTCCTAGTAGTCGTGTGTTCATGAAACACAATTAGAACAAGCTTTGCATGTCCCTTAAGCTTCAATTGGTATCGCTATGTCAATTGGTAGCCTTTGGTTCATGTGGAGAAACATTTTTGTGCAAATGAGAATTTCTCTGAGAAAGAGATATAAGATTTTTTCTGGTACATTATCTAATTTGTATCAAATTTTTGGTGTATTTGGTATTATTTAAGCAGCAGTCCATATTTGGATAGTATTATCTCAGGGGGAGGAGATGTTATTGAGAAGGTAAGGAGAAGTGAGCATATATGATGAATCAATGACAACGGTGAAGAGAAAGATGAAATGCATCACTAATGATTGGTATTTGCAACAACAGCAATACCATGAGCGGTTTAATTGGTATCAATTTCATTTTAACTGATACAAAAGATGCATTGGCAAGAGAGTTTTCAGCCAACATCCATAAGGTGTCCAATACTAGAGGCAATCAAAGAAATGAAGTATATGTTCAGGGGCGAGCATATCACATATGTTCAGTTTATAGAGTAGAAAAAACTATCATTCCTTGAAGAGAAATTTTTAGAGAAGAATGCACATCAGCAACTAGACCCTCATCATCGATAGTCGGTGATTGCATGGGGGAGAAGAAGCAGCTTGTATCTGTTTTCCATTGATGTCAAAAGGGGTGATAATTATTGGATAATTTGTGATAACCCATGCAGAGGAGAGAAATAAATTGGTGGCTCATGCTAAGAGAAGTGTGGAAGCAACATGAGGATTAGCCATCAAAGTGAAGAAGTGATGAGGTTGAGGTGTTGCCATAAATGCCAAAGGGGTATATTGTTGGAAAATTGGAAATATATGGATGGATAGTGGTTGCAAGTGTTTTGGCATTGATATCAATAATCATGCTAGGAGTTGTGTTGGGAATTTGGAATTTTCTGACAATTGGAAAGTGTGTTTGAATTGATTTCAACTTGACTAGCGTGGATGTTTGTGGGAGCTGATGGTGGCTTCGATTTCCACTAGCCTAGTTGTGATGGTATTTAGGCTAGTTTTATGTGCTTTATGTTTCAAGCTCAAGGGGAGTCTCATGATTTTTGTAGTCCCTAGTAGAGAAACACCATAGTAGCAGTCTTATTGGAGAAGCCATAAAAATATGACTATGTTGGCTGGGGAGTCCCATACTTTGGAGAATATTATGCCTCAAGAGATCATCTCAGATACTCTTAGAGTTAGCATGGTTGGTTATTTCTCGGAAATATACTTATAGCAGTATGTGGAAGTCCATAAATGGATCTCGGGATCAAAATTTATCTATTGTCGAAGTTAGGATCCTAAAGTCCTCAGTAGGCTAAATTTTGGAACAAGGAAGTACGTCAATTTTTGGAGTCTCAGTCAATTGGAATCAGACCGAATTTTGGATCCCAAATTTTGGAACTTCGAGACCTAAGAGAGTCAGAGGCTCAAGACGTTGGAAGATATCGGACCTTGGAGGTTTATTTAAAAGGAACCCGATATAGCATGGAACCAGGGAAGCAAGCCAAATCTCAGACCCATCGGAACTTCAGGACCTTGGAAGGAATGTGGAATATCGAAACCCAAAATAGCATGGAACTAGGGAAGAAGGAAAATTTTTGGACCCATCAAAACTTCGGGATTTTCTAAGTCCTTAATTATTTAATTCTTTAAAAGAGTCGAGGTTGCGAGGAGAATGGATTTATAAGGAAATCACCAACAAAACAAAGTTTTGAGGGACCCTTTCTCTCTCCTCCGATATGACACATGGTGACAGTTGATTGGCCCTAGGGAGATAATGGTGGAAGATGATGTTAGCATGACGTGGTTGTACGAAGGACACATGGAAATTAATTTCAGATTTATCGAGTGGCTTAATGGGGAAATCCTAGTGACATGTGTCACCACTAAGGAGATGCCATGTGGGTTGATGATGAGAGAATGATGTCATCTCAGGGGTTAGAATATCGGAGGTTGGAGATTTCAAAACTCTACTATAAATGCATTTGGAGAAAATTTTTGATGCTTGGGAGCTTCAATGTTGATTGGAATTTGGTCGTGGAATCCCAAAGGACCAAGGGTGTAGAGCAAGGCTTAGCACCTAAGAGCTATGGAGACGCCATGTGGGAAGTATATCGGAGTTAAGGATTTCATAACCCTTCTATATTTGAATTTTGAGAAAGTAATGATATGAGGGATCTACAATGTTGTTTGGTGTCTGGTCGTTGAGCCGAAAGAACCAAGGGTGTAAAGAAATAACACAGGGACATAGGCCCCCAGTTGGATCTTGAAGGCCTTATGGTGGGCTGGTTGCAGGATCCATTGATAAGCTTTCAAATTTCAAAACTATTGCTTCAAGTTTGGGTGGAACTTCTTCTCGATTTTTCTTTGGAGAATCAGTCATCAACCTTCAAATTTTTTTTTCTACCTAACTTTGAAAAATACTGAATTTCCTTTGTTAAGTAGTAGAAACCAAAAAATTAACCAAAAACCCAAATATTACTTTAATTAGTTACCCACAGACTTCAAACTTTATTAACACCTATTTTATAACTTTATCGCATCCAAAAATTAGACTAAACACTGCGCAAGTAAAATTGTGATAATCATTGGATCTCCAAGTTGTATATGAAAGCCGTCAAATCAAATAAGTATTGGATGGTCAAATTAATTTATTCAAACATGATTTATAAAACATCGCATCCATTTGAGAGATTAAATAGCAAGCAATTTTTTATGTGATATCCATTGATTTTCAGATAAATGGTGGTGATTTACCTTGGACTCTGTACACACCACAATGATCTCTTTTTCTTCAATCTTTCCAGAATTGACACTTCGTCTAAGAAGCCACGGATTTTCAAACATCAAAAATTGACAAGCCTTTAATTTAACAGTACAACCGGATTGTTTTTCCTTCACAGTGGACATAGAATTTTAAAGGAAAATATACACAAGAATGAATTACCCAGAACTTGACCTGAGTTTCATCAACTCAGAACTATTTCGAAGGAAATTAAGCCTAGAGGATTGACAATTTCGCACACATTTACACAGGTACAAAGGAAATGTAATTTTCTTCTATTTGATTACTTTTTCCATCAAATCCTCCTCTCCCGATACATTCCCAAACTTACATATAAATATACCGTTCATATAAAACATTTAGATCCGAGTCAAAGGGATCGAATTTGTCTAATTTTCGCTAAAATCCATTGCACGATATTCTCCCTAAAATTCTTAACTAAAACTAAATATAATGAAACTAATACAAATCAATTCAAATCCCTAAGGAGTAGATCAAATCCTATCTACCAAAACAGTAAATTGCCAGCTAAAGGAACCCACTCCTTTTCTTGTAATTTTTTTTTGTATTTTTAGAATAAAATCGAAGTCTTTTCTCTTGAAGCCTCAGGCTCCTGTTTCAGACTCCTGAGGACAAAATTCTTCATGGGCTCTTGTCCATGATCTTCTCTATAGAACTGGCCATTTTCTGTAGCATGGTATCTGTCATCCAAGTCGCTTCTGCAACTGGTTGGTATTTCCACTTGACCAAATACTGAAAATATTCTTGTCCTCTTGTCTTTTTAGACAATATTTTGTCTAAAATCTTCTCTGGCTGCAGTGTTTTTGATGTGGGTAACTATTTCAACCAATCAATCTCTTATTTTCCTTCAGCTATATCATCTGTGTCACTTCTTCATACATGTACAAATCAACAACATTGAAAATTGGTGATATTCCAATGTCAGGGGGTAATTCAATTTCATATGCATTTGCAGAAAATTTTCTCGATACTCTGCATGGTCCAATTTTCTTAAATTTCAACTTTTTATACACCCTTTTTGGAAATCTTTCTTTCCTCAGGTGTGCTAGAACCAAATCTCCAACCTCAAAGTCAACTTCCCTCTTCTTCAAATCTTCTCTGCTTTTGTACTTGATGTTGCTGTCTTGTAACTGATGTTTTACCTGGTCATGTATTGCTTGAATTTCTGAAGCAAAATCTTCTCCTTTAGCACTTCTCATCTCTGTTTTTCCCAAATTTATTAGTTCATACACTCTTCTTCGGTGCATTCCATAAAATATATGGAATGGACTCTGTCCTATAATCCTGTTAGGAGAGTCATTATAAGCATATTCAGCCTGTGCCAAAATCTGATCCCACTGTTTAGGATGTTCACCTGCAAGGCTTCTCAAAAGAATACCCAAGCTTTTGTTCACCACCTCAGTCTGTCCATCAGTATGAGGGTGATAAGATGAGCTAAAACTCAGTTTAGTACCAGGATTTGTCCACAATGTCCTCCAAAAATGACCAACAAATCTGGTGTCCCTATCAGAGACAATGCTCTTAGGTAACCCATGAAACCTTATAATCTCTTTGAAAAACAAATTAGCAACATGAGTAGCATCACTGGTTTTATAACATGGAATAAAATGTGCCATTTTAGAAAATCTGTCAACTACAACATAAATTGCATCATTCCCTCTCTGTGTTTTAGGTAAACCCAAAAAAAAATCCATACTTATCATATCCCAAGGTCTATCTGGAGTAGGTAATGGAACATACAAACCTATGTTTTGACTCCTTCATTTTGCATACTGACCAACTTTAAAATTTCGCACATACTTCTCCACTTCAGATCTCATATTTGGCCAAAAATAAAAATGACTCAGTTGTTCATAAGTCTTGTCTGCACCAAAATTTCCACCAAGTCCACCACTATGTTTCTCCTTAATTAAATTTTCTCTCATGGAACAATTTGGTATGCACAACTGATTTATTTTAAATAACAACCCTTCTAGCAAGAAAAAATCCAGCCACTTACTTCTATCCAACAAAACATGATTTTTGCATGCTTCAAATGCCTCTTTAAAATCCAAATCTGTTTTATACAATTCTTTAAGAAAATCAAAACCCAACACTTGAATTTGACTTTCTTGAACTAAAATGCTTTTTCTACTTAAGGCATCTGCTACTTTGTTTTCTTGGCTAGTTATATGTTTCAATACAAAATTGAAACTTTGAAGATATTCTACCCATTTTGCATGTTTATAATTTAATTTTGGCTATTGCATAATGTACTGCAATGCATGATAGTCTGAATAAAGCACAAACTCTTTAGACATCAAGTAATGTCTCCACTTCTTTAATGATTGTACAACTGCATAAAATTCCTTGTCATAAGAAGAATATTTCCTTCTTGTATCATTCAATTTTTCACTAAAATAAGCTACAGGTCTGTCTTCTTGACTTAACATAGCTCCAATAGCTTCCACACTGGCATCACATTTCACTTGAAAAGGCTTGTTAAAATCAGGAAAAACTAAGATGGGATTTTCTGTTATCTTTTGTTTCAACAACTAGACATTTTTCTCTGCTTCATCAGTCCATCTAAATGGTTGTTTGTCCTTCTTTATGGTTTCAATAATAGGAGCACTGATCTTACTAAAATTCCTTATGAATTTTCTATAAAAACTAGCAAGACCATGGAAGCTTCTTACCTCAAAAACACTCTTAGGTGAAGGCCATTATATGATTGCCTTTATCTTCTCTGGATCCATTTTCAATTCATTAGCAGAAACAAAAAATCCTAAATATATCAAATCTTCTTTCATGAATGAACACTTTTTTAAATTTACCAGCAGCTTCTCCTGATGCAACTTCCTTAGGACATAATTCAAATGTCTCATCTGTTCTTCTTTAGATTTGTTGTAAATTAATATATCATCCAGATATACTATTACAAATTTACCAATAAATTCCTTCATTACTTCATTCATAAGCCTCATAAATGTACTAGGAGCATTTGATAATCCAAATGGCATTACCATCCATTCATACAATCCTTCATTTTTTTTAAAAGTTGTCTTCCATTCATCTCCTTCCCTTATCCTAATTTGATGATAGCCACTCTTTAAATCCAATTTTGTAAGATATATTTCCCCACTTAAACAATCCATCAAATCTTCAATTCTAGGTAAAGCAAATCTATACCTGATTGTTATTTTTTTTATTTCTCTTGAGCCAGTGCACATTCTCCAGCCTCCATCTTTTTTTGGACTCAACACTGTTGGCATTGCACAAGGACTCAAACTCTCTCTGATGAGTTCTTTATCTAACAGTTCCTTTACCTGCTTCCTGATTTCTTCATTTTCTATGGGAGTCATCCTGTATGCTGCTTTATTTGGAAAATTTTCTCCTGGAATCAAATCTATATGATGTCTGATCTTTCTAATAGGTGGTAATTCATCAGGAAAATCATCTACAATGATATCACAGTAATTTTCCAGCATCTCTTGAATTTCAATTGGTAAATCAGAAATTTTAGTGGAAGTAATTACTACCTTGGGTTTTCAAATTAATGCAAAGTTTACCTCATCATCTTCAATCTGCTACAGATATTCTTTTCCACTTATTAACGAAGCTTTCGGATCAGACCTACTTTTTGATGCATCTTCTTCTTCTATAGGCAACAATGTATGATTGACACTATCTTTACAAAACTTATATTTGTTTTTTTTTCCATCATGAATAGATCCTCTATCATATTGCCAAGGTCTACCCAACAATATGTGACATACATCCATAGGCATCACGTCACACATAATTTTTTCTTTGTAGCTGCTCAACTGGAATTCCACTTCACACTGTTCATTCACTAACATCTGACGTCCTTTCTAAAGCCATGACACCTTGTAGGGTGTTAGATGTTTCTTTGTCTTCAATTTCAATTTCTCTACCACTTCTGTAGAGACCAAATTATCAGTGCTGCCACTATCAATTACCATTTGACAACATTTTCCTTGAACTTTGCACACACTTCTAAACAAAGTTTTCCTTTGTGCTGGTTCAACAACTTCCTTTGTTTGTTTTAACAAAACTTTGTTAACTACTAAAGATTCTCCTTTCTCTGGTATATTCTCTGCTTCTGGCACTTTTGCTACTTCTAGAACTTTTGTTGCCTCTTCTTCATTCTGAGCAACAATTACATTTCTCTGATTTGTCCCCACATTCTCTGGACATTCATAAGCTCTGTGTCCTAGCTTATTACATCTATAACATATGATTTCTCTTCCTCTGCCTCTGCCTCCTCTTTCTCTATAAAAACTCCTTCTGCCACTTGCATCACCTTCTGTAGGTGTATGCTGACTTGAGCTACTGCTATCTCCTTCTCTAGGTGTTGTAGATCTTCCTCTACTACCTTGACTTCCTTTTCCTCGGAAAGTACCTCTACTTCTGGCAGATTGCTTCCTTATGAGATTTTCTAAGCTTTCAAGGCCATCTTATAAGCCTCTTCTACTGTTTTAGGAGACAACAGACTTATCTCATCTTGTATCTCCATTTTGAGACCATTTTTATATCTCGCAATATTTTCTATTGTATCTTGGATTTTTCCTGCTCTTATGCTCACTTTATAAAATTCCTCTGTATATTCTTTGACTGTCATTGACTTCTGTCTAAGATTCTGAATTTGTCTAAATAATGAAAGTTGATAATCACTTGGCAAAAACTTACCTCTCAACTTTTCCACCATCTTGTTCCAATTATTTATTGGATCCTTACCAAGTCTCCTTCTTTCTGCCTGCACTCCGTCCCACCAAAGTGTTGCATGTCCTTTCAATTTTGTGACAACAAATTTCACTCTTTTTCCTTCTTCCATTTCTTCATAATCAAAGAACTTATCCATGTCATTAACCCAATCTATCAACTCCTATGGGTTTAAGCCTCCTGTAAAAATCGAAACTTCAAGTCTGGGTTTAGATGTGGATCCCAACACTGATTTAAAAAATCTCATTTCACAAGTAACTTCTGCAGGTTCTCCCTCTTCTGCAATTTCAACTTCAGGCTCACTGACATCTCCAAGATCTGCATCTCTTTGATTTCCCATTTCCTTTGCTTCTAATCTGGCTTGCATCTGTTGCATAACTTCCATCACTTCAGCATTTGCAACTGGTCTTCCTCTACTTCGACCAGCACCACCTCCTCTTCCAAATCTGTAAGCCATGTTGGATTACTTTTCCTGATCTTTGAGATCTTGCTCGGTGTCTAAAGGCTGCTTTGATACCACTAATGGTGGGCTGGTTGCAGGATTTACCGATAAGCTTTCAAATTTCGAAACTATTGCTTCAAGTTCGGGTGGAACTTCTTCTCGATTTTTCTTTGGAGTATCAGTCATCAACCTTCAATTTTTTATTCTACCTAACTTGGAAAAAAACTAAATTTCCTTTGTTAAGTAGCAGAAACCCAAAACTTAACCAAAAACCCAAATATTACTTTAATTAGTTACCCACAGACTTCAAACTTTATTAACACCCATTTTATAACTTTATCGCATCCAAAAATTAGACTAAACACTACGCAACTAAAATTTCAATAATCGTTGGATCTCCAAGCTGTATGCGAAATTCTTCGGATCAAATAAGTGTTGGATGTTCAACTCAATTTATTCAAACATGATTTATAAAACATAGCGTCCATTTGAGAGATTAAATAGCACGCAAGTTTTTATGCGATATCCATCAATTTTCAGATAAATGGTGGCGATTTACCTTGGACTCTGTACGCACCACAATGATCTATTTTTCTTCAATCTTGCCAGAATTGAAACTCCATCTAAGAAGCCACAGATTTTTATACATCAACAACTGACAAGCCTTTAATTTAACAGTACAACCTGACTGTTTCGCCTTCACAGTGGACACATAATTTTAAAGGAAAATATACACAGTAATCAATTAACCAGAAATCAACTTGAGTTTCATCAACTCAGAACTATTTCGAAGGAAATTAAGCCTACAGGATTTGAAAATTTCGCACACATTTACACAGGTACAGAGGAAATGTAATTTTCTTCTCTTCGATTACTTTTTCCATAAAATCCTCCTCTCCTGATACATTCCCAAACTTACATATAAATATACCGTTCATATAAAACATTCAGATCCGAGTCAAAGGGATCGAATTTGTCTAATTTTGGCTAAAATCCATTGCACGATATTCTCCCTAAAATTCTTAACTAAAACTAAATACAATGAAACTAATACAAAGCAGTTCAAATCCCTAAGGAGTAGATCAAATCCTATCTACCAAAACAATAAATTGCCAGCTAAAGGAACCCACTTCTTTGCTTGTAAACTTTTTTTGTATTTTTAGAATAAAATCGAAGTCTTTTCTCTCGAAGACTCATGCTCCAGCATCACCTTAGCACCTAATTTCTATGTCTTCAATCACAACACCCAGTCATATAGTGAAAAAAAATAGGGGGCAAAGCTAAAGGGGCTAAAGGCTAGGCTAGGGATTTCATAATCTCTTGTTTTCGTAACATCAAAATAATAAAAGTTATGATATCGGGCTCCGATATTGCAACGCAACGAATTATGGAGAATTAATGGGTCGACATCTAAAAAGTACATGCACACATAAGAGTTGGTCACTGGAGTAAATGACGGCTGTTGTAGGTAGGAGACAAAGACAGAGTTCACTAGGTCAAGGCAGCAAGGACCATGATGTGCAGAGAAAAGGGTTGGTATTGTCTTAAGTTGAAGTAAGCCAACCCTGATCTTGTGTGCACACTACAAGGGATTAAATGAAGATCAAAGCTTTCGTTACATGATATTTATTCAGAGAAAACGGCGATGCCTTATTGGGGTGTGAATAATATATATATATATATATAATTCAATGGTTCTTATTATTAGTTATTTATTAATATAATTAAGTTACTAATTTGAGTTATGTGAATATTTATAGTGTTTAAAGCATATATATATATATATATAGAGAGAGAGAGAGAGAGAGAGAGAGAGAGAGGAATTTATTAAATTGATGTGCAGAGAAAAGGGTTGGTATTGTCTTAAGTTGAAGTAAGCCAACCCTGATCTTGTGTGCACACTACAAGGGATTAAATGAAGATCAAAGCTTTTGTTACATGATATTTATTCAGAGAAAAGGGCGATTCCTTATTGGGGTGTGAATAATATATATATATATATATAATTCAATGGTTCTTATTATTAGTTATTTATTAATATAATTAAGTTACTAATTTGAGTTATGTGAATATTTATAGTGTTTAAAGCATATATATATATATATATATATATATATATAGAGAGAGAGAGAGAGAGAGAGAGAGAGAGAGAGAGGAATTTATTAAATTAATGGTATAGGGGTAAGGGATTATGATAAGATAATAAAGATAATCAATAAATACAGGGGAAAAAAATAATAGCAAAGATAGAAGGATTAGGAATGGGTTGTTCTTGACGTGACTATGGGAATCTAGTTTTCATTTATTTTATACCTTTCATCTCTATTTAGGTTATTAGGATGCTTACTAATATCAATAGCCTCCCTTAATTTCTTGTGGTAGTAATGGTCAATCCTAGCCAAGATACTGGAATTTTCAATGCAAGTGTGATGATTGGTCTTTAGGTAGTGCTCTGCAAGGGTAGAGGAATGATATTCATTGTTTTTTATGTTAGCACAATGCTCTTCAATTCTATTTTTTATGGAGTGACCGGTTTCACCTACATAGGATTTACCATAGGAACAAGGGATAAAGTAGACACCTTTTTGATTGGTGGGGTCAATGGGATCTTTGATAGAACTAAGGTGACTATGAATAGTGTTCATAGCTTGAAAGGTAGTGATTATATTTTTCTTTCTAAGGATATGAGAAATTTTTCCAGTGGTCCCATGAATTAAGAGAGACAGACTTTGGAAACACTATTTTTGGTATCATATTTTGGTTTAAGTCCTTTGCTGGAATTTTTAAAGGCCTTAATAACTTGGTGTTTGGTCTAGCCAATTTTCATAAATACATAAATATGATGAGTTTTATCATTGACTAGATGGTTGTTCATAACATTTACATTGAAAATTCCAGTATCTTGGCTAGGATTAACCATTACCACGACAGGAAATTAAGGGAAGCTATTGAGATTGGTAAGCATCCTAATAACCTAAATAGAGATGAAGGGTGGAAAATTAGTGAAAAATGGACTCCCACCCTTGCCTCAAGAGCTCCCCCTTCCTAATCCTTTTCACTTTGCCATTAATATATATATTTTCCCTATATTTATTGATTATCTAAGTATTATCTTACCATAATCCCTTACCCCTATACCATTAATTTACTAAATTCCTCCTTTTATATATATATTCCATTTATTAATAAATATTATTAATACAAACTATATATAGCCTAATCAATATGCTTTAAAAATTAAAAATACACACAACTCAAATTATTAATTTAATTATATTAATAAATAACTAGAGTCTAGTATTCACGGTCATTGAATATATATATATCATAATCATCAATTATTAATATTTGTCAAATTATTTATATTAATTAATTAATCTCATTCATCTTATTTTTTATATATTTACTATTTATTTCAATAAAATTATATTACTTTTAAACAATAAATAATATTAATCAATATTAAATTAATATATGGTTTCTAGTGTTAATCTAAATTTCACATTATTTTGGAGATTATACAGTTCTTTTCTTGTTGACCCTTTTTCATCTTTAAATTTCATATTTATTTCTTCTTAACATGGTTATATTTCTTCACATTCATTTTTCTTCTTGAAGATGAATCACACAAGCTGGTTCAAAAAGTCAAGATTTCCTAAATTTAATGCAATGAATCATGAAACTAATCTTTAACCAATCTCAAATTTCACAAACCTAAATTATGAAAAACTTTGGGCTAGCTGGTAAATGAATGTTCTTTTAGCCAGAAGGGCAGAAGTATGCTAGACCTATGGAATCCATGCTAATTCCTAGTTGTGTGGTCATTGGTATTTTCAATATTGGGGGTGACAATGGCTTGAAAGCACTTCTGAAATACTGTCAATGGTTGGGAGGAAAATTGCAGACTCTGTCCCAGTTCCCACTATCTTGAAATATATAATGAATTTATGCAGACTACTACATTATAAACATATTTTTAATATGACTAGCACTATATGTTTTGAGTCGTTAGGCTTGGTATTTATCCGCGATTAATATCATGAAATGTCCTTAGGACAAATATATTATTTTATTGAAGTTCCACTCATGCCATTATGTTTTCCCAAACATAAATGGGATTTTCTTATTGCACACTAAATCACTCAGTTCAGGTTGTAATTAGAATGACTGTAGGAAATAGTGTTGAAATCTTGACATTCCATACTTAAAATTTTCCATGTAAAATTGTATGACTAACATTCCCTCTATGATGCATGTAGAGGCTCACAGATATGGAATTCGATTTAATCGTTTGAAAATAATGCTTGTAACTATAAACTGGAGAAACCAGGCTATGCGTATGAAAATCCTCTTCTCAAATAGAATTGACACTGATTGTGGGATAACATAAATCAAATCCGGGCACATTGGAATGTTAAATGATAATTGAACCCATTTCCAAATAAAATTTGTGTTATGCAGGGATTTAAATTGTCAAAGCATAAAATAACAACCTTTGGTTGCTTTGAAAACATAGTAATATCATTATATTTATGTGTTTGTAGCTATGTGAATAATAAATTACTTATTAACGAACTTAGAAGACTAAGAGACTGTGTTATGATTTGTAGTTAATAGAAAATTTCAAACGAAGAGATTACAGGGATTTAGTGACTGTGAGTATGCAAATTGGAGTAGGTTAGATAAACAAGTTTTGTTGAATGTACGACCTTATCGAGGACTTAAACTTGCTATTGATGTTCAACTCTGGGCTATGAAACTAATATCAAATCATTTTCCACAAACTTGAAGAAAATCATGAATGGCCTTAAAATGCAAAGGATGGATCAATTCATAACACACCTAAAGAATGATTGTATGCATGCTAATGAAAATAAATGTATGCTAAACTGAACAATCAAACTACGGGTATAAACTTGAAATTTAGATTATAAAAGCCTCTGGATTATAATAGTTTATTTTCTATAAGTTATGGAAAACAGAAATCGTAGTCTCGTTTGTAGACCCAAATATTCTTGATTTTTCTTTTTATAAAATTTGAGAATCTGAATTTCGGTGCAAGGAACTTGATTATCATACAACCTTTGTTTTCATCATTGCTATTCAATTCATAATTTTTGTATGAGTTTATAACTATTGGATAAAATGGTCTTTGTTCCTTAAAGCGGAGTGTGGATATCAATAATAAGTAGTATTTCTACATACATATCTATGTAAGTAGGTTTAGCATATTCATGGAAACATTGAAATGTACTTAGCTTAGTGCAACCATACTGTAAATTGTGTCCATAGAGAAACAATATTTATTTATGTTGGTGAAGGTCAATTTTGGTAAGAGAATTAATTCTTACCATGACATATTTGTCCTTCTTGTTTAATTAATTTAAAATCCGTAATATCTAGCTCTAATAAAAAATGACCAGAATGTTACCTTCTTTAGCCCCGTGAACCTTGTTAGGGTTTGGGCAGAAGTATAATATTTAGAAATTTGTAACAATATATTAGATCCTCCCTATGAAGTCTTCCAAATGATATGTGTGTGGAAAAAGGAAACATTGGTTGTACATGTACTCTATAGTGGAACATGTGGACTAAAACCCTAAATGTACATATACCATCAATAATAAATTTGGATAGTATTGTAGTTGTTGAATTCACAAACATGTTATGTTCCATATCATGATTAGATGTTAATAATGAATGGAATTACAAAATTGTTAATTCTTGGAATAAGTAGCTAGACACATTCTTATGGTGTGTCAAGTGTGGTGGCTTAATAAACTTTGTTTTGTAGAACCTTTAACAGCCCCAAACATTCTTGCATCAAAAATGTATATTTTGTTTGCAATACTACAACTATATATATATATATATATATATATATATATATATATATATATATATATATATATATATGTATGTATGTATGTATGTATGTATGTATGTATGTATGTATGTATGTATGTATGTATGTATGTATCATGTTATGTTCCATAGCATGATTAGATGTTAATAATGAATGGAATTACAAAATTGTTAATTCTTGGAATAAGTAGCTAGACACATTCTTATGGTGTGTCAAGTGTGGTGGCTTAATAAACTTTGTTTTGTAGAACCTTTAACAGCCCCAAACATTCTTGCATCAAAAATGTATATTTTGTTTGCATTACTACAACTATATATATATATATATATATATATATATATATATATATATATAAACGTCAATCTCATCAATTTTTATTATTAATTGGGTCTATTACAATCATCTCAGTTTTAGAAGGGGGTGGATTGTTACGAGTGGTACTAGAGCCCATGTTCCAACACTGGGCCTTGGGGTGAAATGAATATATGGTTGTGTGACCTTACTTAGAATCATAACCCAAATAATTTGTGCTAGTAGCTATAAGTCTAATTGATACTTGCAAGATGCATCATTATTCGATGTATCTAACAATTATATGACGTTAATGCACCTTAGGAACAGTTCTCAAGATGAAAATATGAACAAGATGTTGAGTACAACTCTGACAGCCTACAGGTCCCAACATGAGCCAGGAGAAATATTATATGGATGGGAAAGTTCCATTGACCAGCATGGAGAGGGAGACTCTCTCGATTGGGTAGAAACACTTAGAAGTATGAAGGTCGAACTAGGAAGCTACAAAGATGAAAATTAAAGGTTGGTCAAGGCACAAGAAAGGAAGGTAGAGGTCAATGCTGCCATTTTAGAAAGTATCTTATAATTAAAGAGGAAATGGTGAAAAGTACTGGAAGCCACCCCTGGAAGTAGAAAAAATCATATGGAAACAGAGGAAGAAACAAATGGGGCATACAAAATATGGTATAGGAAGAGACACAAATCATAGAGTGATGATACAATAAGAGGAAATAATACAGTGAGTACCCATGAGAGGGGAACTAACACCCATGAACATCATTTTGATTATTTCCCTAGGAGGAATCATCATCATCCCAAGAAAGAGGCATATCACATGGAAAAAGAATTTAAAAAGGAAAAAACCTCCTACTTTTGATGATGAAAGAAGGAAATATGAAGATGCAGAAGCTTGGTTATTGGGAATGAATAAGGTCTTCAAAATTCACAGTTATGTTGAGAATGTGAAGGCTAGAGTGGCCACATTAAACTTAAAAGGAAAATCTAACATATGGTGGTTGGATGTAAAAAATGTGAAAACATATAGGAAGAAAATTTGACCTGGTGTGAATTTGAAGAACTGTTTCAGAAAATGTACTTTTTCAGAGAGATACTTTGATAGTAATTCAAATTAATTTTACCAACTTGGGATGGGGCAGATGTCAGATGATGAATATGTCACCAAGTTCTTGGATCTACTACGATATGTACCCTACCTGAAGAATGAAAAAAAAAAAAATCCAAAGGTTTATCAATGGGATACCTTTGTATTTTAAGGATCACATTTAATTTGATGAACCTTAGACACTAGAACATGCCATCATAAAATTGGAACATTGCTATGAATAGTCAAGACGTAGAACAAAATTCAAAAATGGTTGGAATCCAGGTGGTAGTGGGAAAATTAAAGAAGGATGGCATAAGAAAGTAAATAAAACAAATAAAAAGGGAGGTGAAATCTCATAGAGTAAAATCCAACCTCAACCAAATTTCAAATCAACAAAAAGTGGACATGGGTATCAACCTGTAGAAGGACAGAATAAAATGGAAAATAAAAATTCGTTGAAATGTTGGATATGTGGAGAGAATCACCACAAGATATATTTCCCACACTATAAGGATATAGGGCCACATATATACAATACAAAAGTACGATAGGGGAAGTGGCTCATAGTATACCTAGGATATATGCAGTCGTGGACAATAGATAGGTCAACCATCAAGCCTCCATCATTGAGATGGAAGGTAAGATTTGTAATGAAGTTTTTTCAATTTTAATTGACCATGGATATAACTATAGCTATATAATTCCTAAGCTTGTAGAATATTTTCATTTAGCTAAATAAATTCATGAAGAAGCATGGTTGGTTCAATTAGCTATAGGGATTATAAAAAAAAAGAGTAATCCAATGGGTGAAATCTTGTACATTTGAACGTATGTCAACAATAGAAAATCTCAATTTTCTCTTTTTGGGTGCATATAATATGTTACTAGGTATGGATTGGTTGTGTTTACCACTAAATTTTCACTTGAAGACTCCATGCCCAAGGATATTTCAAAGCATTCCTACACTTACAGGGTTCCAAATTTCATCAGGGCTTCTAAGCTCCTTTCTTTCTCTCTTTCTTCATTCAATCCTTAGATTATGCAACCCTATGGAGATATTGTATAAAAATCAGTAGCATGATGAAAAAAATTATGAAATAGACCTAATATGTTGAGACGTGATCAACAAGCGAGTACATCGTGGATTGTTTCTTTTACTTGGTTAATTATTTCCACTCTTTAGCGACAAATAATTTTCTAGGTTTTTTCACTCACCGCATAACCCAAATCAAGGGTGAAGGCTTGAATATCACACCTTAAGTCCATATTAGTGTCTAAGTTCAATGTATATTACCATGTTGGGTCATCTCTGAAATTTTATGGAATTTGATAAGGTCTAAGTAGGTTTTTTTAATAGTTAAAAATCTCATGCAAAACAATATTTTTTAATTATTTTCTATGTAATTATGTAAATAAGTGGTCCTAGGAAATGTCTATTGAAAATTTGGCATTGTTAGATTGCTAGTGACAACAAGAGTGTTGGCATTGATGTCAACCAGACTAGCATGGATGTTGGTTGCAATAGATGTGTTGGCATGATGTTAAGCAGACTAGCATTGATGTCCACTAGCCTAACTGTGATGATAGCTAGGATAGTATTGATGTGGCTGACATGTCAATATCAGGGAGATTCCCATGGTTTCTGCAGTCTCTTGTAGAGAATCATCATAGTAGCAGGTTTATTGGAGAAGCCATAAAATGATGGCTATGATGGTTGGGAGTCTCGGAATTTGGAGGATATTATTCCTTAAGATATTAGCTCAGATACTATTGGAGATAATATATTTATTTTGTGCTCATAAATATATTTCCAACGATATGTGGAATTCTGAAAATAGCCTCCTAGATTAGGAGTTGTAGTCAGTTGAAGTTGGAAGACAAAAAAACTCATTCGCTCAGAACTTAGGAAGATTTTGATCTAAGGTCGAGACTTAGGTGACTCAGTCCTAGTCAGAGTTTGGGTCGCATAGCAGAGTTAGCAAGAGATCAAAGCTCCACCCCCCGACCTTTGTGGGACCATTTCCTATTCAGGCATGTGGATTAGTCAGAAGATGGTCCTAGTCAGAGGTCGAGATCTGTTGTGTTATTCAACAACCCCCATTATTTTAGCATTAGTCACCTTAGAAAATAATGTGGACCCTTTTTGAAAATTTTATAGTTAAACAAACAAGACCCTTAGAGTGATTCATTAGATAGAAATAGGAATCAAAACTTGGATAAAGCCTTCAATTTTGGCCTTAAAAGCACTCAAGCGGAGAAAGATCACATTATCGCAATCATAATACTACAATGAGCACATATTACTCCTAAAAAGTCACTTAAAACATATTGTGATGTGATATGTATAAATAAAAGTGCTTTTATAAAGGGAAAAGGCAATTTTTCCAAGTGAATCTATAAGGGAAAGCATGCAAGACCCACTTCCACCACATAGGCCATCGCAAATCCCATTTCGTATTTCGCAACTCTACCCCAAAGACCTTATTGTCACCCTCCATGTTTTCCTGGTGCGATATACTCCATCGCATCACATTTCCGCAAGCACAATAATTCTTCCCCCCACCATATTCACCGATGCGATATAGTCTATCGCAAATTGCACATCACACTTTCGCAACACAAACACTTTGCACTCCATCTATTTTCGTTGATATTGCGATTGTGATATCGCAATCGTCAAAACTAATTCGATCGGTATTAAATGAATATTTACAAACGAGCAATGCTATGACGCAACAAATATGATTTTTAATTCTTAAATGATTATATGGGCACATCAACCCATATCAACCATTAATGCCATAATTTAACGATTTAACTGTAAGAAGCATTGAATTCATATCTTAGCAGTGTGCCAAGTCTCATTCGTTTAATTTTTTCTATTACTCTGGTACTTGTGCATTTGTAAAATCAAAGTTCTCTCTTTCTGCTTATCATTTCTCATTTATTTCACAGGCAAGCCTAAATAAGTAGAATTCTTTAGAGATGTCTAAAGCTCTTAAGAAAGCTAAAAAATAGATGGCCCCTGTAAACCTTGCACCTGCTGCAACTGAGAGAACAAGTATGTTTCCTCTGTTTATAGATACTACATGTGGACCAGAAAGCGGATCCTCCTCATGGGAATCCATGTACAAATTGTTCGAGGATGAGAATCCTCACAAAGTTCAAAGGAAAGATAATACTTATGCTTTTGATTCCTCGACAGCTACTACTGAAGAAGTGGCTAATTATTTCCTACATCGAATTGATGCACTGATATAGTAAGACGGATCATTGATAACCTCAACATTGGCTACAAGACTTTTTTGACTAGCAGATGAATGATGATTGGTTCCTTCAAAGCCGAAGACTTGAAGCTGATGTACCACATCTCAAAACTTGAAAATGTCTATGACAAGGAATTTCTAGCATAGATCTCCAGCGAGAACGAGCTCGAATCAAATCAAATCAAGCAATGGAGAAGCAACCCCAATAAGCACAAGAATGATGACAAGGGTATGTATTCTATGACTCCCTTGGAAGTCCATACTGTTATGTTGCTACCATGATGTCAAGGATTTTTGGTTAGCCTGACACTAACATATTTTCAGTAGAATGGGTTCCTCTCATGGAAGCAGTTGTATACTCTTATGTTATGGATTGGGGAAACATTATGTCTAATAATATTGCTACTCAAATTTTGGAATATAGGAAAAAATTTTGCCCCGTTTTATATGAGTGCCTATATCATGGACGTTGTGTGTTTCACATCATATTTTCCATCCATGGGCTAGAAATGGACTACCCAGGACCCTGTACCCATTCATATATTTCATAGCATGTTATGGGAATCAAAATTTTAGAATCATTTTTATAAAATTTCCCATGGATTCATTCTCCCTTTGTTTCAATTTGTTTTTAATGATAAACCCCCCAGATTTTCAAAAGAGGCCCAAGTTGATTTTCCTCCATAGTAAAATGGTTTGGAGAAGAATTTTTCACCTATGTCAGAGTATTCGGGAGCTTAGCTCAACCGCATGTTTTACCCCTATATGTTCCTCATAAGCTTCTCGTAAGAGAAGTAGCATATCAAATTGTTGGCAACGAACTAACCAGGTTTTTAAATGAGGTTAAGAAAGCATCATGGCCTTCCTTTCCAATTAATTGTGGCATTTATGGTTTGGAAAATTACAAGGATGCAGTTCTAGAGATCAGTCTAATTGAATGTTTGAAATTGTTTACAATTTAAAACAAACAATATGGCCCAATTAAAGTTTCCAATAATTTTACTACCCAAGCTAAAATTAGGCCTTTTTTTCATTAAGAAGATGAGTTCGATGAATTATTTGAGTCAGTCGATAATTACTCTCCAATTCAAAATTTGGCAGCCCTATGCCTCCATCCACAACAATTAACAAAGTTCAAACAATACAGTAACAAGATATTGGAAGAAATTCCATTAAAAATGCTGGAAGTATCGGAAGTCCTAGCTCAGAAGGAAAATGAGAATAAACCGAAAACTAAGGATACTAAAGTCCTTAGCAAAACTGACCAAGTCAAATTTGTCAAGGTTCAAACTATGGATTTATATTTTCTAAGTAATCTGATTGAAGTTTGGAAGGATTTTAACCTGAAACTCCAGACCAAGGAGCCATAGTTACTGATCAGCAACATATTGTGCATACGCCTCAAACAAAAATTCAGAACTCGTTCACTGATGAGCCCTCTGAAAAATTAGTAAGCATAAAGAGAGTGGAATTCATCTCGACCTTCCCCACTACTGAAATTTTACTTAACATTGAGGAAATCCCTACTTTGGACATTTTTTGCAGTCCTAAACACAAATCAGTTATGAGAAGATAGAAGAAAAGGATGAGATCAGAGTAATCTCAACCCCTTGTCCAAGGATATATATCAATGGATGTTGTCTGGAAAGACTCACAGGTAGATCCTTCACAGGATCTAACTCACATAACTCAGTTCGCATAAGCTTATGCCTCTTCAAAAATTGATAAAGCTTTTGAAGTTAAACAATTGATTAAAGAAAAGGATGAGAGAATCATCCAACTAGAACTTGAGCTACAAGTAGAGAAACAAAATATCAATCAACAACTACAGACGCATGTCACACAGCTCCAAGAGAGCATGAATCAATTGAAGATTCAACACCAAAATGAAATTAGTTCAAAGGATGCTCAAATCCATCAATTACACTTTTCTGTAGAGAAATTGAAGGATAATCCAAAGATTGATGAATTCAGAAAAGAGGCCTTGGAACTAAATACTTTATTGGCACGATAGCAAGTTGTTTTTTGTCAGAAATTATCAAATATTCTTGAATTGTGTGAGCAAAGAGATTCAATGATGAATCAAATTTCAGACCAGAGGATTATTTTTGATGAGGTTGATTATAAGGTTTCCCAATATGTCACCTGGCAGGATTCTGTTGATAGCTGAAAGGCCAACCTGCCTAGGATTGAAGATTCAAATAAAGAAATATTATTTACATACTGGGACATATAGTTGAAACATGCAGAAAGAGCCATTTGTAGAGCAAAGGATGTGGCTACTAACATTGTGGAAACTGTTAGTCAAACTCTCATCGTTGTAAACCTTATTGACAGATGTCCTCTTGGTGCATTTCCTATCGTGAAAAACTTGATAAGACAATGGAAATGTGTTTCAAAGGTAAAATATGAACACATCAGAAAGTTGGAAAAATTGGATTGGGATAAGTATTGGAGATACTTAGTAAAGCCTCACTGTGAGTGGCTAATGCTACAATGTCTTACAGATACATTCTCCTACATGCTTCCTACACTCTCTGATTTTTTTTTCACTGGACAGCTACACATTAGGCCAGGCCAACCTCCATAGGTTAAGTCTATGCTTAATATCCTTCATCTCAAGGAACAAATGGCTAAGGAGATACCAGGACATTCATCAAGTCATCCCTTTAATTTATGTTTATGTTTTAAACCTCCTCTACTTTTTATTGTAATAACTATTTTTAGAATTTTATTTTTCTATTTAAACCCATTCATGTATTTGAAGAAGGGGTCCTGAAATTTTGAAAGGAAGACTTTACAGATGTTGCACATTTGTACTCTTGAAGTTTTTTTGATAGAACGGGTTGGACCAAGCACTTTTTCTCAAACAAGCAGAGTGAACATATACATGGTACTTTTATCCTATGTGTTGCATTTTTTTTTTCAAATGAGAAATGGTTATTTATCTTATGATGTTTTTCTTCATGTATCTATTTGAATACAGATTTGCATTAACTCAATTTTGAACATGTTACACTGTTATATTTTGATACATATGCAATACATGCATTTAACAGTTGTGATATAAGATTTATCCAATTGATTTAATTAACTATTTAATTAAATCAATTATCTAAAATCATTTTCTTATCTCTAAGTCTTTGTATGATCTTCATTTGCATCCACTGAAAGATCATTTTTATAGATCGCTCAAAAAATACATTTACTCCTAGGATACATAGTAGATAGATATATTATTTATTGCAAGCTTGCTAATAATTCAATATACCAAATTATATATAGTTATAAATCCAACCATTCAATCAATTATATTCCACTGGGAAATTAGTCCCATAAATCCAGTCGGGGCCACCATTCCAAACGGATAAGGGGCGTGTTAAAAGTCTCCGACCGGGTGGTTTCCCCGATGTTGTTGCACCGATTTTCAGGGCCTCAACATTTTTGGTGCTAGAAGGTGGGCCATCTGAATATGAATGGTGCCAATGCTTAATCCAAAAAGAAAATACCATCAGAAAAGTCCTTCTCCCTCCAAATCTACAACTTCTAGTCCTGGTTCAAGATCTCATATTCTTAGCTCAAAAGTTGTTCAATCTCCCCCCAAATATCCTATTTTTGTTCATTAAGAACTCTCTTCAGATTATACACCAAAATCAACTAAAGTACAAACACTAATAAAAAAATTGAAATAAATTTCAATTTCGGTAGAGAAACTTGTACTTTTAGAAGCCTCAGAAGGAAATGTTACTTCAATATTTGAAGGCACTGATGTATTAACCCATTCTAAGAGTGAAAAGTTCAGAGTAATACCTTTTGAATTTCCTCTCCATTCTCATCGTAGGAAATCTCCTATATCTGAAACTAAATCATCTACTAGTGAGATTCAATCCTCTTCTATCCCCCAAACACCATAATTTATTCTTCCTTCTTTTACATATTCTCAAACAATTTCTTCATCAATCCAGATTCCTTCTTCTTCCCAGTCTACAATTTTTTCCTCAAGAATTATTAGTTCCATAGTTGTTTCTTCTATACCAACAACCACTCTCGAACTACTTCTTCCACTCCAAATACTTCTCTAGGGAAAACTAATCCTCCACTTCATACAATGGAAACTAGCCCTTGGCAGAATCGTGGAGTTATTCAATTACTAGGTCCTCTTCATCCTTTACCTAAGAATCTTGAAATATGGTTGCCTAAGTATAATCCAGATGATGGTCTACCTTCTGAAGAACATCTTCATAATTTTATGCTTGCCATGAATCTTAATGATGTCACTGAAGAAGATTGTGTATTTATATTATTTCCTTATACTTTTCAAGGATTAGCTGGGTCATGGTATTTCTCACTACCATTGTGTATTTATATTACTATTTGAGATATTTTTGAAGAAAAATTCCTTACTAAATTTGGTGAAGATCATACTACTGCTACCCTTATCAATGATCTTTCCAATATTAAAGCCAATACATGAGAAAAGAGTTAGAAAATTATATATTACAGAGCAATGCAACACATAAAATATGTGGAAACACAAGCACACAAAACAAATAAAACCAAAGAGACACAGATATACGTGGTTCACCCAGTTTGGGCTACGTCCACCCCGAACAACCAGTCCTTCCTTTCTATTATCCAACAAAATGAAGAGACACAACCTACTGTAGATCCCCTGTAATATCCTTTGTTCTCTCTCACAGTCTCCCTATATGTTTCTCGCTCTGAGAATACACATACAATACACAGCCACAATACAATACCCTCATACAAGTGAGGGGTTTCCTTCTAGGGAAAAAAACCCTAAACTAAACATAACTTCTACCATCAGATCATCCACCTAATGAACGGCCCAAATTGACTAGAAATTACTATACTTTTACAAGGAAATTTTACATCTGTTTTTAGCTTCGGGGGGCCCCCCGGCAGCGTTGCCACCCCATTAAGGTATAGGGGTCCAACACTATTATACAAAAGAAACAAGATAATCAGACTCCACACCCAACAAAAAGATCAAATATTTAAACTCCATATTTAATAAGCTACTCAATAATATCCCAACCACATCTAAGCCTGGAGTAGATATACAAATAAAATGGTACATTTCCACTCTTCCTTCTAATATTGATATTTTTATAGATAGAGCCAACAAGGCTACATTGGTAGAGAACATGAAAGAAGCTCTTTCTATTGAAAAAATAATCCTTGCTTTAGAGAAGAAAACTACACAAGAAGATAGAAAAACTAAGAAGGTTTCATTTAAGGATGAACCCAGAAAGAAAACATCTAAAGATCCTTATGATCTTGAAGGATTACAAAATGTCTTAAAAAATATGTCAAATGATATGGTCGAGATAAAGAAACAAGTAGTTGAGTCTTCTTCGAAGAAACCTTTTAGATATTTTAAGAAAAATCAAGCTTCCCAACCTCCAAATTTAATCTTGAATGCTGAATCAGATCAAGACGATGATCAAGATGAAACAATATCATCTGCAGAAGAATATCAAGAAGAAGAATTGGTTGAAGTTCATGGACTATGGGACTTTATCCTTCCAACATCAGATAATGAAGATGAACATGAGGCTCTTCTAGTTAACACTAGAAGTAAAAATTCTACTGACCTTCCTCGGTCTCCTCAAAAACAAAAATCTTCATCCTCTGTTGCAAAGGACAAAGTGCTTAACAAGTAAAATTCTTCTCCTCAATCAAATCCAACTTCTTCTACTCTTCCATCTACATCTAAGACATTAGTGGTCTCTAATACTATTGAATACAATATAGTGGAATATATGAAGAAGATAAAGGAAAATATCTCCATACATGAGTTGAGCAAATTGAAGCAGCAACATAAAATCTAGAAAAGGTGCTTCTTCGTTGCCAAGAATCTCATCTTTCCTTGAGAGATAAAAAGTGCATATTAATGTGCAAGGCAAGTTTAGTTCTTGGGCATCTTATTTCTGACAAAGGTATTCAGGTTGACCCCACAAAGATATAAATTATTCTGAGTGTTATTGCACCCAAAACTCAAAGGAAAATGAGAGGTTTCCTAGGACATGCGGGCTACTATAGGAGATTCATTGAGAACTTCTCTAGGATAGCTACCCCCTTTTTCTGACTTTTAGCTAAGGATAGTGAGTTTTCATGGTCCATAGCTTGCCAACATTCCTTTGAGACATTGAAGGAAAAACTAGTACATGCACCAATTTTGAGAGGACCAAACTGGTCCTTGCCATTTCATATTTCCTCTAATGCCTCAGACACTGCCATTGGTGCATCCTTAGGACAGGAAGAAGAAAAATCATCCTATGCTATCTACTTCATCAGTAAAAACTTGTTACCCGTTGAAATAAACTACACATTTGCTGAGAAAGAGTTTTTAGCTGTAATTTTTGCTATTAATAAATTCAGACATTGCATTACAGGGTATGAAATCTTTGTGCATATTGATAATTCCGTAGTAAAATATTTGATGAATAAACCATTAACTAGCGATAAAGTGACTAGGTGGTTGTTATTATTACAGGAATTCAATATTACTGTTGTTGATAGACCAAGAAAATATAACGTAGTAGCAGATTATATTTCAAGATTAAATAATCTTGGTGAAGTAATTCCTGTTAATGATGATTTCCCTGACAAACATATTTTTGTTGTGTCAACGAAATCTCCATGGTTCGCTGACATAGCTAACTATTTAGTCACCGGAAAGACACCACCTCACTTATCTGCTCATGAAAAGTAGAATATTATATAGAAAAATGTTGCTTATTCTTGGGTTCAAGGAGACCTCTTTCACACTAGGCCGAACCTCATTATCTGAAGGTGTTTAACAGAGGAAGAAGTGTTTGAAATCTTAAAATCTTCTCATGACGAACCTTGCGAAGGACACTTCGATGATAAGAGGACTGCATAAAAATTTTTACATTCTGGCTATTTTTGGTGCTCCTTATTTAAGGATGCCAAACAATATGTCAAGCGATGTGATAGCTGTCAGCGGGTGGGCCAACCCAATCAAACCAATGAAACTCCTTTATTTCCTCAAGTTATGATTGATCCTTTTGAAAAATGGGCTATTGATTTCGTAGGACCAATAAATCCAACATCATCAAATAACAATCATATTTTGGTCCCCGGATGCGGGTGATTCAATGTCAATTTAATGGGATGGGACGGAGGGCTTCAGAGCTCTGCCGCCATCTGGCCTATGGGTACGAGGAGTTAAACGGACAGCTGCTCAATGGCTGGCTCCATTTATCCTCTCCTCCTTCCAACGCTATGGACACTGCACACTTCTGCTCTCGCGCGAATTTGACTGTCACTAACCTCCCCTCCGCATGCTTTGGTGGGATTCTCACCATGGAAGCAGTTAAGATTATTGATCGACTGGGTATGGAAAGGACGGACTGGGCTTATGTTTAGGCATGGCGCGATGTGGGTGGGTATCGCTCGCAACAGGTTATTTATCACCGGCTCATGGCTTACCTTCAGAATTGTTCTGGAGTCTTTATTCGCTGTGTCTACAGGTGGGAGAGAGTCGACCAGTGTATGGTGCGTTTTATGAGGAGGGACGCTCATTCTCCTGGGATTGTCAAGCCGCTGTTGAGTCCCCTTTCGGTTTATCATTCGGCTTTCATTCTGGTCTTGGGCGCTTTCTGGAACCCGCTGTTGAGTTCCCTTTCGGCTTTCATTGTGGTCCTGGGCACTTTCTGGTACCCGCTCCTTCGCACCATGCCGAGGTTACGACATCGCTTAAGGAGCAGAAGGGGAAGCTCGCGGAGCCATCCTCCCCATGCACTCTCCAGCCCTTCTCCGGACTCCTCCTTTGGGGAAGGCTCGAGCCACTATCCCAGAACTCGTTCTGGTCGGGGGCGCTCGCATGATTATTGCCTTTTTTGGGGTCCTCATTTGCACCCTCCTCCTGCCTCCTCTGCTCCAACTACATGCTCGGCTCGGTTTACCTTCAACAGTAGTCTCAATCGCCCTCGGATAACTGCCATTCTCTCGGTGGTTTTCCTGGAAGACAGCGTTCAGGGGGAGGTCGACTCTCATCCGGCTGCTCCCGTGGCGAACGTTACAGCTCCTGACACCCAATTCTCGGCTTTCAATTTGGGTGGTGGCAATTTCCCAGCGCAGCCTCAGTCTCGCTCTGCAGAACCAGTTCTGGATGAAGATATGCTCTCCGCTGATCATGTTGCCACGGCTTCTCATGACGAGCCTGCTTCTGACATGCACGCCACCGGCTGGTGCAGGATTGAGGAGGAGCCTCCGGAAGACTAATGGGTTCGTTGCTTGGTCTTTTTTCTGTCTCTGTCACCCAAACTTCTGGGTTTTTTTCTGTTATGTAAGCTTTGATGTTTTCTGGCCCTCTTTTGTATCTTCTGGGTCACAGTATCTCTTGGAAAACTATGGTTCTGCACCCCTGCGTGGGTCTCGACAGTCTACAACACTGTTTTTTCCTGAATTTTCTGCCTCCAAGGCAGCAGTAACTGACTTCGGTCTCGATGTAATTATACCCACTTGTTAATAGATCAAATTTACTTAGAAAAAAAAATAATCATATTTTGGTTTGTACAGATTTCGTTACAAAATGGGTAGAGGCTAAAGATGTTTCTTTTGCTACTAAAGGAGTAGTTGTTGATTTTATTTTTACTGAAATATTTACTATATTTGGTGTGCCTAGATATATTGTTTCTGAAAATGGTTTGCAATTTATTTCTAATCTAGTATAGGGTGTGATGGAGTAGTACAAAATTCGGCATAGGAAATCCACACTACATCACCTGCAAGCAAATGGCCAGGTGGAGTCCACAAACAACGTAATTGATTCCATCCTCACAAATACAGTGAACATGCATAGAAAATATTGGGCTAACAAATTACCAGAAGCCTTGTGGGAATACCAAACCACTTGGAGGAATATCACGGGACATACACCATATGAGCTAGTATATGGGAAACAAGTCCTTTTGCCGATAGAATTCTAGATCAAGACCTTCAGGACTACAATCCAGTTGGCCCCTATACCTCTCTGAAGCACAACAACAACGTCTCCTATAGCTGAATGAGTTAGATGATTTTTGAAGGGATGTTGTTTAGCAGAACATATTGGTCCAATAGTAGTGCAAAAAGTGGCATGACAAGTCCATCCGAAAGAAGCAGTTCCAACTAGGTGATTGGGTACTCCTTTACGATTCAAGATTTAAATATTTTAAAGGAAAATTTTGTACACGTTGGATGGGACCTTATGCGGTGGTCAAAGTGTTTTGAACATGGAGCAGTAGAAATCAAAACTATTGATGGACGAAATTCAGTATTCCTGGTGAATGGGCATAGATTGAAGGTATATTTTCAACTCCTTACTAAAGGAAATTTTATGTAGCAAGTCCAAAAGAAATTTGAGAAGGAGATGGTAGGTTGCAACACCAACTTATTGAAAATATGATTCTTTATTTTCCTAGAAAAAAATACATTAAAAATAAAATAAATGACAAAAAAAAAAGAAAAAAAAAAGAAAAAGAAAATCCTGTAATTATGAAAATCAGTTGACTGACATGACTGTAGAAGGATCAACCTTAAAAATATCATGTAGGCAGGAAGATCAAAATTTCAATAAAAAGGGAATGTTGTTTGATTTTTAGATGTTTTGGATGTCACCAAGAAGAAGCAGGTTCAAATGGGAACCAAGCCCTTACCCAAGTTTGGGGTAGTAGCACGGAAATTTTTATCCAGACAATGCTCAATTCCCACTGCATTTACTTTTTTCGGCACCAGTGCAGGCAGATTTTAAAGGTAAAGTATGCCCTTATTCTATTTCCCGTTTTGTAATTTACTGCTATTTTTCTTCTTCTGGCCTTGTAATGAATTATCCTCCTTTTTCTTCTAAGAAAACTATCCCTATCTGATTTCGTACTTCCCTCTTTTTCCCCCTGAATTTTTTACCCAAAAGTCCCTCTTTCGTTTATCCCTCTTGGTGGTTTCACTCCTAGAATCCCTGCCATGATATTCCTTCCCATTCTGAAAATTACCCTTTCCCACGTCTTTTTTTCCCTCATGGATCAATTACAAGATCTGATATGAATTTGTAAGTCAGATCGCAAGGCATGCTTGACACCAAACAATGGTGAATAAAAATTTCCTTGTATAATTAGGAAATATTTTTTCCATCCAATGAATTGTATTCTATAAAAAAATTCTTTGTCCCTATTTCTCTTAGATATTATAGATATCCCTAGTGCAGATGCATGTTCAGTGCAAGCACGTTTCAATTTAGGCACATTTTAGTGCAGGCACATTGCGGTGCAGGCAGGTTCAGGGCAAGCGGGTTCAGTGCAAGCACGATCAGTGCATGCATGCACTCGATGGTAAAAACACATGTAAGAAGCAATGCAGGAATACTTGGTGCAAACATGAGCATTGGAAAGTCCATATTTATTTTTTGTAGACAAATTGACTACCCCATCAATCGACCATAGCATCTAATTATTTAAATTATGGTTAAGACTTTTCTTTGTCATTTACTAATGTAGGAAGAAATTATTTTAAGTACAAGATATTTTAGGTCATGAAGTCTTATATTTTTAATGAGTATTGAAGTACGCCTTATGTGAAATTTTGAAGCAAATGTGGGATAGTACGAAGCCATATGAAACCCAACACTTACCTCTTTTTGAAAATATTTTTCATCACCTATCAATGATGGCCTTACCTCATAATTTGACTGTGCATAACAGTTACACCGCGTTATCACTAAAACCTCTACCTCTTCAAATCATCATCGCCTACCTATGATGGACCGATTCGTGTGTAAATTAGTCCTGAAGGAATAATGATAGAGTGTGATTGGAATGAAGAGGCCAATAAGGCGATGGGCGAACGACTCCATCATCATAAAATTCTTGACAACCCCCGCGAGCTCCTCAGTGTCATATTTTTTCGACAGAGAATTGGGGTGAATTTAGAAACAGATGGCGCCTATGAAAAATGAACAGTCTTTTGTGAAGGAAATATAGCAGACAACTGAGTATCGGAATAGTCTTTCACTGTTACAAGAATCGATATTTCTCCCATTTCTGCAAAAGTTCGATGGACTCGATACAACTGTGGCATTTGAATTTGCAAATACATTTGAGGGAGGACGATCCAAGGTAGGCTCACTAGATTTTGATGTCACAGAAGAATCCATAGCTTAGGCTATGAGCTTATCGACTGCGGGAGAACAATGTTTCAAAAAGGAGAAAATTGAGCAGAAAAGATGGCATAGATTTGTGGTTGACCGGAAGCTGAAAGTCGATTAGAAGAAAGGGCTTCCGCGCAACACCATACTTGGGAAATGGCTATACCTCCTATACATACTACAAAAATTTGTTACCTGCGAGGGACGTTATTCATTAACATTCCTATACCATGTTCGTTTTTTGTTTCACTTTGAGTCAGGGAAACTCATCAATTTTCCCTATTTCTTGCTCTGAAGCTTGGAAAAAATGGCGAAAGGTGTTCAGATAGGGGAGGTGAGTCGGGTCGCATGCAAACTCTACCATCATGGGCTGATCGCGATTCTAGTTAAGAAGGATTTGGAGGTCAAAGGAATGACTTGGAAGGGATTTTTGAAGGAATTCCAGGGATGAATTATAGAGAAATCATCTGAGAAAAAGAGTGTAGGCAAGAAAAGAACATCAGAAGCTCCAACTTCACGCCCTACTAAGACAAAAAGCAAGAAAACATTGGTGCAAGCAGAGGAGTGCCCTGTCAAAGAAACTCTCTCTATAATAGGAAGAACGATCAGGAACTCGATGAAGAGAGGTACTGCCTCTTTGAGGGTGAGTCACAATCAGTCGAGCTCCCTCATTTTGTTGGATGAGTCACCACCAAATTCACTCGGAGATCATAATCTCTCGGTTCTTGTAGAGGCAGCGGCTCATACTGAGGTTAATGAAGGTCATGTAGAGAAGGAGGATGACATATCCTTGTCGGCCTTCCTTTGTACATTAAAGAAAATAAAAGTGACACTGAATTGAAGCAGAGAACTGGTAGAGGGTTAAGAAGAAGGGGCGCAGCATATTGAAACCCTCGATAATTTCGAAGTATAGGGTATTGAAACCCCTGATGAGATAGATGCACAGGGTATTGAATCCCTTGGTGAGGTGGACGTGGAAAATACTGAGATCCTTGGTGATATTGAAGTTTCAGGCATTGAAACCCTGGATGAAATTGAAATATAGAAATTGGGTGGCCAAGATAACATTGACCCCGACAATGATGGTACATGTATAAATTCAGTTGCAAAGAAGATGCTTGCATCAGATGATTTGGAAACAAAGAACAACACTCTCTATCTGAACAATCGGATAGAAGAGCTCGAGCAACGATTTCAAGACTTGGAAGCATTGAACCAAGCCATGAAGGAGTAGGATACAGTGCAGAAGCAAGGCAAAACGAAATTGACAGAAGAAGTCAAAGAGAAAAAACAACAAGTCAGGGTATGGAATTTTTGGGCCTCAAAGTGTTGTAGATGGCTTAAAAAGGTGACCCAACAGCTTAAGAAGGCTCAAGGTAAAAGAATGACAATGAAAGCAGGGTTCGGTATACAAGTCCAGGATTAAAGGAAGACTCCTTATTTTTGAATTTTTGCAATAGGTAAAGGTTGTGTGAGGACACACAACAACTTAGGGATGGGAGGATGTTGGTAGGATAAAATTCCTCATGTTTTAACCCTTTCCTACTTTAAAACCACAATCATAAAACTCTATTTCATCCTCATAAACTTCCTTATACCTACACTAGTCCAAGAATCTTGTCCTATCCCTGCACTAAATTTATATTTCATACTTAAGGTTTATAAAGTACTTAATTAATAATTTTTAATAGACTTTATTCTTTAAATATTCTTGCAACTAATTTTTCCTTCCTGAATTATTTCAATAAGAAAACTTATTAATCATCGTATCAGCATGGTCTAGTGTAGGCAGATTCCTACACAGTTGGCAGCTGACCACTCCTAAACTTCCGCGACATTGTTACCTAACGCGGGCATCTCGATCCACCTCGTCCTATTCAGTTGCGGTCATCGTGAGTTGAATTCGGAGTGGAGGATAGTCAGGGATATGATCGAAGACTGGGTCACTGGCCAACGATCATATTGATATTTTGTTATAGTCGTTGGATTATTTTGTAATGCTGGTTGTTATTTTGTTTCAGCTGAAACGCTGGAATTAGAACGATTATATGTAATTTTTTTATGGCCACAGGCCGAAAGGGTTTTATAAAGATAGATTTCAGATAGGAAATTAGAGACCTATATCCATGCTACTGTAATTCTGATAAATTTGTAATTCTGTGCTTTCACCCTCGTTTGGGCTGGATCCATACTTATGATGTATTTTTGTTGATTCGAATTAATACAAGGAGCTACACCATGTTGTTTACATTATACACTTTAATCTATTACTGATGCATCTTTGAGTTCTGAGGCTTCAAGTTACCAAAAACGGGAAAGGACCTGGTTGGCTAGGGCCCAGCCAACCAAGCTCATTTTCCCTCTCGTGCTTTTGTTCAGTTAAAGGTGTGTGTTGATTTTATTTATGCAAAGTGTGGATTGAGTTTATGATTTATTTCTTCACAAGGATTCTGGTTTTATTTCATTGATAGTCAAGTGTGATGGATCCGTGGTGTGAACATTAATTAAGTTCGATTTACTTTCATTCATTTCCTTTTTACAAATCTTAGTTTATTTTCCACCTGGAATTGTGCAAGCACATTATTCTTGCACTAGTGTTTATAATTTCTGCAACTTAGTTTTTCGATTCATTACAACAAGATTGTTTCATTCCTTTCTTTGCAAGAATCCAATTTATTTCTGCATGTGAATACTCATTAGTAAATAGAAGTCTTTTTAATACCAAGAGTTAAAATCCTAGGAATTAAAATATTCTTTGTTAACTGATGAACGAACATTGTTACGACACATCAATCTATGCCTACACTTCATATTTTTAAAAGGAAAGAATTAAAACTTAAATTTGAATAATTAAATTGAACCTTTCTGAGTTAATAAATATTAAAGGTAGATATGGTTTATTCGAGTAACTACCACAAGGATAAAATCTTGTTGTCATACTTGAGTTATTTCTTTCACTGCATTGAAGAAAGTGTGCTTTAACTTTTGAAGTTTTTTTTATTTCGAAGTTTATTTTCATTGCAAGATTCAGTTTGGTTGAAGCATTATTTTACGTATGCAAGTTATTTCAGAACTCTGATTCGCCTTTGCAATTATTTTCATAGATTAACACACCCTTTATTTTCCTGAAAGTATTGGAAAACTTGGTGTAGGAATCTTTATCCAGGTCCAGGAACAAATATCCTATTACAGGAACAGAGTGCTCGAATCTTGAAGCTTAGAGCCCCTACACAAATACATAAATCTCTAGTACAAGTTTAAAATACACTTCCCTCACATAAGTCCTATACATGTACCAGTGCAAGCATACTATAGGAGTACAGGAATAACAACTTGGTGTGGGAAGGAAAATCCTTAAGAAGGCAGATATTTCAAAGGGCCCACTTGTGAACCTGCCAACACTGATAGTGGAGATAAACATCGAATTTCGTTTCAGAAATCAAGATTGTTTACAACAAGTGTGAAAGTTCCTTTATTTGTTTTCTTCACAAAGTACTTTCTTTCGCATTCCGGCACTAGAACTTCTTTGGTGTAAATTGTTGTGTCATATTTATTTTCAATTCTGTAAGATCTTGATTTAAGAAGTAGGAATAAATAGGAAAAGTTCATATGACTTTTGGCATTTCCTGTGCTTCGTCTCTAAGTTTACGAACCCCCGGGTTGACAATTAATTGTTGAAAGGAGTTTTCTTAACTGTGATTCCTGCACCCAACATTTTGGCGGCATTTCCAGGGAGGCTGTTTAAATTGGTAAGAATTTTTCATTTTTTGCAATAGGGGTAAGTCTGCTATCATTTTTTTGCAGTGTGCTTCTATTGATTGATGGAATTTATAGGTGTTGAGTTATTTTCAATTTGCAGCATTTTATTGAGTTTTGTTTTGTCATTTTCCTGAAATGAATGCCTAAAAGGGGTAGGGGTCCGAAGCCCACTAAGGGACGAGGAAATACTGATAAATCTGAAATAAATTCTCATAGTGGGCCTTCTTTTGCAGATAGAAAGTCCAAACAAACCCAAACTCATGACGAAGGAACTGTCTACTTGGAATCTGGTAACAGTAGTCTAGGTGTGACACATCCCACAAAGGGGAAGAAGGAGACTATTAGAACTGATAGTCAACCTTCTCAGCCTGTTGAGAGTGGTTTGGAGGAACAAAAATGGTAGATCACGAGGACCATGCATAGCGAACTGGTGAAAATCAGGTAAATGAGGAACAATCCACTTTTGGATCTCCAATTGTGGATTCCAACATAGTTGTGCAAATGAAGAATATTCCACCATCAACTCTTCCTCATTTCTATGGTGTTAGTGTTAGTCTTTGCAACCTTCCTCCAGTGATCAAACATGCTCTTACAAAGTCATTTTAAGGTGTCAAGGTCAATTTTTTTCATTTCAGTGAGTCTTCAAGAAAAATTTGGTCACTAGGTATTAGGTCTAGGGTTTGCTAACACTCCTTTCAAAGTTGTCCAAAAGTCGGTCCATGTCACCATTCAGCTGAGTGTACCATCATTCAGAGGGTTTTCATCATCATGCCAGATTCCAAAGGGTCATTTTACACCTTGTTCATGCTTCAGTTGTGCCTAGGTAAGGTTCATTTCCCTCTCCTAGGGTTTTGAAGGTAATTTCTCTTGGATAGTAAAATCATCAGCAAAATTTGTATCCTAATGTTAATACACCTTCCCATATCCTTAATGTACCTTATTAAACACTTCCCATCACTGAGATCCCCCAAATTCCTCATTTTCGCACAAACCCTAGTTTCTTGCTACAACTTGGCAATTTTCTAGGCTAGGCCTGTGTTTTTCCCTTTTGGACCCCTTCCCCTCACTCGATATTTGAAATTCCACTTTCCCCTACTTCCTAACATCCCTCCCTACTTCCAAAAAGTTTCTAAAGAATTTAGAAGCCCCTTATCCCCTTCATTTCACTTCATTTCGACAAATCCCTTGTTCCACACATCGGGATGGGTTTTACTCCAATGATGTTTCTGAGAAATAAAAGATGAATTTGTGAAAACTGAGAGAGGTTTTTGTCCAAAATAGGCCAAGGAAGAAAAACCTCCATCACTTTTTACACATGTGTCATGGTTTTAGATAAATTTCAAAAATACAGTTGCCTCAGTAGAATTGATGCACCTCTGAAGTGACCTTGGGAAAATCAAGCTTTCTCCTAGCTTGGTTCGCTAAATGACTTACTTGATGAGTCAAATGATAACTAGACACAAATATATTTCCAATGAGATATCATGAGCTCAATTTGGAGTTGAGGAAGACCTTCAGAAGTTGATTGCAATAGCACTCTGCCTTGAGGTAGCCTCATTTTGCACATTTTGATCAGTCTTGGGAGATTTGATTTTTGACAAGGAAAATGAACTCCAAATTGAAAAATTCAATTGGGTTGGAAATTAGACTCAATAAGCTTTCCAACAAGATACTCGTGCCCAATTTTGACACCGGGAATACCTCCAAAAGTCTCCTGCAAAAAGGCGCTACGCATTGAGATGAATTTTGGAAATTTTGCCTTAACAAAACAGAGTTTTCTGCCCAATGCGCCGCGCCACTTGGCGCGGGCTTATGATTGGGAGCTCCTCTTGGTGAAAAATTTACACTTTTGTATTTTTCATGGAAAATTATGCATGCCTACTTATGGCCAAGATATTTTGACAAGTTTTGGGCTTCCAGAAGGGTCAAAAACACCCTAAAAATGACCTTCTGCCCCTTTTTGGACACACAGGAGGCAGTGTTGGGAGAACTAATTTTTTGAGGGGAAAATGGAAGCCAAATTCAGAAATTCCACTTGTGTTGGAAAGTAGACAGGCAGAACTTTCCAACAAGGCCGCACCACTTGGCGCACGCTTATGATTTGGAGCTCCTCTTGGTTGAAAATTTACATTTTTGGATTTGTCATGGAAAATTATGCATGCCTACTTATGGCCAAGAGATTTTGACAGGTTTTGGGCTTCCAGAAGGGTCAAAAACACCCTAAAAATGACCTTTCTTCCCCTTTTTGGACACACAAGAAGAAGTGTTGGGAGAACTCATTTTTGGAGGGGCAAATGGAAGCCAAATTCATAAATTCCACTTCTATTGGAAAGTAGACAGGTAGACCTTTCCAACAAGCCCACTGGGAGCCAATTTGGACACCAGGAAGGCCTCCAAAATCAGCTCCAAACTGCCGCGATGCATAGAGAAATCAGGCGCGGCGCATTGGGGATTTTTGCTCATTTTGGACTCAGTAACTCTGTTTTTCGCCTAGTTTTGGACATTTTGACTTTCTTACTTCCAAATGTTAAACTCATGATGTAATTAGATGTAGTTTGATGGATCTTGATGTAATTTTGTTAAATTTTTACTCACGGAGGTAGATTCATCCATCAAAAGGTGAATTGAAACTGAATGAATCAATTTCCTATCTTATAGAGGCAAGCTGTTCCACTTCCTATTTTCCAGTTCTCAGTTTAGATCTTGTTGAAACAGCTCCTAAACTTGTGAGCTCGACCCCTAGAGGCTGGGGATGAGTTTTTGGTTGCTTATATCTTGTAATTTTTCAATCATTGGCAGAGGTTGGTTGAGCATCATTGTACATTCATCTCTACAATTTGGCAAGGAAATAGACCAGGGTTTGCAGCACTCTTTGGGATTCTTGTGGTATTTTGATTTGATAATGTGTTTTTCTCTGTAAATGTAAGTCTACTGTTGTTTCATGTATACCATTTTCCTTCTTATTTCTTCTTAAGTTAAGCGAACAAGGATAAAGGTAGAATTCATTAGGATTTGCAGTGCTCTACCTAGGGTTTGTTAAATTTTCTATGTTTTCAGCTGTTTGGAGAGGATCCTTGAAGGTTTCTTTCCCTCTTCAGCCCTTTACCTTTCTCAAAAATCCTCATCTCCTTCAAATTGAAAGTGTCAAAACAAGTTCCTACCTTGCCCCATTCAGATATCTACAAAACTGCTCATTTCCCAGACCCAAAATCTGCCTTTCCCTTTGATCCAAAAAAACACCCTCAAAATCAAATCGAACTCTTTTACATATATACCTAGCCTAAAATCAGCCTTTATTCAAGTCATCTCAAGCCTCACTGATCATTTTTTGTTGAGATTGACCAGGAGAGAGCCCACTCCCGATCTGGTAGGGCTAGCTACCAGATTAAGCGTGGTTTGATGTTACCCTAGATTCTTCCTTTCTCAGCCTGAGGTAGATTTAGGCCATAACATATTGTAAGGTACATGAAGACCTAAACTCTTTTCTATTTGATTTTGATATTTTGTGTAGGAGCTATGATTATTCATCTAATGCTCAGAAATTAAAGTTGTTTCCTGTAACTCTCAAGGATGCAGCATTACGTTGGTTCATGGGACTAGGGGAAAACACTATAGCTTCTTGGGACCAGATGAAAAGAGTGTTCTTGTCAAAATATCAGGAATATTGTAAAACTAGAGATATTCAAGATGAAATCTTTACTATTGTGCAAAATGATGATGAGACCCTACAGGACTAATTAGAGAGATTCTTGTATATCCTCCAAAGGTTAAAGCAAAAATTTGATCTAAGTACCATTAGGACCTTTTTCTTACGTGGAATTACTGATGATGCTAGGAATAATTTAAATTTTTTAGGACAAGGGTATATTGCCCAAAAACCTTTTGATCAAATATGTGACTTGTCAGGAAATTCTCAAGGAATCAATATAGATCTAGTAAAGGAATTTGAAATAGAAATAAGAAAACCGAATCTACTGATGCTATGATCATTGGATTGGAGAACAAAATGGATAATATGAAAATTGAAATAATGAATACCGTTAGAAAACCAATAGACTCTTTGAAATTTCAGCAAAAACTTGTAGAGAAATGATATTCATATCTTTTTTTGTCCAAAATGTAGAAATAAACATCTTTTAAGAGAATGTCCTCTTGATGTTAAAGGAACTAATAAATGTGCAATTTGTACAGAGAACCATGCCACGGAAAAATTTTGCTTCCATACCTAGGCTGAAAGCTATATTTGAGGGAGGACAACCTGAAGTCTGTGATATTCCCAAATTTTCACATTACATTTGGAATATTAGAGCCCTTGATTTTCTTAGTGAATTAAGTAAATAAAAGGGTGGAGTGACCCACAATCCTCAATAAGAATAAATATCCACTTTGTGTGTGTGAATGTGATTAATCTAGACTAGATCTGCAAAAGAGGTAGTTGAGCAACTACTAATGTGAATGGAATTGGAGATCATGTCTCATTTAATGAGAGAGATCATGGAGGGTTGATTTAGTCAACTAAGATCTTGAAGATTCCAAACAAAGGTTCATTGAGCATTAATGATCAAGTGGTGGAGGATCATGTGCAAATGAAGCACACATGATGGAGGAGGTGTACATTGCACCTAGATTGTTTGGTTGATTTGGTCAAACAACGTTGTCCCACTTGGAGGATCTTATCCACATGAGACAGCTCAGTTGAGATTAGGGCCAAGGCTTGGGATGGCTCAATCTTTATAAAGGAGATGAAGGAAAAGGTGAAAGGCATCTTGGATTATTTTGATGTATGATCTTTTAGATATGGAATTGTCAAGTGACATTCCACTGCAATCTTGGGTTGTTTAGTAGAGATTGCAGGTGTTGTTTAGCACAATGTGTTCCCGGGTGGGAATCCCACCTCTTTATTTGAGTGATCTCTAAGGAAGAGGATTTCACTTCATTATGCATTAGACTTTAAGTGCCATTTCCCTTTTTCTACTTTCTGCAGAACATTCATATTCAGAAATTTGCAGATTTTTGAAGATCAGTTTGGAAGGTGGAAGTTGTCTTCAGTACTTCAGCTGGAGAACAAGGTGAGGGATTATTCCCATCACTTGGGCTTATAGATTAGCACTCCCAGAGCCATATTGCAGATCTAGCATCAGGCCAAAATTTATTGACCTCCTAGCAGCAGTATTCCCTTCAGGAATAACGATGCCCATATTGCAAATCTGAAAGGAGGAATGAAGTTGCTAGTACTTCAGCTAGCAATCCAGTGGAGGATCATTCCTTCACATTGCCATCAGTCTCACCATCATCTTGGAGCTTGTTGCAACATTTTTTAGTAGGCAGAAGGCCTCTCTTTCCCTCACAGTGCAGTTTCTGTTGGCAGTTGTGTTGCAGCAGCTGAAATCATCTTTGGAGGATTGAGAAGCTAGATCTAGAGCTCCTAGCTCATAGATCTGAGGAAGGGATCAACCCTTCAAGCATAGATCTGATCTGAGCACATGTTTCAACCATCGATTCTTCAAATCTAGCTTTAGATCTGTATTTCCCAGCAGATCAAGGATCAAACCCTGGGGAGGTGATTTTTCCAAAGTTGCAGATCTGGAAAATCCTTCCTGGGTTATCTTGGGAATCCATCACAATGGCCAGATCTTGAATCTTGGCATCATCAGAGCTCCAGTTTTGAGTAGATCTGCATTTCTCTTTTCAGCCTACAACTCCATGTTTATATTCTGCTGAAGAGACAACGCAGTATTTGCTGCAGAGCCTCAACAGTTACGTTGTACCTGCTTCACACATGTTTTCTAGGTGATCTTAGCTCGTCTTTTGGCTAGATCTACCTATATCTTGTACTTGTGTAACTGATTCATCTCCAATATAATAAAATGGCTCAGCTCTTTCTACATATTCTGATTTGTACTTAGATTTATTGTCTATCTTGTTGTAAGTTCTTAAATTGTGTGAAGTATTGTTGCATGTTCCAATTTTTGGATATTACAGTGGTATCAGCGCATGATCTTTGGCTCAGCTTGTGGTCACTTCATCTTTTTACATTGAAAGAAGAACAGATAGATGAGATCTATCATGGACGATGAGAAATCTGTCACTCCTTTCTTTAGATCCATGCAAGATCTCTCCAAGGAGGTCTATCAAATGAAGAAGGAAGAACAGAGAGAAGATCCAAGAAGAAGATGTGATGAGGAAAGTACTTCCTATTAGCATCAAAGAAGACCGGAGAATCCTAGATCTCCTCATAGATCCACTATCCCCACTTTCTTTGAAGAAGGTGAGAGGTATAGAAGTGAAGAAAGTAATGAAACTGAGACTTTTGAGACTCTAAGTCTATACCTTGAAGAGTACAAAGCACAGTCTAGAACTTTCAAGTAGAAGCTAACTCTCCAACAATTCTTCCAGATCAAAGAAGAAAGAGGATCTTATAGCAGCAATAGAAGAAAGAGGCATGATAGATTTTATTTTCCTACATTTGATGGATCTTCCTCAAGAAATGTCAAGGCTTGGAGTAGGGAGTTAGATTCACTTTTCAAGCTACATCTTGTGGCTAAAGAGGATGTTGTTCAAATTACAGCACTTCATCTCTTGGATGAAGAAGAAGATTGGTGGTTTGGGCACCTAGAGCATGCAAAGGTGACAAAGTATTCAGATTTCTTTCACAAGTTGAGGAAGAGGTTTGATATGGAGAGGTCACTACTTTCACCACCTGCTGCAAAAGTACTTGTATCTAGAGAAGAGACACTTGCATCTTTGCAAGGTAGTCTTGAGCTCTTGAGATATGGAGTCACATGCATGGATCAGGAGATGCATGAGGAGGAGGAGGAAGATACCAACGCTAGTACACTTAAAGAAGAGAGGCCATCACTCTTACCAGCAGTTGGAGATACTATTGTCCCAGTTGGAGGAACTCTTGTGTTCTGTCAAGAGGTTCCCACATATCAGTTGATCCAAGGTATGCATAGAATTTCAGCACATATTGTTTCAAGATCAATGCATAACCAAGGGTTAGAACAAAATTTTGATTTGAAGCAGAAACATATCACAGCGCAGAGGACCCTTGATCTAATCAAGGATGAGACTGAAAACTATCCTAGTTCATCATTGTTAAGCTGCATTCAACCCCTTGAGTTGATATGTAGAGTTTCATAAAATGGGCTTAGCATTATCCTATGTACAATGGCTGATTATGAGATTAGTATTGTGCCTTACTTTGAGATAGCATATGTATTACCCTGCAGATCTACAGCGTTGTCACTTAGTAGCTGTGATAAAGAAAGGGCTTCATCATTCCTGGAGAATTCTGGAGGTAGCTTCATTCATGAAGCAATGGAAGCAAAGATGATAAATGGTAGACATATTGAAATGAGAAACCTTTTCTCCCTTCTAGATGAACCTTTCTCAATGAGCCTCTCACTGCTCAAAGAGAAACTTCTACTTGCATTAAATCCAAAACTTCTTTGGTTTTGGAGGGCCTTTGATGGAGAGAGAATCTCATTAAGAGATCTCATTAGAGATGCATTTCAACATTTCATGAAATGCAAAGGTCTTCAACAGTTTGGGAAGGATGGCATTCTACAAAGGGAGGATGCCATGATTATGCAGTACCTCATTCATCATCCCCATGGGAGTGAATGGGTAAGGATGATAAGCAAGGGGTTGCAAAGCCACTTGCAGATTTGTATGGGCCAGCATGCTTGGTTACATTGGTTGCCATTGGGAGAATTATGTCACTCTCCAAAGGCACCTATTTTTATGATCCATGCCTTGAAAAACACATATGAAATAAAGAAGGAGGCATGGTTGCGCTAGCTGCTCTTGGGTGAGTATGGATACCACCCAATTGCTCATCATTTTATGAATCATGCCTTATTTTTCAATGATAAATTACAGCAAGGGAAGGCATGTTCATTTTGGTTTCACTTGAGAGGGTTTGGCCACCACATGATATCTCCTATGTCTATGTGTTTTGTATTGTGTAAAACTTGGCATAATGATCTCATGATGTGCATTGATGATGTTTCTTTCTATGGGGCTGATGTGACATCTCATATGTCCATTAGTATGATTTTTTTCATGATGCACATGAGGAGGAGAGAAATCAGCAAGATCTCTTGTTGCTTGGATTGCTTTTGGGGGAGTTTGGCTTGTCCATATTACATGGAGGAGATGGAGGATGGCAGAAAAGGGACTTACTCCAGTGGTTATTGTTAGGATAATATGGTTTGACATCTTTGTCTACCCATATTAATTCTTCCCTTCTTCTTTTGCATAACCTTGGAATGATGGAGTTTGGGTCCAAAAAGGCCAATAGGGCTAAGTATGAGAGAATCTCAATGCTCAATCTAATCCATGAAACATGGGATGAAGATATGTATTGTGTGATGGAGCTTTTCCTTTGTGAAGAGAACCAAATTATTGTATGCACATCATGTATTGATGATGATGTTGGATATCATATGGTTGTCACTTGGTACTTCATGATGGAAGGAGGACATCTAACTAAACCGTTGGAGGTCATTCTTTATGTTGTTAAAAAATAACTTTGGAACCAAACATACATAACCTATTGCAGCAAATGGAGGAAGCCTTCCTAATGTGGATGCCATATGGAGGGGAATAGATGGCCTTGCATCTACTTTTGGAGTTGCTTGAGGACAAGCAACATTTTGCCAGGGGGGGACTGTAATATTCCCAAATTTTCACATAACATTTGGAATATTAGAGCCCTTGATTTTCTTAATGAATTAAGTAAATAAAAGGGTGGAGGGACCCACAATCCTCAATAAGAATAAATATCCACTTTGTGTGTGTGAATGTAATTAATCTAGACTAGATCTACAAAAGAGATAGTTGAGCAACTACTAATGTGAATGAAATTGGAGATCATGTCTCATTTAATGAGAGAGATCATGGAGGGTTGATTTAGTCAACTAAGATCTTGAAGATGTCAAACAAAGGGTCATTGAGCATTAATGATCAAGTGGTGGAGGATCATGTGCAAATGAAGCACACAAGGAGGTGTACGTTGCACCTAGACTGTTTGGTTGATTTGGTCAAACAACGATGTCCCACTTGGAGGATCTTGTCCACATGAGACAGCGCAGTTGAGATTAGGGCCAAGGCTTGGGATGGATTAATATTTATAAAGGAGATGAAGGCAAAGGTGAAAGGCATCTTGGATTATTTTGATGTATGATCTTTTAGATCTGGAATTATCAAGTGACATTCCACTGCAATCTTGGGTTGTTTAGCATAGATTGCAGGTGTTGTTTAGCACAGGGTGTCCCCGGGCGAGAATCCCACCTCTTTATTTGAGTGATCTCTAAGGAAGAGGATTGTACTTCATTATACATCAGGCTTTAAGTGCCATTTCCCTTTTTCTATTTTCTGCAGAACATTCATATTCAGAAATCTGCAGATTTCTGAAGATCAGTTTGGAAGGTGGAAGTTGTCTTCAGTACTTCAGCTGGAGAACAAGGTGAGGGATTATTCCCATCACTTGGGCTTATATATCAACACTCCCAGAGCCATATTGTAGATCTAGCATCAGGCAAAAATTTATTGACCTCCTAGTAGCAGTATTCCCTTCAGGAATAACGATGTCCATATTGCAGATCTGAAAGGAGGAACGAAGTTGCTAGTACTTCAGCTAGAAATCTAGTGGAGGATCATTCCTTCACATTGCCATCAGTATCACCATCATCCTGGAGATTATTGCAGAATTTTTTAGCAGGCAGAAGGCCTCTCTTTCCCTTACAACACAGTTTCTGTTGGCAGTTGTGTTGCAGCAGCTGCAATCATCTTTGGAGGATTGAGAAGCTAGATCTAGAGCTCCTAGCTCATAGATCTGAGGAAGGAATCAACCCTTCAAGCATAGATCTGATCTGAGCACATGTTTCAGCCATCTATTATTCAGATCTATATTTCCCAGTGGATCAAGGATCAAACCTTAGGGAGGTGATTTTTCCAAAGTTGTAGATATGGAAAATCCTTCCTGGGTTATCTTGGGAATCCATCACAGTGGAAAAATATTGAATCTTGGCATCATCAGAGCTCCAGTTTTGAGTAGATCTGCATTTATCTTTTCAGCCTGCAACTCCATGTTTATATTCTGCTGAAGAGACAATGCAGTATTTGCTGCAGAGCCTCAACAGTTACGCTGTACCTGCTTCACACATGTTTTCTAGGTGATCTTAGCTCATCTTTTGGCTAGATCTACCTATATCTTGTACTTGTGTAACTGATTCATCTCCAATATAATAAAATGGCTCAGATCTTTCTGCATATTCTTATTTGTACTTAGATTTATTGTTTATCTTGCTGTAAGTTCTTAAATTGTGTGAAGTATTTTTGCATGTTCCCATTCTAGGATATTACAAAGTCGAATCATTGCATGCTATGGGAGCACGAAGAAATTGGCCTCAAGTAAGTGCATGTACGGCTCCTGAACTTTCACCGCATTTTTTTGGTTATAATGCACATCCATATTTCTATCCTAGCACTAATCACTCTCAACATTGGCATCATGGGAACCAATATCATTATGGACAACCATCCTAATCTTGGCAACAAGTATGGAGAGGGCCAAACCATTCACACTATTCCTATCCTACACTTATGCAATCATACCCACCTACATATGCACCTTACCCAATGCCACAACCGTCATTGCCCCAGCTGAGTCAGCCTATGCCACCATTACCTTTGCCTTCACCGTTTCAACCTCCTCAACTTCCTGCCCAACCCATACCAAATCCCAATAAAAAAGTGGTACAAATGATCCATTCTATGAACCTGTTTTTTCCATCCAGATATCAGTCTATGCCAGTTGGAGTCAATGATCTCCAATTGAGATCAGGGAAGATAGTAACCTCAAAAAATTAGAAGCAACCTATGGTGATTATCGAAGAGAAAGGCGAGGAGGATACTCCCGACCATTCTGTGAGAGATGTCACAATTCATCCCATCCCCATACCTTCATATCCTTTGCCATCCTCTTCAAACCAGCCTCCCTATCTAGAGAGGTTATTTGTGGAGGGGACTGACCCCATTCCTGAGTCTAGCTTTGATTTTGAGCTTAGGAATAATTTTATAAAGGTAAATTTTCTCCAAGCTATTAAAGAGATCCCCATTTGTACAAAAATCATTAGGGATATTTATCTCAAGAAGCCAGGAAGGAGAATATTGGAACCCCAAACCATTCAATTTGTTGGAAGAGCAGCACATTTTATGACAGGATGTATGCACATGGAAAAATACACTGACCTTGGAAACCCTTTTGTCTCTATTCAGATAGGTGATGCACTTGTCTCTAATGTTCTTATAGACCTGGGGCAACCATTAATTTTATGACCAAGAAAACCATGGATTGACTTGGATTGGTCCATATTCGTCCTACTCCCACCGTGCTTAATTTGGAAGACAAATATAAAATCGAGCCAGAAGGGGTGTTGGATGATGTGTTCGTTTCATTAGATTCTTGGGAATATCCCACAAATTTCATTGTGCTTCAACCAAAGAATCCTGTGGGAGGACATCCCTTGATCTTTGGATGACCATGGCTTGCTACCAATGATGCTTACATTGGATGTTGTTCTAGTGATATGTATATTTCCCATGGAGATTATAGGAAGAAGTTCACCTTATATCCACCTGCTAGATCCATCCAGAAGCTCCAAGACACTATGTGGCTAGATTATAGTTGTGACGAGGAGACTCAGTTTGTCTCTATGTTACATCATTTTGTTGAGTCCTCACAGGAGGGTGAGATACATGACTTCCTGAAAAATCTAGACAACATGCCTAATTTTGAGTCTTTGAGCCAAATTTTTAGTCTGGATTTTCAAGAAAGTCACAATTCTCAAACTCCCTCACCACCATCTCTAGAAACACCTGTGTGTACTCTTGAGACTGACCACTCTTGTTGAGATCAGTCCAAGCAAGTCTTTGCATATCATTTCAGACTTGGATCCATCCTAGCAAGAGAAAATTGTGAATTTGTTGTGAAACCATCTTGATGCCTTTGCATGGGGTTATGAAGATATGAAAGGCATCCCTCCTAAAACTTGTACTCGTCATATTTATATTCAGGATGGAGCTTGACCTATCCGACAACCCCAAAGGCATATAAACCCAGCTCTGAGAGATGTTGTAAAAGAAGAATTGCAAAAACTCTTAGATGTTGATTTTATCTATCCTATTTCTAACAGCCAGTGGGTCTCCCCATTAGTGTTAGTCCCAAAAAAATATGGAAGATGACGCATTTTCATTGACTATAGATAATTGAAAAAAGCCACTCTTAAGGATTAATTTCCCTTTCGTTTCTTCGATCAAGTGCTTGATACCATTGTTGGTAAGAAGTACTTCTCTTTTTTAGATGGCCTTAGTGGTTATAACCAGATATAGATCGCACCCAAGGATCAAGACAAAACCACCTTTACATGTCCATGGGGTAAATTTTCTTATCGAGTGCTTTCCTTTGGGCTATGTAATGCCTCAGCTACCTTTCAAAGGGAAGTCCTGGCCATTTTTGCTGACCTTGAGTGTGTGGAAATCTATATGGACGACTTTTCTGTGTTTGGTGATTCATTTCAGGAGGCCCTCAAAAATCTAGAAAAGGTTCTTATTCATTTCCAAGAAGCTCCTCTTGCCTTGAGTGTTAAAAATTTCACATTAATGTTCAAGGCAGGTGTAGTTTTTGGCCATCTTATTTCTGACAAAGGTATTCAAGTTGACCCTACAAAGATAGAAAATATTCTAAGTCTTCCTGCACCCAAAACTCAAAGGGAAGTGAGAGGTTTCCTAGGACATTCAGGCTATTATAAGAGATTCATTGAGAACTTCTCTAGGATATTTACCCCCCTTTTCCAACTTTTAGCTAAGGATAGTGAGTTTTCTTGGTCCACAACTTGCCAATAGTCCTTTGAGACATTGAAGGAAAAACTAGTACATGCATCAGTTTTGAGAGGGCCGAACTGGTCCCTGCCATTTCATATTTCCTCCAATGCTTCAGCCAATGCCATTGGCACAACCTTAGGAAAGGAAGAAGACAAACAGTCCTATGCTATCTACTTCATCAGCAAACACTTGTCACCCGTTGAACTAAACTACACAGTTACTAAGAAAGAGTTTTTAGCTGTAATTTTTTGGTTTTAATAAATTCAGACACTACATTACAGTGTATGATGTCTTTGTGCATACTGATCATTTTGAAATAAAATATTTGATGAATAAACCATTAAATAGCAGTAGAGTGACTAGGTGGTTGTTATTAGTACAGGAATTCAATATTACTGTTGTTGATAGACCAAGAAAATCTAATGTAGTAGCAGATTATCTTTAAAGATTAAATAATACTGGTGAAGTAATTCTTGTTGATGGTGATTTCCCTGATGAACATCTTTTTTCTATGTCAACGGAATCTCCATGGTTCACTAACATAGCTAACTATTTAGTCACTGGAAAGACACCACCTCACTTATATGCTCGTGAAAAGTGGAATATTATACAGAAAAGTGTTTCATATTATTGGGTTCAAGGAGACCTCTTTTACGCTGAGCCAAACCTCATTTGTAATATTCCTAAATTAGCATGCAGCTAATATAAATATTAATTTATCCTTTAAAATCTAGTTAGATGAATAAATGGGCAAGGAGGCTCATAATTTGCTTAAGTAGGAATAAAATCCCTCATAATGTGAAAAGGGATCATGTAATAACCAAATCAAGCATCCACATGTGTGAAAAAGGTCTAAAATGTGTGGACAAAGTCAAGTTTGACCAAGTCAACAAAATTTTTATATCAGGAGTGGATCCTAAATAAAGACAGCTCAATGTGAATGAAGATCAATCTAGCTAGTCAAAATGAAGACACCTTGAGTGTGAAAGGGGACAAGGCATGAAGATCCAGTCAAAGTTGATCTAGTCAAGATTGATCCAGTCAAGATAGACTAAATCAAACAACGTTGTAAATAGATGAGCAAGACTAATGGAGACAACGTAATTTTGGTGGAGGAGCCTTTGCATCGAAGCAACCTCATAATGGGGTGGGACCCTTGGTGAGGAAGCTCATCAACTATATAATGGAAGGGATGGCAACCATATGGGGCATGATTGAGATTATATTTTGTATGTGTTGTGTTTAGAATTCTTGTATTCTTTGGTTGTTTAGCTAAGTTTGTTGCACTGTTCAATGCAAGGGTTTTCTCATGCAGGGATTCCCTACTCTTTCTTGGAGATCTTGTTTAAGAAATCTAAGAGGAGCCTTCTGAGCTACATTTTCCACTATCTAGTGTTAGGCCAAGCAGTTACCTTCAGAAAAAATGTATTCCCTTCTAGAAAATATGTTATTTCTTAAGGTGTTGCAGTGGGAGGGGTTAAACCCCACTTTTATGAGCTAGTTTCCCAGGAGGAGGATCAACCTTTTTCTCAGAAAGCTAGTAAGAGAGTCTACAGCCATTTCTTTGCATGTTAAATCATTTTTATGTAGAGCTTCAGCTATACATCATGATTGTGCCATAGATCTGTAGTATTTATTTCATGTATATCATTTTTTTCAAGAAAACCTTGTCGGGTCATCTTGGGTCTATGTAAAAGAGATTAGATCTCTGTTTTTGAGAATTATTGATTAATATATGAGAAGATCTATTTGGCCTCTATATTTCTGAGTATAACCCTCATTAGACTGTGTAGTCCCTTTATGCAGTAATTTCTGTGTTGCAGTAGTCTTGGGTTTTCATCATTTTTAAGCTTTTTTTAGCATGGAAGGCCTGTTTAACTAGGAAAAAGACATTTGTTTCTGATTTCCTTTCAGATGTGGTTGATATAATGTCAGATCTAATGGATCCATGGGCTTCATTTTTCTGTTAATGCTTATATTTCTGAAAAATGTGTTTTTCATGCATGTATTTCTAAGTTTTCCCATTTGGGGATATTACATCATTATCGGAAGGTGTGTAAGAGAGTAAGAAGTGTTTTAAATCTTAAAATGTGCTCATGAATAACCTTGCAGAGGCCACTTCACTGATAAGCAGATTGCATACAAAATTTTACGAGCTGGCTATTTTTTCCCCTCCTTATTTAAGGATGCCAAACAATATGTCAAGCGATGTGATAGTTGTCAGCGGGCGGGCCAACCCAATCAAACCAATGAAATGACTTTATGTCCTCTAGTTATGTTTGAGCCTTTTGAAAAATGGGCTATTGATTTCATGGGACCAATAAATCCAACATGATCAAATAAAAAGCATATTTTGGTTTGTACAGATTTCATTACAAAATAGGTAGAGGATAAAGTTGTTTCTTTTGCTATAGAAAGAGTCATTGTTGATTTTATTTTTACTGAAATCTTTACTAGATTTGGTGTGCCTAGAGAGATTTTTTCTGAGAATGGTCCGCAGTTTATTTTTAATCTGATACATGGTGTGATGGACTAGTACAAAATTCGGCATAGGAAATCCACACCATATCACCCACAAGCAAATGGATAGGTGGAGTCCACAAACAAGGTAATTGAGTCCATCCTCACAAAGACAATGAACATGCATAGAAAGGATTGGGCTAACATATTACCAGAAGCCTTGTGGGCATACCGAATCACTTGGAGGAATAGCACGGGACATACATCATATGAGCTAGTATACGGGAAACAAGTCCTTTTTCAAATATAGTTCCAGATCAAGACCTTCAAGACTATAGTGCAGTTGGGACTAGACCTCTCTGAACCACAACAGTAGCTTCTCCTACAGCTGAATGAGTTAGATGAGTTTCGAAGGGATGCTTTTTAGCAGAACATATTGGTCCAACATTAGTGCAAAAAGTGGCATGACAAGTCCATCTAGAAGAAGCAGTTCCAACCAAGTGATTGGGTATTCCTTTACGATTCCATATTTAAAAATTTTAAAGGAAAATTCCATACATGTTGGATGGGACCTTATGAGGTGGTCAAAGTTTTTTGAAAATGGAGTGGTAGAAATCAAAACTATTCATGTATGGGATTCGGTATTCCTTGTGAATGGGCATAGATTGAAGGTATATTTTTAGCCCCTCACTAAAGGAAATTTTATGTAGCAAGTCTAACAGCAATTTGAGAAGGAGATGGTAGGTGGAAACACCAACTTATTGAAAATATGATTCTTTATTTTCCTAGAAAAAAATATAATAAAAATACAAAAAAATGACCACAAAAAAAACAAAAAGAAAAAAAAAAGAAAAATAAAATCTTGTAATTATGAAAATCAGTGGACTGACATGATTGCAGAAGGATCGACTTGAAAACCAGCATGTTGGAAGGAAGATAAAAATTTCAATAAAAATGGAATGTTGTTTTATTTTTAGATGTGTTGGTTGTCACCAAGAAGAATCAGGTTCAAATGGAACCAAGCCCTTCCCCAAGTTTGGGGTAGCTAGCACGGAAATTTTTATTCAAACAATGCTCAATTCCTGTTGCATTTACTTTTTCCAGCACCAGTGCAGGCATATTTTAAAGGTAAATTTTTCCCTTCTTCTATTTCCCGTTTCGTAATTTCCTGCTATTTTTCTTCTTATATTCCTGTAATGAACTACCCCCCTTTTTCTTCTAAGAAAACTATCCCTATCCAATTTCGTACTTCCCTCTTTTTCCCCTTGAATTTTTTCCCCCAAATTCCCTTTTTCGTTTATCCCTCTTGGTGGTTTAACTCGTACAATCCTTGCCATGATATTCCTTCCCATTCTGAAAATTACCCTTTCCCACTTCTTTTTTCCCTCATGGATCGATTTCAAGATCTGATATGAATTTGTGAGTCAGATCGAAAGGCATGCTTGACACCAAATAATGGAAAATAAAAATTTACTTGTATAATCAAACAATTTTTTTTCCATCCAATGAATTGTATTCTATCAGAATTTTTCTTTGTCCCTTTTTCTCTTCGATATTACAGAGATCCCTGGTGCAGATGCATGTTCATTGCAAGAACGTTTAAATGCAGGCACATTTTAGTGCACGCACATTATGGTGCAAGCGGGTTCAGTGCAAGCATGATCAGTGCAGGCACACACTTGATGGTAAAAACACATGCAAGATGCAATGCAGGAATATTTGGTGCAAACATAACCATTGGAAAGTCCATATTTATTTTTTGCAGACAAAATGGTTTCCCTATCAATGGACCATATCATCTAATTATTTAAATTATGGTTAAGACTTTTCTTTGTCATTTACTAATGTAGGAAGAAATTATTTTAAGTACAAGATATTTTAGGTCATGAAGTATTATCTTTTTAATGGGTACTGAATTACGCCTTATGTGAAATTATGAAGAAAATGTGGGATAGTACGAATCCATATGAAACCCAACACTTACCTCATTTTGAAAATATTTTTCATCACCTATCAATGATGGCCTTACCTCATAATCTGACCGTGCATGACCGTTACACCGTGTTATCACTAAAACATCTGCCTCTTCCAATCATCATCGCCTACCTGTACTAGACCAATTCATATGTACATTAGTCTCGAAGGAATAATGATGGAGCGTGATTGGATGGAAGAGGCCAATAAGATGGTGGGAAAATGGTTCCATTATCATAAAATTCTTGACAGCCCCCTCGAGCTCCTCAGTGTGATATTTTTTTCGACAGAGAATTGGGGTGAATTCAGAAAGAGATGGTGCCCATGAGAAATTAACCATCTTCTGTCAAGGAAATAGAGTAGACAGTTGAGTATCAGAACAGTCTCGCATTGTTGCAAGAATCAAAATTTCTCCCATTTCTACAAATGTTTGATGCATTCGATACAGCTGTGACATTGGAATTTTCAAAGACGTTTGAAGGAGGCCGAGCCAAGGTCAGCTCACTGGAGTTTAAGGTCACAGAAGAATCCATAGCTCAGGCTACGGGCTTATCGACCGTGTGAGAAAAATGTTTCAAAAAGAAGAAAATATGGCGTATATTTGTAGTCGACCGGAAGTTGAAAGTCGATTGGAAGAAGGGGATTTTGCACATCACCATACTTGGGAAATGGTGAGACCTCCTGTACATACTGGAAAAAATTCTTACCTATGAGGGACATTATTCATTAAAATTCCTATACCATATTTGTTTCATGTTGCACTTTGAGTCAGGGAAACTCATCAATTTTCCCTATTTCCTGCTTCGAAGCTTGGAAAAAATGGTGAAAGGTGTTCAGACAGGGGAGGCGATTCAGGTCGCATGCAAACTGTACCATCATGGGTTGATCGCGATTCTGGTTAAGAAGGAGCTGGAGGTCAATGGAATGACCTGGAAGGCATTTTTGAAGGAATTCCAGGGACAAAGTATAGAGAAATCGTCTGAGAAAAAGAGTGTAGGCAAGAAAAGAACATCAAAAGCTCCAACTTCGTGCCCTACTGTTGGCTTGAGGTATCCTGACCCAATTTCGGAGTTACGTTTTGCCAAAAAACCCTATACTACTATCCCTTTCGATACTGACCTACTTTTGCAGGCCAAGGTCTCACCCGAAGTAGTATGGGTGGGTGTTTGAACCAGGTTTCTACACCCTGGGAGAGAGTAGGTAATTAAAGCAGATCTCGTCGAGTTCTATCACGTTCGCACAGAAACAAGCCTATTATCAAGCCCTTAATAGTATAATCAGCATGTAAACAAAGCTACTATTATTAAATAGATCTTATCAACACCTTCGCATCCACATTCACATCAGCAATTATCACCACAAAACATCACAATCCTAGATAATTCATATATCGCAAATACAATCGCAGTTGATTAAAATAACACAGAGGTAAAACACAACCAGTTCAAATAGCATAAATATACTTCAATAGATTCTGCATTCATTAACATTCAAAACCAAGTTACAAACCCAAATCACAACCCACGCATACAGCCAGCGGGGTCCGCACACAACAAGACTGAGGATCTCCGCGCACACAGCCAGCAAGAGTCCTTACCAAAAACTACCCAAAATAGATCTCAACGGTTTGTACGTAGTATCAATCTTACTTACTTACTTACCCTTAGACTCAAATTATCCATCTATTTATATCATCATAGCCTGCGCTATCCTGTGGTCCACAAACTGTGGTTTTCGGACTCTAGGTCTATCGTTTGACCCATTACAATACATTGGGGGCTTTGACCCACCCCAAAGCCCCTGCGTAAGACCAATTACTACAAAAATATATAAAAAATGCAACATTGGAACATATAAAAACGCAACTAGGGGACCCTGTTCCAACAGGCCCCCAACACAATCTTGTGACTCGTCCTAAGTCACAGCGGCCGTGGGGTTTGCATCTTTGCCTAGAGTTGCTTAATGGCATTGACTAGAGGAGGCAACACTCCAATATACACGGTATCGTTCTGTGCAATGTCCACCAACTTCTCCGAAGTTGGGCCTTCAATGGCAGCAGTGACACTTTCCAGGGTCTGATTTAGCTGTTTGAAAGCAACATCCAAGTCCTGAGATATCTTGAGGGCTTCATTGGCCCATGGCTTGAGGTGGTCACTCAGAACCTTCTTCTTGTGACGAATCTCTTCCAGGTCATCTCTGAGCGCATGGCTGGCTCACAGACGTGCCAGGCATTGAGCGAGGATCAGAGTGGGCATTGTAGCTTCCAGTTTCTCGAACTCTTCTTCCTTCTAGTGCAGTTCTTGAGTAAATTCTCGCAAGAGAGGGTTTCACTGCACCTTGGACCATAGCTTCATATATGTCTCAAGTAATTTGGCTCCCTGAGTGATTTGAGTTGTAATGGTGTTCGTAGCTTCCGTGACCAGTGCATCTCTCTGGGTGCGTACCTCAGGAGGATTTTCCAACTGTAACTTAGCTTGTAACGCATCAATCTATGGCTCCATCTCAGTTTTAACATTCTGGATCTTGGTCCGAGAAGATTTCAGGGCTGCAATGAGTCCCTCAATATTGGCCTGGGGGGTGGTAGAGGCCGGAATATATTCTATCACATCTACGTAGAGTCTGATGATCAAACACTCCAACTCGGTCTGCTGCACAGTGGCAAGGATGCATGCGGCCTGTACTTGGGACACCTCAGTAGTCTTTTCAACGATTGTTTTCTCGGTTGTACTTAGCTACTGTTGCACCCAACGGTCTCTGTGCTAGATTTCCTCAAAGAGGGAAGTGTGGAGAACCTGTAGCGGCTTGTGCAGAAGTCACGCCAAGTCCAGATGTAATTTTATGCAGGCCTGGACTTGCGCACATAAAGCAGGCGGATTGAGAGTGATTGCTACACCTAGCAGGGGGTAGAGGCCGCTCTTAGTTGTGGAGATCAACTCAGTGGTGGTTGCTAGAAGCAGCCTCACTTGAACCAAACTCGTCTCCAAGGTATCAGCCTTGAGCTGAAGAGCTTGGAGCTCAAACTGTAATGCAGATACTACAGCCTTCTGCTTATCTTCCAAGGCAAGCCATCTGTCTTCTGAAGCGAGGGTGACCGCATCTGCGATTTTCTCCAAATCTTCCTCGGTTAAGGTAACCTCAGTCTCCCTACCGGGACTCGTAGCCCATTGTTTCATTCACTGGCCCTTCAGAGGTTCAGTTTTCCATTTCGTACCACGCGAGGAACTAGTACCATACGTATCCAGACCCTCAATCTCCATGTCTTGCTGTGATTCGTGCTCCACGCCCTGCACTGTGTTTGGGGGAACCTTTGGCCCGGTGGAGCCTTCTATGCCACGGCCTTCCAAATTATTGGCAGTAACAGGTGGGGTGGGGTCTTCGGGACTGTGCTTGTACCAACAGTGTTAGTCGCGGCTGATTTGAATCCCAATCTCTAGTGTGGTGGCCAAGTAGCGATGAGCCGATCGATTTCCTCATCGGCGACCATGGAAGGCAGCGACATCCAAGCTGGATCCTTATGGCCCTGAATCTGTACTTTGTGCATCGTGACCTGGAACACTGCGATGCTCTTGTATTTTTCATAGACAGTCGGTGACAAGTGTGACTGGGAGAGAATTGCTGTTATGAGCACGCTCTGAAATAGCACCCAAAATACTTTGATTTCCTTAATATGTTGCTCATATTTTGAGTCCCATAAGTTCGAGTATCGTGCCCCTTCACACATGTCTGGTTCAAGCTCAGACAGGACTGATCCTTCAGGGGCTTCCCATGCAACCAATGGAATTAAGAGAAAAAACCAAGAGTAGCAGAACACCCTCCCGTGATCCTAGGCCTCTCGCATGTTTTCCAGAAACTCATTGTAGAGGAACTGTGGCCAGTTAAAGCAGACCCCTTTTTCGTATTCTCTCGTAAGTTGAATCACATAGGCGGGGATAGTCGTGGCCTAGCACCTGCGCATCATTTTGCAAGCTAGCAGCAAGGTACCCATTTGCACTCCAGGGTCTTCAATGTTGTTGATTATGAACCCTCTAGTGTTGCGCTCAACATGGTAGTCTTCACGCACCTTTTCGGTGATCTTTTTCTCATACTTTTTGCTGACGCGTTCCATGGGATTCGGCCCCTCCATGGGGAGACCAGTAATGTGGGGAATTAGGGCGACATCAAGGGGAATGCGGTACTGGATCCACAAGTTACCATCATGGATCAAGGCTAACAAATGTCGTGCAACTTGATCAGTTACATTGTATCGGCCAAAGTGAGGTATCCACAACAAGTTTAATAATCCATATTTTTCCAACCCACGCGCCCACAGCATTGTTATGACCCTTAGCACATCGTCCTCCAGTACACTTTCAAGGTACAGCTCAGGTGCCAATTCTGGGAAGGCCTCTAGGTTGGCAAGGTCGTGATCGTCAAACTTAATTGAGGAGAGCTTGCAATATGCTTCTCCAATTATGGGGACTTCACCCGGAATTAGCAGCATTTTCATATAGGAAGGCAGACCCTCGAGATTCTTAGGCGTGCACACCGAGGGAATTCGGGGTCAAACATAGAGTGGTAGCCAATTGATTGGGGAAGCGATCCGAGCTTCTTCCTGTGCAGACAGAGGTCGCTTTGTCGGGTTAGGCGATCGTGCCTTAGGCATCGTTCGAGGAGATTGCATGTTTTGGGGGGAAGTGCGCGGCTTCCCCCCAGCCCATTTTGTGGCCCTCCGCTGCCCTTTCTCCTGGACTTTCCCTTTACTCTTATTTTTCTCCACCTGCTTCCCCTTGGCTGGTGTGGACATGACTTCTTCGACTTCAGGGGTGACCTCCAATACTTCATCGGATGCTCGCTCAGTAGAGGCCACGGTCTATGATGATTCAGCGGGATTGGTCACAGTCATTCTCACTCGGAAGACGAACTCGAGGTTACTACTATCAGAAGGGGCAACATGCCCAGACATGAAAAAAGCACAATAGTTACGACAATTCACAAGGCACAATATTTTTAGGACTTGTGGAACCCAATTCGGAGCTGCCCTCCTCCATTTATAGCATTGAAGAGTGATAAACAATCGAATGAAACTTAGCTAAAACTTACCATCAAGGAAACGGTAAAAAATCTTCGGAAATCTCCACATTAATTGCCTACTTCCCGCTCCTTCCAACGGTAAAGTTGGCTTTTTACCCATTGGTACTATTCCAATGGTTATTTTTCACAGCTATGTATTACCCTGCACTCCTAGCGCACCTCCCTGAGCTTCCTGACCTGCGGTCGACCCCTGCGCTCCCAACGCACATCCCTGGGCTTCCTAACCTGCGACCGACCCCTGTACGTATAGCAGGCCTACCTATGCTTTTCCTCATGCCTACGCTTATTCCTTCCAATACAGCTACTCCGACCATATAGTCATTTGATCTGGTATGGTTTGAGACGGTTTCCATTAACATATCCTGATACAAGATCACCGCGCAATGTAGCTAACCGGACAACTCCTCCGTTAGTGATTTCCTTTACCATATAGGGGCCTAGCCAGTGCTGACGGAACTTCCCCGGGTGTTTTGCAAACTGGCTATCGTATAGCAGGACCAATTTTCCTTCTAAAAATACCTTCTTTCGAATATGTCTATCATGTCATGATTTTTCCCGGGCCTTCTAAACTTGTTGATGAAAGTTAGCAATGAATTGATCTTCCTCGAAGGCGACTAGCTGCGCTAAGCGTTCCTCCATGATATCGGGCTCTGCCATGTTCGTAAAGGTTGTGATGCACAAGCTAGGAATTATATACTCCATGGGCATAATGGCCTCCTTTCCATAAACCCTTTGGAATGGTGTTTTCCCAGTAAATTTCTTGCACGTGGTCCGATAGACCCATAGGATCGACGGGATGCGCATGTCCCAGTCGCTTCGATTGACATTACAGATCTTGGTCAACGCTTGTTCCAGAATTTTATTAAAATCTTCCATGGTTCCATTTGTCTGTGGGTGATATGGGGTACTTTTTGCATGGTGGATTCGAAATTCTGTAGTCAAAGCTTGTATTGTTTCATTAACGAAATGTGTACCTCTATCGCTCATCGAGATCTTCGGAAAGCCAAACCTGGTTAGAATATGCTCAAAAATAAAGTGCGTAGCAGTATCTACAGTACAATCCTTCACAGCTTGCGCTTCGGCCTATCTAGTTACATAATCAGTCGCAGTGATGATGTAGCAAGCACCTGTCTTCTTCCTTCGTGGGTTGATGGGCCCAACGAAGTATATGGCCAATTTTTCAAACGCTTGCAGGGCCATTTGTGGTTGCAAGGGAATTTTTTCTCTGCGCGACAGTCTTCCTGTCCTTTGGCATGTGTCGCATTCTTTGCAATAGTCATAAGAGTCACTATGCAGTGTGGGCCACCACAACCCAGCTCTTAAGTTCTTTTGCGTCGTCATTTTCCTTGCGTAGTGACCTCCTACTATGCCTCCATGGGCTTCTACTAAAATGGCTGATCTTTCATGCTCCAGAACGTACCTTCGCAGTACCTCATCAACTCCCAACTTATACAAGTGGCCCACGATGATGGTAAAGTCTGTTACACGAGTTACTAGCTTTTTTCTCTGTTGCACCGAATAGTCTGCAGGTGCCATCCCCGTAGTTAAGAATTGAATGATATCGGCAAAGTCTGCATCAACCACCTTAATAGAAAATATATGCGCATCAAGAAATCCTTCCTTTATTTTTTTCGGTTCTTCACCACTCTCAATTCGGGACAAGTGGTATGTTCCAGCATTTATTTTTCCTGGCTTCAGAATGATCTCAAAATCATATTCTTGGAATAGCAGTAACCATCGGCAAATCTTCCCCTCCAACACAGGCTTATTAATTAGGTACTTCAAGGTTGAGTGATCTGTGAACATCTTGAAGTGCCCTCCCAGCAGATAATGCCAGTATTTCTGCAGGGAATACACCATTTCCAGCCCCTCACGTTTAGTAGTGGAGTAGTTGCGCTTTGCGCTAGAGATTTTTCTACTAGCAAACGCAACCGGGTGGTCAATGTCCCCCTCCCTAGGCTATGGAAGGACAGCTCACAAGGCGATCCCTGAAGCATCCACATGGACATGAAAAACCTTTGCCTAGTCAGGAAATATGAGGATAGGTGCAGAGACCATATTTTCCTTGAGTAGCTCAAAACTTTTCTAACACTCTGTGTTCCAAAAAAACGAACATCCTTCTTTAGTAACTTCTCCATAGGTGTCGTGATCAATGTGTACCCTTGAATAAACTTCCTATAGTAGCCCATGTGCCCGAGGATGGAGCGCAACTGTTTCTCAGTTGTAGGTACTGCCAAGTTGATGATAACTGCTACCTTGGTGGGGTCAACCATCAGTCCCTGCCGACAGACTATGTGGCCTAACAAGATCTCGAAAGGTATGCAGAATATACACTTCTTAATATTTAGGGAAATCTGGTGCTTCCTATAGGCATCCAACATCATGCATAGGTTCGAGACGTGCTTCTTTACTACTCCAAATAATTTCCAATCATAAAAAAATATACCTCCAGGAACTTGTGAATCAACTCCTTGAATACTGCAACCACTACCCGCGAAAAGATGGCAAGGCATTTTTTAGCCCAAATGGCATGATGGTGTACTAGAAGGATCCCCATTCGGTGGTGAACGTAGTTTTGTTGTGATCTTCCGATGCGATCCTGATCTGATGGTAGCCCGAAAACCTGTCAGTGAATGAGTATGCTTCCTGCCCTCCCACACTATCGAGAATTTCATCATAGAATGGCGTAGGGAAGGGATCATGTACGCAGGCATCATTCAGTTTGCGCAGGTCAACACAGATTCTTATTTCTCCTTTTGTCTTTTTCTCTTGAACCACCATAGGGCTTACCCAATCTGACTGTTCTAATGGTTCGATGATACCTGGGGCTAGCATTTTTTCAATTTCTTCCCCGACTTTCTTCTTATACTTGGGGTTCAAGCGGTAAGGTCGCTGCTTGACAGGGCGCGCATCCAGTTTTAAAGTGATGCGCATGACCCCCAGGTCCCCTGTAATAACCTTGAGTTCTGAGAATTTTGTAGGAAATAGGTCTTGGTACTCCGTGAGAAGCTCTACAACTTTCCCAATGGTATCATCATCCCAGTAGTCCCCAATCTTAGCTAGCTTAGGTTGTTCTTATGTTCCAATGTTGACTTCCCTTAGCTTAAGAGGCTTGGTCACATCGACGGTCTGCAGTGGGGGTCCAGCAACTGCGCGTTCACCCTTCGATTCTGGGATAGTGATATTTCACGAGTCTTTGTCACATTCCTCCATTGATATATTGCGGCAGTTAGCACTATCCTACATCTACGTATCCCAAGTTGGTGCCCCATACTCCACATTAGGGCATGATTCATCAAATACTAGGGCATCTATGTCCTGCAGGGCTTCGTCTAATTCCTTAGTTCCGCCTATCAATCCGAACGTCCCCAAAAAATTGTCTCTCAGGGTCTCCCAGTGGCGGGTACGCTGATGTAGCTCTACATCCAAATACCATGCGGTGGGGATTGGACCCAAGGCATGAATGAACAGGTGGACCCATTCGTCCCCGATCCTTTCGCACCACACCTCCATCCATGCGGCCAAGTGCTTGCGTGGGTCCCCTTGGCCAAGGAAATTCTCCACGCGTAGGTGAACTGGAGATTCAAACCGTAGGATCATCATCATGCGACATTCCTCCCAATCCTGGAACATCCCCTTATGAGTTTCCCACCACCGCGCAAGGGTCGCATGCACGGATAGGTTAAGCACCCACATTCTTCTCTCCCTTGGGACTTTTGATTCAAATGCTCTAAGAAAATCCCTAATACAACCAGAACCATCAAAGTAAGGCAACTCTCTTACCTTTGAGGAGATACACCAGAAGCTCTAATTCGTGATCCTAAGACATTGTAGTGCAGACACATCATGTAACCGATTCTACCAATTTTCGATCTCCCCATCGGAATCAAAGTGTAATTCACTCTCTTTTTCCTAGCAAATCACACCATCAGTCGTAGGATTAATCCAATCCTCATCTCGGGTAGTTAGTTTATAGATATGATCAATGCCATCTTCTTCACGCATAGGTTATGTATATCGTTCTCCTTCCACTGGGTCTAGAGGGACTATTACTCTCATACCCTCATTCTCGAAAACCATGCTCCTTTTCTTCAAGTTGATAATGCCTCCCATGTCTATAGCCCAATCTAATCCCAAGAGCACAGGATAAGGGTCCGCATCTTCCACAATTTGAATTACCTCAAAATCCGTGTATACCTTAACCCCTGCGATATCTACCATAATCTTTGATAGTCTCCCCAACTATATGATCTTATGTTGGTTAGCCACGCGCAGCTGTATAGTAGACCATTCCAGCTTAGGTTCTCCCATCCTCTGCCACACCTGTTTGGACAGGAAATTCGCATAGGATCCCAGATCTAGGATGACCTGATCCATTTCATAATTGCCAATCTGCGTCGTTAGCCACATTTCCTGACCAGTGCGTTTCTTATGTTTGTAAAGTTTGTGAACATATTTAACTTATGTTGGAGCGTCAGTTTTTTTCTGCACATCTTTCTATCAGTGCTTGAATATTTTATACTTCCTTCTGGCTACGTAGCAACTTCATACATGCTTGTAGGAATGGCTTAACTTTTTCGTCCACTTTTAGGTTTGCTGGAGCCTTCGAAATAGATGCCTCATCCTTGGTAAATTCTTTGCGAGCTTCTATGAAGGTTTGATTCTCCTTCTGTAGGTCCAAGTTTTCCTTTTTGATAGCATCTTTTCGGATAAGAGGTTCAGTTGCATCTCTTTCCTCAGCTCCTCTAGTAGCCATGCCACTGCGCATTATGACATTAATACTGGGTCCCTCATCACATGGTTTTGCCTTAACCCTTTGCACATTCTGTGTTGGCATCTGTTGTTTTTCCTGCATTTTTTCTATCAGGACTGGACAATCTTCGATCACATGATCCAATTGTCTACAATATCTGAAATATTGTCATGCAGGGTTCGGACAGTCCCTTATGAAGTGCCCTACTTCTCCATAATTGTAACAGATCAATTTTCCTCTTCCCTGACCTACGCTTCCACCTCTTCCCCCCCTGACCTCTGGCAGGGGAGCCTCCTCATCCCAAGGGAGATAGTGGTGAATAAGGGTCAGCCTATACCCTATACAGGTTTCCTCGGTTTATCATTAAGTCATATGTCTGGTAGTTGTGTTCGTCATGTCCCACAAATGAGCAGAATTGACACCATTGTTGCTTCAACTCTGGGACATAGGCACCAAGATGGGGCATTGGTTGGTATCATGTAGTCCAGCTACGCAATAGTCAGCACACCATAACGTGGGACCGCTTGGTCCCGCAACCTCTTTAAGGTGCAATGGGTTGGGCCCCCCAGCCTGTATATAGTCCATCAGTAGAGGGCACTAATCCTTGGTGTGGCCTAACACCCTGCATCTTATGCACCATACGTCTGGGCTAGCTTCTTTTCCTTTCTCTTTCTGAAAATTATGGATTTCGAGGTGCATTTCCTCCAGCTTTCCCTAGATCTGTTGTACCCCAAACTAGGCATTGTATCTTGGCGCAAATTCTAGCTTCATAGTAATCTCCAAGGATTTCTCTTGCATCTCAATTTCTTGTTGACCCATAGGTCTGCGCAGGTGAGGTAATAGCATGGCGATGAACCATTCCTTGGGTTTTCTATAATCATACTGAAATTCCCCATCTGATAACCTTCTTTAGCTGCTGATCAACCTCCCATACTGACTCAGTGGGTCCTTGTCTAAAGTCTTTCAAGTCAACCACCAGTTGAGCGTATGACTTAGGCTTCCGAGTCTGTTGTTTTAAATCACCCTTAATCTCTTGAATGGATGGATCTGCATGCTAGCCTACATACCCCATGTACCAATCCAGGGCCCTTACCTCAAAGGCGAGGGATAGTTGCGCCCTTTTTACAGCATCGCTAGCCACATTTTGCGTAGTCCATACTGATTCCGCTATGAACCAAAATCGGTCCATATCTTCGTCTCCTACACCCTTGAAGGTGGGAAACTTCATGTCTGTGGCCATATCTTCTTCCAGTAGTGGCAGAGGTGTAGGGGAGTTCTTGCCCTTATGCTGACTCGAAGATGGTGTAGTTGGAGGACTGGTTCTTGCATGCGCAGCCGGTTCTCTTAATGGGCTGTAGATAGATCTATCCCCTTCTCAGTTGACTCGGTAGTACTCACCACTTCATTTTGTACTCTCACTCTGATCAGAGGTCATTCATTTGGTGTGGTTGCACAAAATTCCCTTTTCGCACAGTAATATTTTAATTAGTAGTGGCAATGTTTGCAAGAACTTACCTCGGAATCCTTTGAAGAACCTCTACTCCGCCTCAGAGTAGGACACAAACTGATCGACTACGAACTCTGTTACAACTTTATAGCACACTATCCACCCAATGATCCACAGTTCAGGTGATTGTGTTTTCAGCCTTCTCTATCAATTCTGAAGTCCACTGCATAACCGGATTGTCTTTCTGACACGTCTGGAATTCTATTAGCCTCGCTAGCCACTCCTAGAGCTCGTGCACAAAAGTTACAAAGAAAATTTCATATACTTCGGTGAAAATATTTTTTTTCTTCCACCTCTCAGCTGTTAGTTTCGTGCTGCGATTCTCCTTTACAGAAAATTCCTGAATCTGTCTTTCGAACCAGTCTTCGATCTCCAATTTCTCACGTCTTCAATGGCCTCGTGGCATTACCCAATCTCTCTCTCAAAATGCTACTGGTCTCAGAAATGGAACCATTTGTTGGCTTAAGGGGTCCTAACCTAATTTCATAGTTAATTTTTTCCAACAAACCCCTATACTATTGGCCCTTTCGACAATGACCTACTTTCGCAGGCCAAGGTCTCACCCAAAGTAGTATGGGTGGGTGCTGGAACTAGGTTTCCGCACCCTGGGAGAGAGTAGGTAATTAAAGCAGATATTGTCAAGTTCTATCAGGTTCGCACAGATACAAGCCTATTATCGATCCCTTAACAGTATAATTAGCATGTAAACAAAGCTACTATTATTAAATAGATATGATTAACACCTTCACATCCACATGCGCATCAGCAATTATCACCACAGAACATCACAATCGTAGCTAATTCATATATCGCAAATAAAATTGCAGCTTCTTCAAATAACACAGAGGTAAAACACAACCAATTCAGATATCATAAAGATACTTCAATAGATTCATCATTCATTAACATTCAAAACCAAGTTACAAACCCAAATCACATCCCACACACAACTAGCGGGGTTCGCACACTGCAGGACTGAGGATCTCCACACACACAACCAGCAGGAATCCTTACCCAAAACAAATCTCAACAGTTCATACGTAGCATCAATATTACTTACTTACTTACCCTTAGACTCAAACTATCCATCTATTTATATCATCATAGCCTGCGCTATCCTGTGGTCGGCAAACCGTGGTTTGCGAACTCTAGGTCTACCCTTTGACCCATTATAATACATTGGGGGCTTTGACCCACCCCAAAGCCCCTGCACAAGACCAATTAATACAAAAATTTATCAAAACCGCAGCATTGGAACATATCAAAACACAGGGGACCCTGTTCCAACACCTACCAAGACAAAAATCAAAAAACACCGGTGCAAGTAGAGGAGTGCCCTATCAAAGAACCTCTGTCTGCAGTAATAATAATGACCAAGAACTCAATGAAGAGAGGTATTAGCTCTTTGAGGGCGAGTCACAATCAGTTGATCTCCCTGATTTTGTTGGATGAGTCACCACTGGCTTCACCCGAAGATCATAATCTCTTGGTTCTTGCAGAGGCAGCAGATCATACTGAGGTTAATTAAGGTCATGCATAGAAGGAGGATGACATACTCTTTTCGGCCTTCCTTCATACATTAAAGAAAATAAAAGTGATACTGAGTGCAAGTAGAGAACCAGGAGAGGGTCAAGAAGAAAAGGTACAGCATATTGAAACCCTCGATATTTTTGAAGTACAAGGTACTAAAACCTCTAATGAGATAGATGCGCAGGGTATTGAAGCCCTTAGTGAGATGGACATGGAAAATACTGAGATCCTTGGTGATATTGAAGTTCTAGACACTGAAACCTCAGACGAAATTGAAATACAGAAACTGGGTGGCCAAGATAACATTGACCCCGAAGATGATGGTACATGTTTAGAGTTAGTTGCAGAGAAGATGCTTGCACTAGATGAGTTGGAAATAGAGAAAAACACCCTCTATATGAACAATCGAATAGAAGAGCTCGAGCAGCAATTTCATGACTTGGAAGCATTGAATCGAGCCATGAAGGAGCAGGATACAGTGTAGAAGCAAGGCAAAACATAATTGTCAAAAGAATTCAAAGAGAAAAATGACAAGTCAGGGTATAGAAGTTTTGGGCCTAAAATTGTTATAAACAACTTTAAAAGGTGACTCAACAACTTAATAAGGCTCAAGGTAAAAGAATGAAGATAGTGAAAGCAGGGTTCAGTATATAACTCCAAGATTAAAGGAAGACTCCTTATTTTTGAATTTTTGCAAGAGGTAAAGGTTGTGTGAGGACACACAATAGCTTAGGGAATGCAGGATGTTGGTAGGATAAAATGCCTCATTTTTTAACCCTTTCCTACTTTAAAACCACAATCATAAACCTTTGTTTCATCCTCATAAACTTATTTATACCTGCACTAGTCCACGAATCTTGTCCTATCCCTACACTAGTTTTATATTTCATACTTAAGGTTTAATAAGTACTTTAATCATTTTTAATAGAATTTATGCTTTAAATATTCTTGCAACTAATGTTTACTTCCTAAATTATTTCGATAAGAAAACATATTAATCATCTTATCAGCATGGTCTAGTGCAGGCAAATTCCTGCACCGTTGGCAGCTGACTGCTCCTAAACTTTTGCGATTACTCATTACCTAAATTGGGCATCTCGCTCCACCTCATCTTGTTCACTTGCGGTCATCATGAGTTGAATTCGGAGTGGAGGATAGTCAAGGATATGATCGAAGATTGGGTCACCGACCAATTATTAGATTGGAATTTTGTTATAGCTGCTGGCTTATTTTGTAATGCTGGTTTTTATTTTGTTTCAGCCGAAAGGCTGGAATTAGAAAGATTGTATGTAATTTTTTTATGGCCATAGGTCGAAATGGTTGTATAAATATAGATTTCAGACAGGAAATTAAAGAGCGATAGCCATGCTACTGTAATTCTGGTAAATTTTTAATTTTGTGTTGTCACCCTCGTTTTGGGTTGGATCCATACTTTTGATGTATTTTTGCTGATTCAAATTAATATAAGGAGCTACGCCATTTTGTTTACATTTTGCGCTTTAATTTGTACTGATGTGTCTTTGAGTGTTGAAGCTTCAAGTTTCCTAAAATAGGAAACAAGCTGGTTCGCTAGGGCCCAACCAACCCAGCTCATTTGCCCTCTCGTGCTTTCGTTCAATTAAAGGTGTGTGTTGATTTTATTTATAAAAAGTGTGGATTGAGTTTATGATTTATTTATTCATAATAATTTTGTTTTTATTTCACTGGCAGTCAAGTGTGATGGATTCATGGTGTGAACATTAATTAAGTTTGATTTAGTTTCAGTCATTTCCTTTTTATGAATCTTAGTTTATTTTCCGCGTGGAATTGTGCAAGCACGTTATTCATGCACTAGTGCATTTATAATTTCTGCAACTTTCCTTTTTGGTTCATTACAACAATATTGTTTCATTCCTTTTTTTCGTAAGAATTCGATTTATTTCTGCAAGTGAATGTTCATTAGTAAATAGAATTCTTTTTAATACCAAGAGATAAAATCCTAGGAATTAAAGGATGCATTGTTAACTGATGAACGAACGTTGTTACGACACATCGATCTATGCCTACACTTCATATTTTTAAAAGGAAAGAATTAAAACTTAAATTTGAATAATTAAAGTGAACCTTTCTGAGTCAACAAAGATTAAAGGCATATTTGGTTTATTTGAGTAACTACCACAGGGATAAAAGCCTGTTGTCATACTTGAGTTATTTATTTAACTACATTGAAGAAAGTGTGCTTTAATTTTTGATTTTTTTTTTAATTCAAATTTTATTCTTATTGAAAGATTCAGTTTGGTTTAAGCATTCTTTTGCGTGTGCAAGTTATTTTAGAACTCTAATTTGCCTTTGCAATTCTTTTAATAGATTAGCACACACTTTATTTTCCCTAAAGTAATTAGAAAACTTAGTGTAGGAATCTATGTTCCGATCCAGGAACCAATATCCTATTACAGGAACAGAGTGCTTGAATCTTGAAGCTTAGAGCCCCTACATAAAGACATAAATCTCTAGTGCAAGTGTAAAATACACTTTCTACACATAAGTCTCGTACTTGTACTAGTGCAAGCATATTGCAGGAGTACAGGAATAACAGCTTGGTGCAGGAAGGAAAATCCTTAAGAAGGCAGATCTTTCCAAGGGCCCACTTGTGAACCTGCCAACACCCATACTGGAGATAAACATATAATTTCATTTGAGAAATCAAGATTTTTTACAGAAAGTGTGAAAGTTATTTTATTTGGTTTCTTCACAAAGTACTTTCTTTCACATTCCAGCACTAGAAATTATTTGGTGTAAATTGTTGTGTGATATTTATTTTCAATTCTGCAAGATCTTTATTTAGGAAGTAGGAATATATAGGAAACGTTCATACCACTTCTGGCAGTTCCCGTGCTTTGTCTCTAAGTTTACGAACCTTCGGGTTGACAATTAAGTGTTGAAATGAGTTTGCTTAACTGTGATTCCCGCACCCAACACGGACTCTTCCAAGTGTATAAATAACATAGATAAACCTTTTATTAATAATTTGTTCTGGAAATTATACTTTGATGGATCAAAATCTAGTGAAAGTGCAGGAGCTGGTTCTATATTAATCAATCTGAAAGGTGAAAAGACAATGCTTGCATGCAAACTTGAATTTGAATGCACTAATAACACTACATAATATGAGGCATTATTCCAAGGCTTATACAAAGTAATTTACCTTGGTGTCAAATTTCTCTGGGTATATGGTGATTCTGAAATAATTTTCAAACAGGTAAGAAATACCATACATTGTGTTTCTGGTCATCTTAAACATTACCAGTCATTAGTAAAATCTCTTACCTCTCATTTTTTAGCATTCAATATCTCGTCTATTCCAAGAATCAGAATGCAAGTGCAGACCTTCTAGCTAATTTAGCATCCAGACTTATTCCTTCGGAATATTATAGTCCAGATGGATTTTCTATAGAGTTGATTTTTTACCCATCTATTCCTGATAATATCACTAATTGGAGAGTATTCAATGATGATGATGACGTTATAACTTTTCTTACATCAGAAGGATCATACGATGATCAATTAATTGATGAACATGAACCTGAAAGGAAATTTAAATAGAAACCTGAATAAAATTCCATACCTAAGTCTATGGTTAAGCTTGAATATCTTTACGATCTCAAAGATAAATTCAAAAAGGTTACCAATTCAAAGCTGCAAAGTTCAACTTTGAGGTTTGAACTAGTAAATCTTGGCATAGATATTAATCCTTAGAACATTAACTTAGGACTCGGTCTTTCCTCTAATTAAATATTAGCCTTTATTCACTTACTGAAGAAATACAAGAATTTCTTCGCATGGAAATATGAAGATCTCAAAACTTATGATACTTCCATCATCCAACATACTATCCCAATGATATCCACTAAAAATCCTATACAACAAAAGTTAAGGAAAATTCACTCTGATCTTGAAAGTCAAATCAAAAGTGAACTCAACAAACTCCTTAAGGCCAAGATTATCTCCCATGTTAGGCATTCAAAGCAGGTCTCAAATTTAGTACATGTTAGGAAAAATAATGGCGATATATGTATTTGTATTGATTTTAGTAACTTAAAAGACAATTTCCCATTACCACCGATGGAACAAATTTTGCAAACAATCGCTGGTTCTGAACTAATGTCTTTCCTTGATGGATTTTCAGGTTACAATCAAGTATTGGTTAATCCTGAAGATAGATTAAAGACTACATTTAGAACTAATTGGGGCACTTACGCCTATCATAAAATGCCCTTTGGTCTAATCAATGCAGGAGCAACTTTTCAAAGAGAAATGGACATTTCTTTTAGAGGATTGATAAATAAAAATGTGGTTGTATATTTAGATGATATAACCATTTACTCCAAGAAAATAAGCGACCACTATCATGATCTTAAGCAGATCCTTGAACGTTGTTTGAAATATGGTATTTCTTTAAATCCCAACAAGTCTTATTTCACTTTAAGTGAAGGTAAAATTTTAGGATTTATTGTCTCAAAAGAAGGAATTTTCATATATCCAGAAAGGATAAAGACAATTTCTGAACTCTCTCATCTCCATAACAAGAAATCCATTCTGTCATTTTTAGGACAGATAAATTTTGTCAAGATATTTGTTCCAAATTTTTCACAAATTGTTTTACCATTGCAAGTAATGATTAAGAAAAATGGACTCTTCAAATAGGGACATAATGAAAGAGAATATTTTGATCTAATAAATAAATCCATCATCAATTCTCCTTCTCTGAATACCCCATATTTTTCTGATCGTTTCATTTTATATACTTTTGCATCTAAAACATCTTATGCTGTTGTGTTAAGACAAATCAATGATCAAAATATTGAAGCACCCATTTCTTTCTTTAGTTCAAATCTTCAAGGTGTTGAACTAAATTATTCAAAAGTGGAAAAACAAGCATTTGTTGTTTACAAATATTTAAATTAATTTAGACCTTTTCTATTTAAAACACACACCAAGGTAATAGTTCTATTTTTGGCAGTAAGGGAACTACTCATTCAAAAGGAACTAGGAGAAAAGAGAGAAAATTGGGTAAATTATCTGCAGGAAAATGACATTGAAATAAGACCAGCCAAAATCATCAGAGGGAAATGTCTCTGCAGATTACTATATGGAGCATCCAACATATCAGACAATGAAGAGTCAGGTGACAATGTACACATTGCTGAGGTAAGCTTGAATGACTCTGAATCATAGCATACTGATTTAATATTTTCTTTTAAAAATGGATATGATCCTACTGAACTCGATTACAAAATAAAAAGAGTATTAAGATTCAAATCTATTCAATATCAGATCATACATAATGTTTTGTTTAGAAAGAACTATGACTTTGTACTACTAAGATTCCTTGATAAATCTGAAGCACAAAGGGTTTTGCAGGAACTCCATGATGGACCTACAGGTGGAAACTTCGGAGGAGATACCACAAAACATAAGATCCTTCATGCAGCATATTACTGGTCTACTCTGTTTACATTTTCTCATGCATATGTAAGAAAATTCAAAACATGCCAAACTATTGTTGGAAGACAAAGAAAACCAGCCTTACCCTTGCAGCTAGTAAACATTGAGAAACCTTTTTAGCAATGGGGATTTGATATCATAGGTGAGATTGTTCCTAACTCATCCAAACAACATAAATATATTCTCACTGCAACAGATTATTTTACTAAGTGGATGGAAGTTGTTCCACTAAAGGTAGCTAACTCTAAAGTGGCCATTATGGAATTTATTAATCAATTCATTATAACTAGGTTTGGCTTACCCAATGCACTTATGTTTGATAATGCATCTTATTTTTTCAGGAAATAGTATCACTCACTTTTCTCTCAAAAGAGATTTTAAGCTTAAATACTTTGCTAATTACTATCCCCAAAGGAATGGTTTGGCAGAATCAACAAATAAAAATCTCATAAGAATCATAGAAGGACTATTGATCAGAGCGAGAAAAATTGGCATAAGTATTTAACCATTTCACTATGGGAAAATAGGATCACTCAGAAGGCTTCTATAGGAACTTATCCATTCAATCTAGTTATGGGAAAGAAGTTGTAATTCCATCAAATTTAGCTCTTCCTTCATTAGCCCTAGTTCAATTTATTGACGAAGTACCTTATTCTTCCCTACAATTAAGAATGTCTCAGATCCTTAAAAAGGAAGAGGAAAGAGAAAATTCCAAATTAACTCATGCTCGACACCAGCAGATAGTAAATAATTCTTTTGATGAAAATTTTGTTTCCCCAAAAGCATTCCAAATTAGAGACCTCGTACTTAAGTGGGACAAGGCACATGAGGAAAAAGGTAAGAATACCAAATTCCAAAGGATGTGGCTTGGACCATTTCAAATCATAGAACAAATTGGCCAATCAGCCTTTATGTTACAAGATCTTTAAGGGAGAAATATTTTCTCCCTGTCAATGGGCTGATTTTGAAAAAAATCTTTTCTTAGAAGAAAAATTTCTTCTAGATGTACTATTTGATTACATACTTTTGGTTTTTCGCAACAACTTTGAATTATTTTATGTTTTTATTTTTTAAGAATAGAAATTTTTAGAGGAAATAATTATGAAACTTCAAAATTGAATGAATAATATACAACCTTGAAATATTTTTCCATAAAAATTGTAAATTTTATAAACCTGAAATTTGTAAAGTATTTTTACTTTAACATAAATCAGAAAAAGGTTCATCTTTACAAAGTAAATACTTGTTGTTTACTAAGCATCTTTAACTCTAAATTGTCATCCAAAACTCTTAAGGAGTCAATGATTCTCCCCATCCATTAAAAATCATTTTTTTTAGTGTAATTAAAAAATATAAAAAAATTAAAAGGATAAGAGGTCTCATCACGAGCCTGCTTACCATGATCATAGGTAAATAATAAACTGGCATTACCATTGTTGCATACTAAACCAGGCTAATGGATCATGATTATCCAAATCATAATACAAAGGGACTCATCACGAGCCAGCTTGTTCAGTTCAATTATAACCAATGAATGGAATTGTCACTTTTTGGTCATCAAGCCAGGACAATGACTTTTTAAGAAAAAGAAAAAATAAGTTATATGATTAAGGATTTATCTCAAAAAATTGTAATGATAAATGGATGGGATACTGAATCATTGATGGTTAAAAGTTAACCTTTCTGATGCTATGAATGCTTACTAGTAGCAATGGCTCTACCTATGACAAAAGGAGAAAATCAAAATGCTAAGTTACAAAGAGGCACTTACTTTATCTTTTAAACTCTATAATGATTGATATAGAGGAATGAAGAATTTTTTTATGAAAGGTTTCTGAAAGATTAACAATAAAGATGATTTTTTTATCATCAGAGTAATTTTATTCATTTAAATATTTTGAAAACAATTTTTGTTTCCTTAAATTATTTCTACTTATTTAAAGATAGTAAGAAATTATTTTCAGAGATAATTGGTTCTTCTAGTGAATCGCCAATTGTTGTGTTATTCAACAACCCCCATTATTTTAGCATTAGTTACCTTAGAAAATAATTGGGACCCTTTTTAAAAAATTTAGAGTTAAACAAATAATACCCTTAGAGTGATTCATTAGATAGAAATAGGAATCAAAAAGGGATAAAACCTTGAATTTTGGAATTAAAAGCACTTAAGCAGAGAAAGATCGCATTATCGCAAACACAATACTACAATGAAGCACATATGACTCCTAAAAAGTAACTTAAAACATATTGCGATGCAATATGTATAAATAAAAGCGCTTTTATAAAGGAAGAATTCATTTTTCTGTTAGAAAATTATATATTATGGAGCAATGCAACACATAAAATATGCAGAAAATACAAGCACACAAAACACATAAAAATAGAGAGACACATATATACGTGGTTCACCCAGTTTGGGCTACGTCCACCCCGAACAGCCAGTCCTTCCTTTCTATTATCCAGCAAAAAATGAAGAGACAAAACCTACAGCAGATCCGCTGTAATATCCTCTGCCTTTCCTCACAAGCCTCTCTCCGTTTCTTACCGAGAATACACACATAATGCACACCGCAATACAATGCCCCTCATATAATCAAGGGGTTGCCTTCAGGGCAAAAAAACCCTAATCTAAACATAACTTCTACCGTCAGATCATTTGCCTAATGAACGGCCCAGATTGACTAGAAATTACTATACTTTTACAAGGAAATTTTACATCTGTTTTTAGCTTCGGGGGCACTGCCCCCGAACCCCCACCAGGGGGGGGCTCCGAAAAGCGTTGCCGCCCCCCCCTGGACCCCCCACGGCAACAATTAATTACGGGCGGCGTTGCCGCCCCTTTTAAGGTACAGGGGTCCAATGCTGTGATACAAAGTAAACAAGATAATCAGGCTCCACACCCAACATTTTCCAAGTGAATTCTATAAGGGAAAGCCTGCAGGGCCCACTTCTGCCACGTAGGCCATCGCAAATTGCATTTCGCATTTCGCAACTCTACCTCGACGGCCTTATTGTCACCCTCCATGTTTTTTCGATGTGATATACTCCATCGCATCGCATTTCCACAAGCATAATCATTATTCCCCCCGCAATATTCACCGATGCGATATAGTCTATCGCAAATCGCACATCGCACTTTCGCAACACAAACACTTTGCACTCCATCTATTTTCACCGATATTTCTATATCGCAATCAAAAAAACTAAGACGATGGGTAGTAAATGAAGATTTACACACGAGAAAAATTGTGACACAACAAATCTAGTTTTTAATGCTTAAAGGATTATATGGGCACATAAACCCATATCAACCCTTAATGCCATAACTTAACGGTTTTGTTGCCCATGCCTCCATAATGATTTAACTGTAAGAAGCATTGAATTCATATCTTAACAATGTGCCAAGTCTCATTCGTTTAAGTGTTTCTATTACTATGGTACTTGTGCATTTGTAAAATAAAAGTTCTCTCTTTCCATTTATCATTTCTCATTTATTTCGCAGGCGAGCCCAAATAAGAAAAATTATTTGGATATGTCTAAAGCTCTTAAGAAGGCTAAGGAACAGATGGCCCCTATAAACCCTGCACCTGCTACAACCGAGAGAATAAATATGCTTCCTCTGTTTACAGACACTACATGTGGACCAGAAAGTAGATCCGTCTCATGGGAATCCATGTACAAGTTGTTTGAGGATGAGAAACCTCAAAAAGTTCAAAGGAAAGCTAATGTTGATGATTTTGATTCCTCGGAAGCTACTACTGAAGAAGTGGCTAATTATTTCCTGCATTAAATTTTTTCACAACCTAAAATCTTACCATACACTGATATGGTAGATGGATCATTGATAACCTCACCATTGGGGACAGGACTTTTCTGACTAGCAGAGGAACGATAATTGGTTCCTTCAAAGTTGAAGACTTGAAGTTGATGTACCACATACCAGACTCTGAAAAGGTATATGACAAGGAATTTCTATCATAGTTCATCAGCGAGAATGAGCTGATATCAAATTCTATCAAGAAATGGATAAACAACCCTAATAAGCAAAAAAATGATGACAAGGGTATGTATTCTACTGACTCCTTTCCAAGTACATAATGTTATGTTCTTGCCATGATGTCTAGGATTTTTGGTCACCCTGACACTACCATATTTTCAGTAGAATGGGTTCCTCTCATAGAACCAGTTGCATACACTTATGTTATGGATTGGGGAAACATTATGTCTAATAATATTGTTACTCAAATTTTTTAATATAGGAAAAATCTCTCTATTTCCTCCAAAATTTTCCCCTCGTTTTATATGAGTGCCTATATCATGGACAATGTGTGTTTCACGTCAGATTTTCCAACCATGGGTTGGAAATGGACTACCTAGGACCCTGTACCCATTCATATATTTCGTAGCATGTTATGGGAATCAAAATTTGAGAATCATTTTTATAAAATTTTCCATGGAGTCATTCTCCCTCTATTTCAAATTGATTTTAATAAGAAAGCCCCCATATTGTCAAAAGAGGCCCAATCCAATTTTTCCTCCATAGGAAAATGGTTTGTAGAAGAGTTTTTCACCTATGTCAAAGTATTTGGGAGCTTAGCTCGGTCGCACGTTTTACCCTTGTATGTTCCTGATAAGCTTCTCGCAAGAGAAGTAGCTTATCAAATTGTTGGCAATAGACTAACCACATTTTTAAAGGAGGCTCAGAAAGCAACATGGTATTCCTTTCCAATTAATTGTGGTGTTTATGGTCTGGACAATTACAAGCATGCAATTCTAGAGATCAGTCAAATTGAATGTTTGAAATTGTTTACAATTTCAAACAGACAATATGACCCAATTAAATTTGCCAATAATTTTACTACCCAAGTTAAAGTTAGGCCTTTTTATCATGAAGAAGCTGAGTTCGATGACTTATTTGAGTCATTTGATAATTACTTAGCAGTTCAGGAGTTGGCAGCCCTATGCCTCCATCCACATCAATTACCAAAGTTCAAACAATACTGGAACAAGAGATTGGAAGCAATTCCATAAAAAATGCTGGAAGTATCCCAACCCCTAGCTCAGAGGGAAAATGAGAATGAACCAGAAACTTAGGATACTGAAGTGCTTAGAAAAAATGACCAAGACAAATCTGTCAAGGTTCAAACTATGGATTTAGATTTTCCAAGTAATCTAAGTGAAGTTTGGAAGGAGTTTAACCTGAAACTCCAATAAGACCAACGAGCCATAGTTACTGGTCAGCAAAAAATTATGCATACGCCTCAAACAAAAATTTAGGACTCATTCACTGCTGAGCCCTCTGAAAAATTAGCAAGCACAGAGAGATTGGAATTCATTCGGCCCTTCCCCACTACTGAAATTGTACTTAACATCGAGGAAATACCTCCTTTGGAAATTTTCTACAGTATTAAACACAAAGAAATTATGAGCAGACAAAATAAAAGAAGAAGATCATAGCAATCTCAACCCCTTGTCCAAGGAGATATCTCAATGGATGTTGTCTGGAAAGACTCACAGGAAGATCCTTCACAAGATCTAACTAGCCTAACTCAGTTCGCAGGAGCTTATGTCTCTGCAGCTATTGATAAATCTTCTGAAGTTCAACAGTTGATGAAAGAAAAGGATGAGAGAATCATCCAACTAGAACTTGAGCTACAGGAAGAGAAATAAAATATCAATCAACAACTATAGACAGGTCACGCAGCTCCAGTAGAGCATGGACCAATTGAAGTTTCAGCAACAAAATGAAATTTCTTCAAAGGATACTCAAATCCATCAATTGTAGTTTTCTATAGAGAAATTGAAGGATAATCCAAAGATTGATGAATTCATAAAAAAGGCCTTGGGAATAAATAGTTTATTGGCACAACAAGTCATTTTTGTCATAAATTATCACATATTCTTGAATTTTGTGAGCAAAGTGATTCACCGATAAATCACATTTCAGACCAGAGGATTAGTTTTGGTGAGATTGATGATAAGGTTTCCTACTATGTCACTTGGCAGGATTTTCTTGATGGCCGAAAGACCAACCTTCCTAGGATTAAAGATTCAAAGAAAGAAATATTGTTTACATATTGGGACATACATTTGAAACATGCATAAAGAGCCATTTTCATAGCAAAGGATGTGGCTACTAACATTGTGGAAACTGTTAGTCAAAATTTCATCGTTGTAAACCTTATTGACAGATGTCCTCTCGGTGCATTGCCTAGTGTTAAAGACTTGATAAGACAATCAAAGGTAAAAGAAGAACACATCAGAAAGCTGGAAAAATTGGATTGGGATAAGTATTGGAGATACTTAGTAAAGCCTCACATCCAGTGGCTAATGTTGTGTTGTCTTACAAATACATCCTCCTACATGCTTCCTCCACTTTTTGATGTTGCTTTCACTGGACAGTTTCGCATTAGGCTAGGCCAACCTCCAAAGGTTAATCCTATGCTGAATATCCTTCATCTGAAGGAACAAATGGCTAAGGAGACAACAGGACAGTCATCAAGCAAGTCACCCCTTTATTTTTTGTTTTTTTTTTTATTTTCACTTAGTTTTAGGAGGGTTGTTTTAAACCTCCTCAGCTTTTTATTGCAATAACTATTTTAAGACTTTTATTTTTATATTTAAACCCCCTCATGTATTTGAAGAAGGGGTCCTGAATTTTTGAAAGGAAGACTTTACGGATGTTTCACTTTTGTACTCTTGAAGTTTTCTGAATATAAAGGGTTGGATCAAGTACTTTTTCTCAAATGGGAAGAGTGAACATATACATGGTACTTTTATCCTATGTTTTATATATTTGTTTCAAATGATAAATGGTTATTTATTTATGGATGTTTTGTTTCATGTATCTATTTGAATACAGTTTGGCATTAACTCACTTTTGAACATGTTATACTGTTATTTTTAGATACATATGCAGTATATGCATTTAACAGTTGCCATATAAGCTTTATCCAATTTATTTAATTAAATAAATTATCTCAAATCCCTTTCATATCTCTAAGTGTTTGTATTATATTCATTTGCATCCACTGAAATATCATTTTTATATATCGCACAGAAAATACATTTACTCCCAGGATACATAGTAGATAGATATATTATTTATTGAAAGCTTGCTAATACTTCCATCTACCAAGTTATAGATAGTTATAAATCCACCCATTCACCCAATTATATTCCACTGGGAAACTGGTCTCATATCCAGTCAAACCCACCATTCCAAATGGATAAGGGACGATTTTTAAGTCCCCCACCGGGTGGTTTCCCTGATGTTGTTGCACCGATTTTCAGGACCTCAAAAGGACCATGTAGTAGATTTGGTAGTAGAACATTCCGACCTTCTGACCCCTGACCTGTATGGGAACATTTCTAAGTCAGATGTTGGACTTAGTCAAACTTTGGGGTTGTGTATTATAAATGGAAGAATGTGATTGGATCACTATGATTTGTTTCCAAGAAACGTTGCAAATGATTTCAACATGATGTGGCAGTATGTAGGACATGTGGCAAAAAGATTCAACATTTTTTGGTAGCCTAATGGTCCAAATCTGGTTGACATATGTCACCCTATAGAAGGTTCCACAAGGCCCAAATGATGTTAGCATGACGTAAGCTGATGACGTGTAAGAGCCTAAAATTTTGAGCCAAGGGGTTGTTTTTTGAAGTGTTTCCCATGTATTTTGTCTTCTAAATTGAATCGATAAAATAGGCCCAGAGTGGTGGAAGATTCATTTTTTAGTCAGGCCTATAGGTAAGTTGGGGTTGACACAAATTCAGGTGCATAAGAGAACAGAGTGGGCTCACTCCTGACCTCCCAACCTACATTGGAAGTTATTTCCAGTATCAATGGAAACTGCGAGGAATGAAGGCACAAGGCAGCAAGGACCATGAGTGCACATATGCTTTAATGGATTCAATGGCATTTGTTAGAGGTAGAGACATAAATAGAGAGGACCATGGTTTGAAGAAGTATCATTTGACTCCAGAACAAACATTCTTTAGATTTCTTGCACACTACAAGGAATCAATTGAAAAGATGGTTGGGTGCAGAATAGCTTATTAATGAGACAACAGCTCATGGGCACTATGTGCCGCAGTTAGCAAATATTCCAACCAGGCTATTTGTCTTAAATTGGATATGCTAGCATGGATGATTCGGTAGCTTTGAAGATAATTTCTCTAGATTTGGCAGTATGCAATATTTTTCCATAGTCGTGGATGTAGTTGGAATAAGTAAGGTCGGAGCAGCTAAATAAGTGTGCACATAAAGGTTGGTGTCGTTGAATTAATGGTGACTAGACAGATCGTTGAGACAAGGAGGCAAGGACCTTGATTGTGAAAGATGATTTAAAAGAGGCTGAAATGAGCTGAGACAAGCCATCCCTGATCTTTCTTACGTGTTACAAGGAATTAAATGAAGATCAGAGTCTTGGGGATAGGATATTTGTTCTCAAAAATAACAAGGGCCATGTTTGAGTGTGCATATTGATTGAGGATTTATGTCTCAACATGGGAACATTTGAGCATCCATCCTCATGTTTAATGCAACAAAATTGGGTAAGAGAATGGAGCCCATTATGAGTGGTTAATAAGGATGCAATGCCTATGTATCAGATGTAACAATAGGAAGGATTTCTAAGTGTAGTAGTACACTCTAGAATTATGAATGGATAAATGATGGAAAACAAATACAACATTTATCATTTCGTTCTAGTGAAACCAAACCCATAATTATAGTTAAGAAAATGAGGGAAAGAAACATTGTCTCCATTAAGTTGTGTGGAGAGCTCTATGCGTGAGTGTGTTGTTGAGGAGAGGCCAAGTGTGCTTGTGTTGCAAAAATAGGTTGTGTGTGCCTATGTTGCAGAGAAAAGGGGGTGAGCGGGTTGGTGTTGTTGTGTGAGACCGAGAGAATCTGTGGAATAGTAGAGGGTTGAGAACAGAGTATATTTTGTAGAGTGAGTTGTGTGGAGAGCTATGAGTGTGATAGTGTTTCTTGGTGCAACCAAGTGTGTGTGTGGTGTAGAAGAAGGTCGTGAGTAGAAATATTTTTGTGGTGTGCGCTGCAAGGAGAGGCCAAGTGTTCCTGAGTAGAAAGAGAAGGTAGGGATAAGAGAGCGCATGTGGTTATGCCACTATAGAGTGGGCAGAGTGTAGAGAGTGCTACATATTAGTGTATACCGTCGAGTAGAACAACGGGTTGTTGTAGAGTGCGTAGAGGATAGAGTGTTGTGTAGGCCAAAAGGTTGTTGAGGAGAAAATAGTTGAAAACAGGTAGAGAAGTTTCCAATTACAATGAGTAGTAAGTTTTCTTTTCAATGTGGGTTAGAGCTTGCATACAGGAATTTGGTGCTTCCATATCTAGTGGGTGTCTAAGAAGGCTTGGGGGTTTGTGCGTCCTAAAATTTGGTGCTTGCATAAATCCAAGGAGCTACAAGTTGGTTCTTGCAACAAATACATGAATTTGGTGCTTCAGCTGGTGCTTCTGGTAGGCTAATTAGGTGTCTGCAAATGGAGGGAGTTGGTGCTTCCTTCTAGTGGGTGCTAACAAACAATAAAAGGGATTTGGTGTTTCCCGTGAGTGGTCACAAACAAATTGATGTAATAGAGTAGGTGCTCTTATTTTACATCAATATCAAAAACAAGATTTGGTGGTTTTTCTCCTGGAAGGGTTTCCACGTTAAACCTTCATGTCTCATGTGTTTTTTTCTCATGATGTGTATGCTTGTATTTTTTGATATGGTTGTTGTTATGGTTTATTAATGGTTTCTCTCATATAATGGATTCCAAGTTTTAATGAGTAAAGATAAACTGGCATAAAGTTTAAATTAGCCTTAAGAATGATTCACCCCCCTCTCATTATAAACAGAGTTTTCAATTATTGGTATATGAGCCAAGTTCCTTCATGAACAACTTAACTGCTCGAAGGTAGATAAAAGGGAAATAATGGCTAATCAAGGTTGGCTGAAAATAGGAGTTCCATTTTTAAATGGATCAGAGTATGTACTCTGGAAGGTTAGAATGGAATTCTATTTAATGGCATTGGATGTTTATGTATGGTTCTCCTTATTGAATGGAGAAAAGATTGATAAGAATGAAGAATCCAAGGAAATCATCATGAAAGGGTTGTCTAAACCATATGCTGAGGAAGTAAGGCTCCGTGAGACAAAAAAGGAAATGATAGACATATTTCAATGTATGTATGGAGATTATTTCAATGTGGCTCAACAGAAGGCCGAAGAACCTTGTTGCTCAAGTAGTGAACCAGAAAATGTAGTTGTTGGTGGTAAGAAGAAAAGGAAGAAAAAGGAGAAGACCTCTAAAAGGAAATATTCTCAAAAGATTGAAGATATTTCTTTCTGTGAGAAAATATTTTATCTTCACTTCAAGGATGGTGAAGAAGAAGACATGGATGAGAGGTCATGCGGTTCAGAAGGTAATCTATTTCTTTATGATAAATGTAAAGAAATGGGTCACTCATTATCTAGATGTTCATTTGAATCACTTGAGGATAGAAATAGCCATGAATCTAGTAGTAATAATGAAGTTATACCTACTTTAGTATCAATAGAAAAAGAGGGATCCTCTGAAGAAGAAGAGGGATCCCAAGTGTGCTCATCCATAGGAGAAAGTAAGATTACCCCTAGTAATGATGAAGAAGGGATACACCTCAGACCTATGGAACACTCCATGGACATAGAGAAATATTTAGATACCTATGGTGGCTCATCCAGCACCCCAATAGTTAAGAAAATGATCTAGATGAAAGGATATATTTGAGGAAGAATTTGATCTCTTCCCTAAAAGATATCAAGGAGATATTAGAAGCAAATCTCAAGCAAAAGGAGCAGTTGCACGAGTATGAGCTTGAGAATCAGAAGTTGAGAAAAAAAATGGTGGATCTAAATGCTTGACAAGAATAGGATAACAAATTTATGGGAGGCTAACCATTAAACTAGATGAAAGAGAAACTCACTCTGAGAGACTACAAGTTGAAGTAGTCACATTGAGACAAGACACAAAAAATTCAAATAAAGAGTTATCTCAATACCAAAATTTTGAGGAGAGCACAAAGGCTTTGAATGAGATACTTGTTAAGCATATATCCCCGCTCATCAATTTTGGTTTTATTTTTGAAGAAGAATCAAGCTCCATGAAGGAAAATTTTGAAGGTTCAGCTATCCTAGTAAGGGAAGCATTGGGAAATCGTAGGAATTGGCAGATAATCGATTTCCCTTATTATGACATTAACTTGTGATGCTTTTTGTTATTATTATTAGATCTTTTGATTTATATTTTGTTATCATCAACATTAATTCTGAACAACAAGTAGAAGAGTACACAAGATGTAGGCACGATGCTAGGGAAAAAACCCAATCTTTGGGGAAAACCTAGTCAAAATTATTTCTTCATATATTCAAGATGAGACGAGCAAGACCCTTACAACTTAGACTCGAAAATACCTCCATTCATCAAGTCATCTTTGCATGTTCTTCCTTTCACTGTGATTGCATACCAATATCTATGTCATTGTGTTAACATTGAATTCATGTCATTGTGTTACCAATGATACATCATCATTGTAACATCATTGAGAGCTTATAATTGCACCTAGATAGCACTTCACTTGTAGGATCCCTGAAACCTTATCACTGCATTGAGATCTTCATCACTGTACTTATCACTTGTAGGAGCACTGGTACCTCATCATAGTGATAACATTGAGTCCTTATAGAAACATTGATACTTTGGCATCATTAACTTTAATAACAACTAACTGAGATATCATTGAGACTATATTGTAGCACCAAGACCTCATTGTAGCGCCACATCCTTCACTAAACTTAGATATATGAATTGTGATCTGAACTGTAATCCGAACTGTGATCACTGAATTTTAGAGATAATCTGAACTTGTTTCTATGTTTTATGTGAAGTCCTCACATGGGTATATATAGTGTTTTCCATATGAAAATAATCCAATATGAGTGTGTGAACCATTGTGTCTTCATATGGTGAGGCCAACATTTTTTCTTTGGAGAAGGCTGATTTGAAGGAGAAATATTTTGAGGCTGACATGAAGACTTTGCTGGAGAGTATGACTTGATGGAGGAGTCCAAATAATAAATTTAATTTGACTCAATCCTAAAGCCTACAATGGAGGCTTGACCTTTAACCATTAACCCAAGCATGAAACCCATGCTTTAAAAATTCAATTCAACAATAGTAAAATTATTTTCTTTTGACAAATATATTACTTTTTTACTTCAAGTAAAATGAATACTAAACATAGTTACATTCTTCAACACTCCCTCTTAACTAGGGAGGTATTCATGTTTACATATAATTAAAGAGTTACATGGAAGATCTCACATAATCTATGAAGAAGCTTAGACATCGCAATGCCATGGACTAGATTCCTAACCAGGGAAATATATCCATTGGTCTCTCAACAACTTAGGCACTGCAATGCCACAAACTAGATTATTGTCCAGGGAAATCTATTTGGGTGGGACTAAGATGGAATCAAGCTTTCAGCCTCTTTAGGTACCATCAGAATTACTTGCAACCATCAACCCAAATATCTAGGTGCGTGTCAGAGTTCAATTATCAACGCCACATTTCCAACTTCAGGACCTAAACATCACCACAAAGTGCAGGTCAAATGTCCTCCCAGGCAATGCTTCACTCACAAAGCCCCAACACTCCTTGATCAAGTAGATAAAGGAAAACAAATATCTCCCAATCAAACTGATCGGTAACCAAGATGCAGCTATCAAAACCTTCGAGAGATTTACATGTACAAACACAACCCCAATAAATAATATACTTTCACATGTACATAACCAAATACAAACCTCTGGGGTCTTCTAGAAAAATTGATGTTTCTTCTCAAATTTTTCATAGTAAGACTATCAACTGAATATTTGACGAAATTTTCCTCAATCATACATTTTCCTTTCCTACTTCATATGCAGCAACATATTCTTCAATCGGATCCTTATTTTGTTCTTTCAGCAGCACCACAAAATGCATTCTGCAATTTCCTTCTCTCACTCATGGCCTTCACTAAAACTTAGGGTTATTAATCTTAGTCTAGTGCATGACACATGAATATGATAATCATATATGTCATTCTTGTGCATCCTCTTATCCTAGGGAGATTCCTTTTAATAAATATCCCTCTTAACGAGAGATTTCATTCAAAATCCCTCTTAAATTAGGGAACTCTACTTATTCTTTATGGCATCAGAGAATATTTCATGTCTTCCATCCTTCTTATCAGATTCATTCATATATCATGCTTATAACATCAACTTTACTTACGATCATCTTCACCAATTTGAAGATGATGTACCTAGACAACTTCGATAGCAAGTACAACCAAAATTATGGAAGCATGAAGTTATCCATATCAAAATATTATAACAATGGAAGCATTTAAACTTTAATAACATAATAAAAAAGAGACCATATTTCCATACTTCAACTTCATACCCAATTTTAGTTACAAACCTTAACTCACATGTATCAGTCAAACTTATTATGTCTAGGGTTTCAATATTCTTTCAACGACAAGTTCGTTCATATAGCAAACCCTCGAAACAAATCGAATCGATGAATCTAACAAATTTCAGAATTCATATATTAGACTCCTCACTAAGAGTTTCATACATATCCTAGATTTATTATATGAGCTTCAACAACCAAAACTAATCACAACTTAATCAACACCATGACTAACATCTACTAGAGTTTGATGTAAACCCTAGATTTCCATTTACAAATTCTTAGCAATCACTATATAAATTCATAAATCCTAGATGGTTATACATACTAGAGAATTTAACTACTACTAGGGTTTAGTTTCAAAACCCTATATTTACCAAACAGCATCATCCTAGAACATCAAAATTTGACTAGGGATTGTTTCCAAACCCTATGACCATTAACACTTAGGTCAACACATATATCTAGGAATTCATCAGCATATCATAAGCACATCATTAATATATACCAACCTAGAACAGGCTAGGGTTTCAAAAAAATGAACACATACCTAGGGTTTTATTCCAAGGACTCTATATAACAAGGGTTTTGTTTATATGCTCAAACAAACCCTAAATATCTAGGGTTTCATAATATAGAAAAGAAAACCCTACTATACAAAAAAAAAAAATCAAAGGTTTGTGATCTCACACAAACAACATTCAACCCTAACAAGTTAGGTTCTCATGATCATGCCTAAATCCCAAACGTGAAATCATCAACAAAAACTTCAAATAGAATTTCCCAATAACCCTAAGCAGTTTTAGGGTTTAAAACATTGACATTAGCATACCCTTAGGTTAGGGTTTTCTAGAGAACTTGTCTAGGGTTATATAAAAATCCAATACGAATATGAGGGGGGTAGATTTATCAAAATATGAATCACCCTTAAACAATAATATTTGTGATTCAAGTTAGCTAGACATAATAATGTTAGGAACATAACATACATTTCAAAATGAGATATAGATAATTTTATAAGATGCATAGTCTAAGACATAATTGGAGATGTTTTCTTGATAGAAATTGTAGGAATTTTTCTTGAAGTGTAATCCATGATTTTCTATACTTGTAATGCATACTTTCAAGCAAAACATGTGATACGAAGAAAATGAATTAATTTCTTCAATTTAGATCTTATATGTATGGAGGATGGAGTCCTATGACATCAAAGATCAAGTTATTCATTATTTCAATATTAGGATTTTTTCTTTAATTGTATTTCATCTAGAGATTACATTCTTTTACCCTAGACTAATTGTAAACTAGGACCATCTAAGATTAGATATATTACAAATCTAAAAACTTACCTTGTATTTTCATACCTCTGGTTAGATAGCTCATTAGACTTGTTGCAAATACATCTTGTTGGGTAAGGATTAATTACTTGATATTCTTAAGTTGGTTCCTTTCTTCAGTTGTACTTGATTTATGTGGCATCCTTACTTTAGCTCAGAATTCAATTCCAGAGTGACATTTGTGGCACCTTTAAACAAAACTTGGCTTCTGCAGTGACATAACCCAACTTATATTATCCTTCTAGAGTGGCATTTTAATATAATTATGCATTGATTTATGTAGATGTAATTGAGTCATTTGGTCCTGTGAAGACAACATATATGTGATTTGGATATGTAGTGACAACCCAAGTGTTAGTCTAAGGTTTCGGTTATGTGGAGGCAACCCTAAAACATTTCATCTTTCACTGATTATACTTTATTGAAGCTTCATTGAATTCCTTTCTGAGGTTTACTGAAATTCACTATTGTGGTATTGAACCTTTTACTGAACTTATTTTCTCTGAATTAGGTCTGAACTTATCTCTTTGCGATTTACACCGAAACTTGATTCAAATTGTCTTGTTGTAGTAGTATTGAAACTTTCTTTCTGTTGCAACACTGAAATATCATTGTGTTTTCACCTTGATTTGTATCGATTTAGTTGTCATGATCTTTAAAACATAACTTATTATTGAGAGAACTTCTAAGATTTAGTGCCTTTGACCTTAACCATAGCTCTGAAACCATGTTGGGAAATCCTAAGAGTTGGCAAATAATCGATTTCCCTTATTATGACATTAACTTGTGATGTTTTTTTTTAATTATTATTATATATTTAAATTTATCTTTTCTTATCATCAACATTAATTCCAAAAAATAAATAGATGACTACACAAGATGTAGGTACGCTTCCGCAGGGAAACCCAGTCAAAATGATTTCTTCAGTAGATTCAAGATGAGACAACAAAGACCCTTACAAATTAGACTCGAAACTACCTCCATCCATCAAGTCATCCTTGCTTGTTCTTCCTTTCAATTTGATTGCATACCAAGATCTATGTCACTTTGTTAGCAATTAATTCATGTCACTTTATTACCACCAAGACATCATCACCGTAAGATCACCGAGACCTTATCACTACACTGAAATCTTCATCATTGTACTTATAGCTTGTAGGAGCACCAAGACCTCATCATAGTGATAATATTGAGTCCTTATGGTAGCACTGAGACTGTGGCAACATGAACTATAATATAAAATAACAGAGATAGCACCGAGAATATATTGTAGAACCAAGACCTCACTGAACTTAGATATCCCAACTGTGATCCGAACTGTGATCACCAAATTTCAGAGATAATCTGAACTTGTTTCTGTGTTTTATGTGAATTCCTCACATGGGTATATATAGTGGTTTACATATGAAAATAAGCATACATGAGTGTGTGAATCATTGTGTCTTCATATGGTGAGGTCGACATGTGTTATTTGGAGAAGGTTGATTTGAAGGAGATTTCTTTTGAGGCCGACATGAATACTTTTATGGAGAGGATGACTTGATGGAAGAGTCCAAATAATAAATTGACTTTGACTCAATCCTAAAGAATAAAATGGAGGCTTGACCTATAACCATTGACCCAAGCATGAAACCCATGCTTTAATAAGTCAATTTAACAATAATAATAATAAATTCTTTTGACAAATATATTACATATTTTACTTCAAGTACAATGAATACTTAACCTAGTTACATTCTTCAACATGAAGTTGGAGGTTCCAACAAAAAAAGGGAAAAGAGGTTGTTGGACAGCAGCAGTAGCAGCAAGAGAAGAAGAGGCAACAATATAATGTTTAGCAACAGCGAGGAGAGCAGTAGAAGAGATCCAAGCCGTGGTAAGAAAGAATGCAAGGCAGTAATGAAAACTGTCATGGAAGTCACATGAAGAACCGACAAAGGTCCTTTCCTCCTCAAAGACAAACCCCTCAATGAAAAGGTATCTTCAGTCCTCAAAATATCTTTTATTTATATTGTTTTTCTTGCAATAATTTTGGACATAAAGCCATAGAATGTATATGGCATGCAAGAAAACAATATGTGTTGGGTATTATAAACCCAAGAACGTTCATAGTCAAGAGAGGGCATGATTGCATCAGTATAGGTTGTGACAAGAATGCTAGCAAATATGGTAGGGCCTTTTCTCCATTCTTAATCCAAATCAAATGCTACAATTATGGAAACTTTGGGCATGAAGCAACATGCTGCAGATATGGGAATAAAAATCATGCTTCTCAACATATGCATGCAAATGTAGCAGGTCGAGATTGAAGACAAGAAGAAACAGTGGAGTATAGGAATAAAAATTTGTCTTCAGTGCTCAGTATCAAAAGAGAAATATGAAAAGAGGAGGAATAAATCAGAATAAAACCAGGAAGAATGATCCTCCTTATCTTGTAGTATACCCCTATGTAAGGAAAAAATGCAACAATAAGACCTGGGTTAAAAAAGAGGACTTGAAGGAGAAGTTTTCTCTAGCCATGTGCAGTCAATAGAAAGCCTAAACATGGGTAAAGAAGAAGCTGGAAAGTAATGCTCTTGTCAGGACTTAGCCATTGAAGGTTTGGAAGAAGAAGGAAGATGATCTACTTAGGGGAGTATATCCTATTTTTCTCTTCAATAAAGAAATAGAATGGCCTCAAGGGAGGTTGGATAAGTCAGATGTAGGAAGCTAGAAATAATATACATAATGGTGCATTTGATTGTTGAAGGTATGGTCGAGTCCCCATGTTGATTATAGTAATGTATTTTTTTATTTCAAATGTATTAGCGTTGAAATATAGAGGAGAGTGTAGCCAACGTGGTTTTAGGGGGAGTACATAATAACATGTTATTTTGTGGGAAGAAGAAGATGAGTTGTAGCAGAAGTGTGGAATTCCAAAAGGCCTACAGTAAATTCAGTTCCACAGGCTTTGTCCTCATGCAGATGTAAGGGAGCGGATGTAGAAGATCAGAGAGAAGTGGCTCAAGGGGAGTTTCTTTATTAACCAGTAGCAGAAAACAATTTTCAGCCTCAAGAAGAAATATTACATAGGAAATGAAAGGTTTACATCTTGGATGAAATACACTTATTCCATTTAAGTTGTGAATTTGATTTTTCCTAGCAATATTTTTTTCATGAAACACAATAATTACATGCTTTAACTTCCCCTTAGATTTCAATCGGTATCAATATGTCAATTTATGGTATGGGTTCTTATGGAGCAAACTTTTGGCTGGCACATTATCTAATTTATATCATCCTTTTTTGTGTAATTGGTATTATTTAAATATCAATCCATATTTGGAGTAGCCTGATCTCAATAGGAGTAGAGTTGGTTAATGTAGATGCTTAGGAGAAGTGAGAATAGAGGATGAGGCAGTAGTAATAGCAAAGAGCAAGCTTAATTAATCTCTTATGGGTGGTATATGCATTCAACAGTAATACCATGAGAAATTTTAAATGGTACAAAAAATGCATTGGCGGAGAAAATATTCAGTCGATGACCATAAGGTGACCAAAAATGGAGGTTTATTAAAAAGGAAGAAGTATATGTTCAGGGGAAGTATATCACACAAGTATAGTTTATAGAACAACAACTAGACCCTAGGTCATCAACAATCAATAATTATATGGGGGGGAAGAAGCAGCTTGTAACCCTTTGTCATTGATGTCGAAGGGGGAGAGAAGCTTATTGGAGAACAAGTTGTGATGGCCCAAGAAGAGGAAATAAATACATTGGTGGCTCATGCAAGGAGATGTTTGGAAGCATCATGATGATTGGCCATCAGTGTGGAGAAGTGACGAGGTGTTGCCATCAATACCAAAGTGGGGGATTCTTGAAAAGTTGGCATTATCAGATTGCTAGTGACATCAAGAGTGTTAGCATTGATGTCAACCAGACTAGCATGGATGTTTTTTGCAACAAATGTGCTACCATGATGTTAAGAAAATTAGCATTGATTTCCACTAGCCTAGTTGTGATGGTAACTGGGCTAGCATTGATGTTCTTGATGTGTTAAGCTCAGGGAGAGTCCCATGGTTTCTGCAATCTCTTGTATAGAATCATCATAGTAGCAGGTTTATTAGAGAATACATAAATGATGGCTATGATGGTTGGGGGTCCCAGAATTTGGAGGAGATTATGCCTCAAGAGATTAGCTCATATACTCTTGGATATAACATAGTTGGCTAGTTCTCAAAAATATATTTCCAACAATATGTCTAATTCTAGAAATGGCCTCCTGTATTAGGAGTTATAGTTAGTTGAACTTGGCAGACAAAAAGGCTTATTCACTCAGGACTTGGGAATATTTTGATCTAAGGTTGAGACTTAGGTGATTCAAACCTACTCGGAGGTCGGGTCATGTAGCAGAGTTAGCAGGAGAACAAATCTCCAACCCCTGACCCTTGACCTTTGTGGGACCATTTCCTAGTCGATCATGTGGATTAGTTGGAATTCAGGCCTAGTTAGAGGCCGAGATAGTGTAGCAGAGGTTGCAAGAGAACATCCCAACCCCTCGACCCCCCCCCCCTATATGGGACCATCTCCAAGTTGGAATTCAGGATTAGTCGAATTTTGGGGTTACGTATCATAAATGGTTGAATGTGATTGGCTCATGGTGATTTTTTGGAAGAAATGTGGCATATGACGTCAGTTTGATGTGGTAGTATGGAGGACAGGTGGCAGGAAGATTCAAAATTTTTGGGTGGCCTAATGGACCAAATCTAGGTGAAACTTGTCACCATAAAAAAGTTCTCACGTGGCCCAGATGATGTCAACATGACGTAAGATAATGATGTTGTAGAGCCTCAAAGTTCGATCCAAGGGGTTTGTTATCGAAAAATTGTACTTGATTTGGTTTCTTATCAAACAACTCAGTGTAACTGTTTCAAATCACTTCTAACTTAAGCTTAGACTCATCAGTTTGAGAGGGCTCTCTCAAGGGGGTTTTATGATATTGAATAATTATAGTACTAGATGGCTAACTCTATGGAAATTGTAACTTTTTTTTATGATTACATGTTGAAAAGAATGCAGGTTTGCTACCATTGGGCTTATGGAGCCAACAATAAGAATTTTCAGTGACAAAGGTTCTTCAACATGGAAGCTAAGGCAGATAAAGGTCTTTAACAGAGGCAACTCATACATAAAACATAGGAAAACACAATCATTTCGTCACTAAGAGCATAAAAAAATGAATTCTGAGTAATAGAGATGAAAACTATTGCAAGTGGTAAATCATAAAGATATAGATCAATAAGACATCAAAAACCTCATGAGAATCTCAGGTCTGTCAAGAAGAATGTCACTTTGTATTACTAATATTTGTCAAAAGCATACAAGAAGTAGTTTGGTGCAAATTTTCTCCAACCCCTTACTACTTCGATGCTTTGTCTTTAAATAGACATCTTTTACAACAAGGATGATTTTCCTGGTGGCTAGATCATCGAATTCTCCTATGCCACCTATTGAGTCATAAAAAGGTATCTTTTGAACACCTAATTAACCTACATTAATTATCAATCCGGGAATGACTTTTTATTTCAAGAGTGTACTCTGTCTGAGGCTGCAATTAACTAAGAGTAATGCTATGAAGATGTAGTACAAAATGTTGAATACAAGAGTAAACGGATGCTTGGAAAGAAATATAATTACAGGAACATAAATGGAAATGCTCTGAAATATTAACTACATCAATCTGCAAACCATCGATCAGGGATACAGCAGCAGTAACTCCTTCCCTTAGAAATCGATGCAACTGAAATCACACTGAGGCAAGATAACCAATCTGGGAACTTGGAAGCAATAACCAGTGTTCTCTATAGTTGGTGGTCTTGTACTTAAAGCAATAGAAATGAACTCAAACTACTTGCTGATAAAAATAACTGAAAGGAACTTCCTCTAATAACAAAATCTGGAAAGGAACAGCAGCTTGTAATTCCTATGCATAACAATTGTAACCCATCTATCTGCTAATCTAAAGCTATAAATCAGAAATGAACAATAAACAGAAATGGAATAGCAACATGAATTTAACAGCAATTATAATTTTAACGCGATCAAGCAACTAATCTCCATACTCCAATCCTATCGACAGCTAATACCACACAACAGTCAATTATAACAAATCATAAACCAATAGAACAGCAACTAGAATCGAATATAGAACAGAAAAGATTTATAATGATAGCAAGGTAAATAAGTAGCGAATGCACTTCTTGCAAAGGATAAAATAGCAATGCAATTTGTTAATGAATCTGTATTCAATCCAATAGTAGTCAATCAACTTTGCAATTGAAATAAACATTAAACACAACTTCACACAACAGTAAGCAAAGATTAAGAATACAAACAGCAAGGTAATTCCACCAGAGCCGAGCCCTTAGCGCCAGTGAAATACCGCTGGGCTACTTCAGAACTTAAGAGATGAAACGAAACACGTCTTTGATATTAATCAAACATAAAGTATTACAGAGGCTGCTCTCTTAAAGCCGAGAGTCAATAAAAAAAATATTACAGAGGAAATGTTTGAATATAAGAACTTTTCCGACTCCCTCAATCACCAAAGGTGTTGCCTTATATAACAGACCTTGACAGACAGGACAAGGAATAAGATGAGTTTGAATAGCGATCCCTCAGGATCGAAGGATCCTGAGGGATTCACTTCCCTTTGTTTAGTTATCATCTTGGTTTACTTTGACCGAAGCTACGCTGTCCGTTGCCTTTTCTTGGCAGTGTGTTTGGATTTCCCTGTCTTAGGCAGGATGTGGTTTAACGCTGATGGAGCAGCAGTTGCATTCATCTCAGCCTCTCCTTTGGTACAATTGTTCACTTCGTCTAATTCCTGTTTTATCAACAAAAAGCAATCTTTAGTCATCTTTTTACAATAAACATAAACCTTTCCAATTCTACCATAATTCTTATAATAAATTACCTTCTAAGGTAAAAAGGAGTAGGTCTATAGTAAAAGAATGAGAAAATACACAATGATTTCATACATTTTTCACTGCCCAACACCACCTTTCATAACTAAAATACATAACTTCTAACATAAAACTGACAGCTACCCTTTTAAAGAAACCATCTCCTAATAAGACTCTAACTCCTATTTATTACACTGCTTTATCCTATCTGTGAAATAGTTACATGACGTTTACAAAATAAGTATCACATGCTCGAAAGAAACATGACAGATTTTATCATCACTTTACATATCTAAAACCCTTTTAGATCTATGGAACATAACCCTACTTTTTAGGAATGGGGGACCCTTATCTTCAATGTTGCTTTGGCTGATGACCTGTCTTCATGGCACTTCCTTTTAGTCATAAATATCTGATAATAAGCTCCATTAACACATTGGAGGTCTCCATCTAGCCAAAAATTCCTTTAAGATGTTTAAAAACCTTCAATAATTGCTCGCTATGAAAACATGACAGTTTTGTAGCGAGTTTTGGTAGCGTGGGAAAAATATCTTTTGCATCCATTCACTTCAATTATTTGTTGTTCCATCATGTCAATCATGTCATGACACATCACCACCATGAATCCCCCTCCTTGAATCATGCAAAAACTCACTTTAGAAGAAAAATGGTTGCTACAGGTTTTTTCGTACCGTATTCCTGGCTTTAAGCCTGAGGAACGCTACGAAACTGTGTAAAAACCCAGAAATTTCCCTTTTCAAAATTGTCTTCAAAAACTAATCTCCTGCTGCAAAACCTTGATTTTCTGCATGTTATAAACCTTATAAGACATATTTCATCTCAACTTACTAATTTTGTGGTGTTTCCTCCTCACTTATGATCAGTTGACTTATAGGCTCTTCCACCACAGTAATTTTTAAACCTTTCTTTTCCAGCTCTTCATGAATCAGTTCCAATTGCTCTTGAAGATCTTTCACTTGGTCCTTCAATGTCCTATTCTTGAATTGCAAGTGAAGGTTTACCTTTTTGATGTGCTTGACCTCTCTTCTTAGTGGTTGAGGCCACTTTATCATTTTTTCTGTATTGTCCAAGGTCTTTGAGACACTTGTGACTTGATCTTCCCAAATATTCCTCGTTTGTTCAAATTGAATCCTTTCAGATCTACGCTTCTTTGCCTCTTTCCTCAAGACTAATATCTCTTCACCTACCTCTGTCAACTGCTCCTTAAGGGTTTCAACTTCTAATTTTCCAGTGATTTGTTTTTACCCTTCTTTTGTTTGATGACCAATTCTTCTTTTGTAGGTGAGGAGAGGTCTATAATGCTTTGTGGTGGCTGAGTAGTTTCACTGACTTTCTGAGTCTCTTTGCTACTTTCCATGACCTTTATTGCATGTCTTATCATTGGCTTTCTAGATTGAAACATGAAACTAGCATCATCACCTGTAAACTCTAACTTTTTAGTTGTCTTGCCTTTCTTTAGCTTTCTTCCTCCATCTTCAACTTGGACAATGGAAGTTTCTTCAATATCAATTGCATGCAAGATGTCCTCTAAGTTACCCTTAACCACTGTTTGGCTCCTAGTAACTCTCTTGCTGCCATGTTTGCTAATTGTTGGATTTTGTTTTGCAGGTGTAGCTTTGGGTGTGTCAATTTTCTGCAAGGGCTCAGTCTCCATGTTCACTGGTTCTAACTGCTTTGCCACTGTTGGTGATGAAATATCTATAGGTTTGGGAACTCTTTTAGGAGTGACAACATCTACTTAAAAACCACTCATGAACAGAAAGGATGTCCAATATTTTCCTAATCTCTTCAACTCCTCTAACACCAACAACTTAATCAAACCAGGGTGAAAGAGAGAAGTTTCATTTACCTCTTTTTTAACTTGGACCTTATCTGACATTTTAGTTAGACTTATGTATAAGTAAAATGGAAAGTCAAGAGACCTCTTACCCACAAAATGCAGCAGAAGCCTAAGGTGGTAGGAGTATACCATGTGAAACCTTCCTTCACAAGTGAAGTACTTCTGAATGATCATCAGCAGCTTTGAGTAGTTGTCCTTCATGTAGCTCCTTGGGATAGCATTTGTGAGGTCAATTTCAATATGCTCTAGATTAATGAACTCTTTGCAATCCTACATGGTGAACTTGATGCCTTTAAACCATTGTTCCTCCTCTATGGATTCTTGTTGCTGCTAAAATGATGTCTAGTTTAACTGTGAGGTTTAGAATTCCCACCTTTGAAGTTGTCCCAGTGAAACTACTAGCAAAATATTTAGAAACCTATAGATGACAACCTTGCAGACTTTGGCAGAATTGTAAGCAACCTGTTATTCTGAATACCCCCATGGCAGTTGGGTCTTCATTGAGCAAATTCATGTCCATGGGCTCATACCTGTGGTAGTGACCACCTTTTTTGGTCCTCTTCCTTGCAGCCATGTTGACTTTATATCTTCTCAGGCTCGCTTGCTTGATGACACCTGCAACCTTTGAATCTACCAGCAACCTGCTTGGCTCGATGAAGTAGCTCTCCATAACTCAATAACATGAAAAGATGAAGCGGAGAATGAAAAAAAGACTCAATTGGGGAATTTTTTATGGTTTTGATGACAACTCATGCCTTAATCATGACACATGCATGCTAAAAACGGTAATGATGACCTCAGACATGACTTTGTACTTTTGAATTAACCCTAACAGACTCGAATGACATCCACCCTAACTCCTCCAATGATGAACTAACACTTCACCTCAGGTTTTACAAGACAGACATGAAAAAAAAAAATCGTAGTGTAGCTATTTCATTCCCTGATAGTTTCTCTACGAAACTATTAGGCAGTTTCATAGCGAAAACTGCTATTTCACAGTGTAAAACGCTACGAAAAGAGGTAAAATTGGCTTAAGTTTCCTTTTTGAAATTAAACGCTTGGGAAATGAAATTTGACACCTAATAATGACTGATGTGACATGACATGACCTAAATGAAGGTGGGTTTGAACCTTAGGATAGGTTAAACATGTAAAAATTGAAATTTTCCTATACCAACTTGAAAAGCTTAAGGAAAACTTTGACAAATGAACTCTATGACCATGTCAAATAATGTTTCACATTTTTCTGAGTGATAATAGGGTTGTTTTGTGAAGTTTTTCCCATGTATTTGGTCTTCGACATTGAATCGATAAAACAGGCCCAAAGGAGTGGAAAAGGATTTTTTTAGTCAGTTCTACAAGTAAGTCAGGGTTGAGACAAATGCAGGTGCATAAGTGAACTGAGTGGGCTGGCTTCCGACCTCACAACCTAAATTGGAATTTTTTGCCAACATTAATGGCGACTGTGGGGAACTAAGGCACAAGGCAGAAAGGACCACGATTGCACAGATGATTTAATGGAGTCAATGGAAGTTGTCATAGGCAGGAGATAGAGACAGAGAGGAACATGATTTGCATAAGTAGAAGTTGACTCCAAAACAACCATGCTTGAGCTTTATTGCACCCTACAAGGAATAAATTGAAAATATAGTTGGGTGCAAAAGAGCTCACTGATGAGACGATAGCTTGTGGGCATTGTGTGCCATAGTTAGAATATATTCCGACTAGGCTATTCACCATAAGTTGGGTATGTAGGCATGGATGAGTCAACAAATTTCCAGAAAATTTCTCCAAATTTGGTAGGTATGCCATATTTTTCCATAGCCATGGACGTATTTGGAATAAGAAAGGTTGGAGCAGCTAAGTAGATGTGCATAGTAAGGTTGGTGTCACTAAAGTAATGGTGACTGCATATATCATTGAGTCAAGGCACCAAGAACCACGATTGCGCAGGATGATTTAAAGGATTTTTCATGAGTTGAGACAAGTCATCCCTAATATTGTTTTCTCGCTACAAGGAATTGAATGAATATTAGAGTCTCAGGGACAAGATATTTTTTCTCATAAATAATAAGGGCCTTGTTGGAGTGTGAAAATTGACTGAGGATTTATGTCTCGGCATGGGAACACTCAAGTGCCCATCCTCATGTTTAATGCAGCAACAATGGGTGAGAGAATGGAGCCCATTCTCAGTGGTTAATGAGGTTGCAGTGCCTATGTATCATACGCAACAACAGAAAGGAGTGCTAAGTGCAGTATTACACGCAAGAAACATGAATGGAAAAAGGATGGTTGATAGAGACAACACTGATCACTATGTTCTGGTGAAACAAAACCCAGCATTATAGTTAATAAAATGTGGAAAAGCAACATAATCGCCTGTAAGCTATGTGGATATATCTATGCGTGAGTGGGCTATTGAGGAGAGGCCAAGTGTGCCTGCGCTACAGAAAGTGGTTGTGTGTGCCTATGTTTCAGAGAAAATGGGGTGAGTGGCTCGGTGTTGTTGTATGAGTTTAGAGAGCCTGTGGAATAGTAGAGGGGAGAGAGCAGAGTATATGTTGTAGAGTGAGTTATGTGGAGAGCTCTGAGTGTGATAGTGCTGCTAGGTGAATCCAAGTGTGTCTACATTGTAGAAGAAGGTCATAAGCAGAAATTTTTGTGTGGTGTGTGCTACAAGGTGAGGCCAAGTGTGTCTGAGTAGAAAGAGAGCTGAGAGCAGAGAGACCATGTGAGTATGTTGTTGGAGACTGGAAAATGTGTAGAGAGAATTGTGTATTAGTATATATTTTTGAGAAGAAAAATGGGTTGATGCGGAGTTTTTCATGGGTCAAAACATTGTTGAGGAGAACATAGTTGAAAAATAGGCAGAGAGGCTGCCATGTACAATGAGTCATAAGTTTTTTTTTTAGTGTGGGTTGGAGTCTGCATACAGGAAGTTGGTGCTTCCATCTCTAGTGGTTGTATGAGAATGCTTGGGGGTTGTTACCTCCTGCAAGTTGGTGCTTGCATAAATCCAAGGATTTGTGCTTGCAACAAATCCATGAATTTGGTGCTTCAAATGGTGCTTCTGGTAGGTTGATCAGGTTTCTACAAAAGGAGGGAGATGGTGCTTCCTACTAGTGGGTGCTTGAAAAAAATCAAAGGGATTTCGTGCTTCCTACTAGTGGGTGCTTGAAAACAGTCAAAGGGAGTTGGTGCGTCCTACTAGTGGGTGCTTCAAAAAAATCAAAGGGATTTCGTGCTTCTTGTGAGTGGTGGCTCACAAACATATTGATGTAATACAGTAGGTGCTCTTATTTTACAACAATAACAAAAACAAGCTTTGGCAGTTTTTCTCCCAGAAGGGTTTTCACGTTAAATATTCGTGTCTCATGTGTTTTTGTTCATGATATGTATTCTTGTATTGGTTTATATGGTTTTTTTTATGGTTTTTTAATGTTTTTTCTCATATAATGGATGCCAAGTTTGAATGAGTAAAGATAAATTGGCATAAAAGTTTAAATTAGCCTTAAAATTGATTCACCCCTCCTTTCAGTATTAGCATTGTTTCCAACAATGTCTATGGCATGTAACTACTTGAAATACATACTCAGAGGCCCAAAATTATCCTAGGACCCACTTTGAGGGTCAAAAAACGAATTATAGTCTACCAAAAGCCAATTTTCTAATATTAGTGGCAAAAATGAGGAAAATTTTCAAAAAATCAATAATTGGAAAAATTTATAATCTTTTCGAAAGTCAAAGAAATTCAAACATGTGACATGGAATATTTAGGGGAGGTAAATGATGAGTTGGAAACCACATAGGTCCCACCAAATGAGGCCAAATTCATGTTACAAAATCAAAGAAAGTGAAATTTTTCCATGTTGAGCTCATGAGGAATATGTATGGCTAAAAATTCAAACTTTTATTTTATTTAAAGTAAATGAGTTGGGAGGGTACCCACTTCATGCTCCACCTTTATCTCAATGCATGGTTAACATTCATCAAAGGGAAATATGCTCTACTCGGTTTAAAACACACATGTCAAATATCCACACAAGACAGTCAAAGATCAATGCATGTATAGGATTTGGGTTGGATATTTGATAGAGATCAATGTGAATATATGTCTCCACCAACATACACCCACTTTCCACTTGTAGACTTCCAACCCACACAAGGATATACACACAACAGTTAAGGCTACACGTTGACAACCACACATATAGATACATACACAAATTTATGGAAGCTCGTTAGCACTTGCAAAGGTGTCTTTTCTTGAGTTATTTGGTGGAAGATTTAGTGGGAGTGTGCTCCCTCTCCTCTTGTTTGATTTCACATATGTGCACAACAGAGAATATGCACAAGAAGATATAAATCAACACTAACTAAGGAAGGAACATTTTTCACCAATCAAGAAGCATTTTTTGTTAGTCATCTCCTGCATTGGTTACACTTGGAAAATTATGGTACCACCTACAATAATAAGTTAGCCACATGGAATTGAATTTCTTTCATTGATATTTTCACCATTCCACTTGTTTTATCACTTATACAATGGGATTTTCATTGATGTTTCTATTTAAATGAGCCATTGGCTCCTATTCTCTCATGAAAAAATGAGCTCTTGTGCTTGGGAGATTATTGTGCCTTGTACACTAGCATTTTTATGAAATAACGAGACTTTGGGGTTCATATGTGGTCTCTTTCTTCCATATTCGTGGTATGGTTTATGATAATGTGCTTATGTTCCACTTCCTGTAATTTTCATTAGATTCGTTGATTTACTAGTGTCTAGCTACCTTGCACTAGTATTTGGATTAAAGAGTTATTCTAGAATTGGAAATTTTAGTCAATTTTTGGTTGAATTACCAAGATTTCATTTTCATTATATTATCTAACCCCAAATGGAACTAACAAATCATTTTTGGATTGTGTATATTTTTTGGTAAATCAAATCTCAATCGTTAGGGGACATCCTAGGTTGGATTATCCCACTCTTGAGGACAAAGTGGAAGCACTCACATATTTTTTCTTCCCCAAATCTAATCATTTGGGTTATTTTGTAAAGATCTCCCAAGACTTGACTTCTAACAACAACCAACTTCAAAACTACTTTCCAAATTTTTATTTTTGAGCTTCTATTGATATATATCAACTAGTATCATGAGCACTTTTATGGCTAGGCTAAGAGAGGAATTATACTCCAATCCTTTATCTAGTTTCTTGTAGATTACTTGTGACTATTTTTTGCAAATTTTTCTCATCATCCTCTACTCATTATTGGGCCTATTTTACAGAGGTTTAACAACGTTTACAAGGGTTATTTTATCTAATAGTGATAATGATTTTAAAGGATTTAAAAGATGATCTTGTTTTCAGGTTGTAAATCATTGATTTGAGGAGGAGAAACCTCATCACAATGACCTCTTGGAACCTTATTTCTCTGTTGGCCATGGGCTTCAAATGGTTGTCCCTTCACACCAGCTAGTCGTGGGTATCTAGAAGAGATTCATCCTACTTTCTTGGCATGTTTCATCACCTTTGAAAGTGTTGCAACTTAACAAATTTTTGTTGCTAGTTTGAAAGTTGTATGCTAGTTTTAAATTTGTACCTTGCATCCCTTCATGCATTAGAAACTTGTTTCAATTTTGTATCTGTAGGATGGAAGAATTTCATTTTCCATTTGTGTGACCTTCCCTAAAATATTTGAGCTCCGCTTCACTATAAAAATGTCTCCTCTATTGTATCATCATAGTAAATAAAAAGTGATATTTTCTCTTGTAGCTTTGGGAGCCATCCTCTTGCCATCCATCTTCTTCTCTTTTGAGAGAAGGCCTCTTCTTGTTTGGTGCTTGACTAGTTTTCTTTGGAGATTGTTTTATTTATTTTATCTTTTCTCTTGTCAAACTTAACACATGCTAACTTTTCATTTTTCATTTCATCTAGGTGCAATTTAATAGCTCCATGTTCAATTTGGTTTAGTTGCAACTTGATCGAATTTGTAGAATCTCATTTTGAGCACATCTGCATTTGGAGCAATTTGTGATAATTTCATTTATTTTCAATTTAACTTGAGAAATCTAATTGTGCACTTTTGGTTCATGAAATCAAGTTACATTCCATTTACATATTCAAGCAACTCATTAGCCTATGCCCTCTTATGTTTTTTATGACGAAACTTTCATTTGAATGGTTAACTTGACATGATATATTGCATGTGAAGACACATTTTTCATGTTAAGGAACTTGATTTTGTATTTTAAACATTGATATAATTTTCCTTCATTAATTCCATTGAGTTATTGATACATGTATTATGGAGCATCATTTCTCTTTTATGCCATATTGTGCTAAGTGAAAACCTTGATCACAAATTTCATTGTCGTATCTCTATTTGAAACACATTGTTATCAATATACTTCTTTGGATACACTTCATTAACTTTTAGGCATGTTAAACTTAGGATTTAATTTTTAAAACCTACCTCCAAGCATAAGCTTGGTTGAATGGACATTTTAAGACAAATTTATCTGATTTTTATTTCACTTGTGTATGGAGTAAGGTTAAAATGTGTGACCTCGCAGTTTGCTTAGTGACTTAGTCCCATTGTAGGAATGGAGACACATGGATTGTAATGATATTGGGAAGGGTGTCTTTAATGATGGACTAGTGCCTCCTCAACCCATCTTCTTTGAAAGTCGCCCCAATATTTACCTAGTTGTAAGAAATTGAAATGGACATTTCTCACCATATCTTAGGCATTTAATTAAAATTAACCAAGACAACATGCATCTCACATAGTTATCTTGATATCTCATTTTTTTCATTAATTTGATTTATGGACTTTTCTATCTTACTTTGAATATCATTTTACTTGTTATTTAATTGTTTTCTCATGGCTATTTGATGTTACTATACTTGACCATTTCTTTGAAATTACAAGCTTTCCCTTCTACAAGTTGTATCTTATTGCTCACATTTCAATATCTCTTATACTAACATTTGTTTGGAAATTTTATATTTTGAAATTTATGGTATCTTTAAAAACATATTTTACATGCAATTATAATGATTTCACTTTGATGGTATATTGGCACTGGTCTACTCACATATAATTTTCTTGTAGGATTTATCTTGTCGAATTTATTTGTTTTATCTACATTGTTGACATTCATATGCTCATATTTATTTGAAATTACTTGTCATTTATTTGATTTCAGGTTATCTCTCAAGTTGTTGAATGGTGAATGCTCTAATTAATGTACTAACTATCTCTTAGAAATTGTTACTTTAACAAGCCTTTCCTTTAGAAACCATCCTTAGGGTCCACCCCAATTGGCTTTAGCTATGAGAGAGCCTAGACAGAGAGATTTGAGATTAGGTGAAAACCCTTTCTCTAAGTTTTTCCACCAAAGCCACACTTAGTGGAGTTGAGTATTTTTCCCACATTAACTTAGTTGTGCAAGTGAGGAGGCAACAGGTTGTATTCCCATGAGACAAAAGTAGAGTGTTACAAGAATTTTATTGAACTCCTATACGAGGCTAGGGAAAGAAGAATATTACAAGGAAAAATAAAATTTTCCTCAGTGAGAATAATCATAGTTATGCAAGCTAAGTGTAGCCACAAAAAAGGGTGTATCTATTCATCATGCACATTTTTAATAATACAGAAGCTAACGACAGTGAAAATAAATAAGTTAGTGAGGTCTTGGATAGATATCTTGTCCTTCATCAATACCGAGACGTATTTCCTCAATACATCCCTAGTTTTCCCCCTCATCGGTAGGCATACTTTTTGATCGAGCTGATGCCATGAGAAACACCGACATCCAAGGAACCGTATAGGATGAGTGCTCCTGAGTTGGTAGAACTAAAATTATAACAAAGGAGATGCTTGATAAGGGCTACATAAGACCAAGTGTGTCTCCATGGGGAGGCCTGGTATTATTTGTAAATAAAAAATATGGCACACTCATATATGGATTGATTATAGGAAATTAAAAAAGGTGACCATTAAAAACAAATAACCCTTTTCATGGATTGATGATTTATTCGATCAGTTGAGAGGAGCACCGATATTCTCCAAAATTGATCTAATATCATGGTATCATAAAGTGTGCATAAAAGAGAAATATATCCATAAAACAACCTTTCGAACAAGCTACATGAATTATGATATTATGTTGTTACCCTTCAGGCTTACAAATTCCCCTGCCACTTTTATGTGCCTAATGAACAACGTGTTGCGCCCTTATCTGGATAAATTTGTGATTGTATTTATTGATTACATAATTGTGTATTCAAGAACTAAGGAGGAACATTCAGAAAATTTAGCAGTATTACTACAGCTACCAAGGGAACATAAGCTCTATGAAAAACGAAGCAAGTGTGCCTTCTTTCAATCCTACATCCATTATTTTGGATACATAGTATCCAAGGATGGGATAGCATAGGATCCAGAAAATATCAAAGCCATAATGGAGTGGCCAACACCAAATAACATAATAGAGGTAAGATCGTTCATGGGGTTAACCAGCTAGTATAGCAAGTTTATCAAAAATTTATCTAATATAGGCCATCCAATCACCACCTTATAGAAAAAGGGGAAGAAGTTCGAGTGGGAAGCTAAATATGCTGCAAGTTTTGATCAGTTGAAATAGTTGCTTACCAATGACCCTATTTTAAGGATTTTTGACCCAGGAAAGGAATTCATGGTTTATAACGACACCTGCAAATAAGGGCTCATTGGATTCATAATTAAAAAACGACAAGTGGTCTGCTATGAGTCATGACAGTTGAATGAGCATGAATTAAATGATTCCACTCATGATATGGAACTATCTGCCATTATCCATGCATTAAATATGTGGAGGAATTACCTCCTGGGTAGGAAATTCACATTAATGACTAATCATGGAGGGCTAAATTACTTATTTGATCAGCCTAATTTTAATGCGTGACAAGCTAGGTGGTTTGCAACACTTAATGAATTTGACTTTGACATTAAATATATAAAGGGAAGGAAATAAAATTGTCGATGCACTTAGTACAAAATTGTAATTAAATCATCTCTCAACCTTAAGCTCTTATGGAACTTACCTTGGGGAAAAATTTAAGATGCAAGACAATATGATGATCAATATTAACAAATAAAGGAACAGTTACAATAGGATGATCACGGAGAGAAAGATGAGTATCACCTTACAAAAGATGGCTTGATGAGATTCAGAAACAAAATCTATGTGCCAAACAACAATGACTTAAAGAAACTCATACTTTAAGAGTTTCATGCCAAACCATATTATGGCCATCCAAGATACCACAAGACCCTTGTTGCCATCAAAAATTTACATTTCTAGCCTAATATGAGGAAATAAATATCAAACTTTGTTGCAAAGTATAGAAAGTGCCAACAGGTGAAGGTTGAATGCAAACACCAAACAAGATTATTATAGCCTATTCCCATTCTGAAATGGAAATGGGAAATGATAACCATGGATTTTATTAGAGGGTTACCAAGGATATCTAAACAACATGATGCAATTATGGTGGTAATTGAAAATTTGAGAAAGGTGGCTCACTTTGTAGTAGTCAAGTCCACCAATTCAGCCAATGAATTAGCCTAGATCTTCATTCAGTAGATTGTGTGACTACATGGGATTCCCAAGAAAATAATCTAAAATAGAGATGCTAAATTCACCTCAAGATTTTGGAAACAACTATTTGCGGGATTGGGGACAAAATTAGACTTAAGTACATCTTATCATCCATAAACGTATGGACAAATAGAGAGAACAAACAAGATCCTAGAGGATATGGTGAGAAAATATGTGATGCACCGGGCAAAGAAATGGGAAGAATACCTTCCCCTTGTAGAGTTTACATACAATAATGGGTACCATGAATCTCTGAAGATGAGCCCATTTGAGGCATTGTATGGGATAAGTTTCAATACTCCTATTAGTAGAATCAATCCTATGAATAGGGTCCTAATTGGACCCGAAATGTTGAGAGAAGTGGAACAATAAGTAGTAGACCATAAAAAGTAATTTAAAGGCAGTGAAAGACTAACAAAAGAGTTATTAAAACTAGCATAGAGTGCATAAAGAGTTACAAGTTGGGGAGCATGTATACTTGCGCATTAAACCCAGGAAAAACTCCTTGGGGATTGGGTCATGTGCCAAACTGGCACCACGATTTTGTGGAACTTTTAAAGTGCTGAAAAGAATTGGACCGGTGGCTTATAGACTGGCCCTACCACCTTCAGTAAGAACTCATGATTTTTTCCATGTATCTCTACTTAAAATATATATGTGAGATCCTAATCACATCATTGATTGGTCTATTCTATAAGTGGAACCAGAGGGAGAGTTCCAACTTGAACCATTGTGCATCCTATAGCGGATGATAGTTACACTTCAGAAGCAAGAAATAGAGTAGGTCAAAGTGCAATGGAAACACTTTGGACTTGAGGAGGCCACATGGGAAATTACAGATCATATGCATGCAACATATTTGTTCTTGTTTGAGTAAAAATGAATGACATTGCAAATATTGTAAAGAGTTGTGTATATAAATCTCCATAAACAATATATATAGCTTAGCTCATTTTTCTTTAGTATATTTGTTCATAAAACATCGAGTATTGTGTTACCTATTAAGAGGGAGGGTTTTAATGACCCTATTCAATTTGCATATTGTTGTTAAACCAGCTCCAAAAAGAGAAGAAAAGAGATATCAATGCCTTAGAAATAAGCCACTTCAAGGGGGCAACCTCCAATACATTACATGAATGAACAATTCTTTGATGATTCAAATTACAAAACCTCCTTTCTATATATAGGAGTCCATGGGGCCACAATGTAATCATAGTGGGGCCACAATGTAATCCTAGCCGACCTACAACAATAATTTAAGGGCACAATAATAACAATATGGGGGTTACAAGGGTACAATAATAAAAATAAGGGGGTTACACTAACAACAATAAGGGACTATACTAGTAATATAGGGACCTAACATGCCCCTCTCCTTCAAAAAACTGTTGTCCTCAATGCTTGAGTAGCTCTGGGTGCTTCTGTATAAAATTCTCATCCTCCCATGTAGAATCTTCAGTGGGTAAGTTCTTCCACTTGATGAGATACTCTGAAATTGATCGATTCCGTAGCTGTCGAGTTCTTGTTTCCATGACCACTTCAGGTTCCAACATTATTTTTCCTTCCTCATCAAGTTCTGGCAATATTGTTTGAACTGGAAGATTTTCACCTATAACCTTCTTTAAGCATGAAACATGGAAAACTGGATGTACTCGCGAAGAAGCAGGAAGCTCCAATTTGTATGCCATAGTACCAATCTTTTGCAACACCTTGTAAGGACCATAGTACTTTCGCGATAATTTATTATCCTTCTTAGCTTGCTTGAGGGACATTTGTTTATATGGTTGTAGTCGTAAAAATACCCAATCTCCTACATCAAAACTTCTCTCGCTGCGATGTTGATCTGCCTGTTGTTTCATTCGATTTTGTGCCAAATTCAGGTTATCCTTTAAGAGTTCGAGAACTTCTTGCTGATGCTCAATGTGATCTTCCACTGCTTGAACCTTCGAATTTTCCCTTAAAGATGATGTGATCGATGGTGGATGATATCCATAAAGTGCCATAAATGGGGTCATTTTTGCTGCAGTATGGAAGGAAGTGTTATACCAACATTCAGCGAGAGGTAACCACTTGACCCATTGTGTTTGTTTATCAGATACAAAACAACGAAGATATCCTTCCAAACATTTATTTACTATCTCAGTTTGACCATCGGATTGAGGATGATAAGATGAGCTATGAGCTAATTGAGTACCCAAATGAGAAAATAACTCCGTTTTAAAAATTTCTAGTAAAAATGGGATCTCTGTCACACACAATAACCCTTGGGTTTCCATGTAGCTTTTGAATTCTGTCCATAAATGTAGTAGCAATTTTACTTTCTTTAAATGGATAAGATAATGCACAAAAGTGTGCATACTTGGTAAGTCTATCAACTACCACCATGATGACACTCTTTCCTTCGGACTTAGGTAAACCTATGATAAAATCCATTGAAATATCCTCCCAACATTGACTTGGAATGGATAAAGGTTGTAGAAGTCTCGGTGTCTTAATTGTCTCAACTTTATTCTGCTGGCAAACCAAACATTCCGCCACAAACTTTTGAATATCAGATTTAAGGCCATCCCAAAAAAATTCTTTCTTCACCCTGTGGTAGGTTTTTAAAAATCCTGAGTGTCCTCCTAAAGGAGAAGTGTGCAATTCCAGAAGAATATTTTGTTTTAGTTGGGAATTCTTACAAAAATATAAGCGATCTTTGTACCATAAGGAATCATTTTTCCAACTAAATGTATCAGATGTACTAGGATCTTGCTGCAACTTTTGAATGAGTGTCCATACATCTTTGTCCTTCTTTCATTCATCTCTTGCTTCGGTTATCCAATCTGGTTGGATAATAGAAATAGCACAAAGCAATGCTTCCACCTCTTCATTCTTTCTTGAGAGTGCATCTGCAACAACATTAAGCTTTCCTTTTTTGTAGATTATTTCAAAGTCATAACCCAATATCTTTGTGACCCATTTTTGCTGCTCTTCTGAAGATAGTCTTTGTTCCAAAAAGTGTTTAAGACTATCATGATCAGTTTTTACCTTGAAGTGTCTTCCCATTAGGTAAGTTCGCCATTTCTTTAGTGCATGCAGTATTGCTAACATTTCCTTCTCATAAATAAGTTTCTATAAATACTTTCCTTTGATTGGACGACTTTCAAAAGCAATGGGTCTTCCTTCCTGCATTAAAACCGCACCAATTCCATTTCCTGAGGCATCACATTCCACAATAAATTTTTTTGTGAAGTCTGGCGTAGCTAAGACTGGTGCTAGGCACATTGCATCTTTAAGATGTTCAAAGGCCTTAGTTGCTTCAGGAGTCCATGAAAATGCATCTTTCTTCAATAATGTTGTTAGAGGTGCTGCTATTCTCCCATAATTCTTAACAAACTTGCGATAATACCCTGTTAACCCGAGAAATCCTCGCAACTGTTTTATGGTTGTGGGGACTTTCCATTCCTTAATAGCTTTAATTTTGTTAGGGTCTATTTTAACACCCTCGTGAGATACAATATGACCCAGATATTCCACCTCTTGTACTCCAAAGAAACATTTGGATGTTTTTGCATATAATTGTTTCTCCTGCAATAGTTTGAGCACCCTGTCAACATGTTCAACATGATCCTTCCAAGACTTGCTATATATTAGTATATCATCAAAAAATACTAGCACAAATTTTCTAAGGAAGGGTTTGAAAATGGAATTCATCAACCCTTGAAATGTAGAAGGTGCATTGATAAGGCCAAAAGACATGACCAAAAATTCATAATGACCCTCATGAGTTCGAAATGTTGTTTTGGAATATCTTCAGTCTTCATTCTAATTTGATGATATCCTGAATGAAGATCCAACTTGGTAAAATAAATTGCTCCATGTAATTCATCCAATAATTCATCAATCACAGGAATGGAAATTTATCTTTAATGGTGAGCTTATTGAGCTCCCTATAATCCGGACACATTCGCCATGATCCATCCTTCTTGTGTACCAATACTACAGGAGCAGAGAAAGAACTTTAACTAGGTTGAATTATACCCGCCTCTAACATTTCTGCAATCATACGTTCAATTTCGCTCTTTTGGAAGTAAGGATATCTATAAGGCCTCATGTTTGGAGGAACACTTCCTGGAATCAAATGAATAGCATGATCATGATCACGAATAGGTGGGAGTCCTTTGGGAGTTTCAAACACCTTGGAATGATTGTCCAAGACTTGTTGGAGATCTGCAGAAATAGATGATTTTGATGTCGGAACTTCTAGTGAGCATAATTGTGCAATTACGCCTCGTTATTATTTCTTTAGAAGCTTTGTCATGAAATTAGAGCTTATTATCCTTCCTGGCTTCCCTTCAATACCCCGTAATTCGACTTCCTTTCCTTCTGAAAAAAATTTCAAGAAAAGTTCTTGAAAATTAAAAGTTACCGTCCCCAAAGATTGTAACCATTGTACTCCTAGTACAACATCAACACCTCCCATAGGAATGGAAAGTATTGGACTAGTCAATACATATTCCCCCATGGTTAGCTTGATATTATGGCATTTTCCAGAGCAATTTATAGTTCCTCCATTTGCAACCATCACTTGACATTCTCGTGCTAGGTATAGGAAACAATTTAATTCCTTGGCTACCTTACAATGAATAAAATTATGGGTGCTACCTGAATCAATCAACACTATTACCTTTTTCTTCTTGATTTGTCCTTCTATCTTGAGAGTTTCAGGAGTGGTAATTCCTGCCAGTGCATTACACGATATGGTCGGATTCATTTCTTCCTCTTCTAGGGCTGGTTCCTGGTGTATATCCTCTTCTTGTTCATTTTCTTCTTCCTCTTCACAATCTATGTAAAATAATTTCTTCTCAGCACACTTATGACCTTTAGTGTATTTGCTATCACAACCGTAGCAAAGCCCTTTTGCTCTTTTTTCTTCCAATTGTTGTGGTGTCAACCTTGTAGGTTGTGGAAATCTAGGAGTAGCAACACTTCCCTCTTTATAGAAGTGAGTGGTAGGCTTCCTTGTCGCCATAATTTTACATTCAATTTTTTTTGCCAACCTGAATGCCTTCTCCAATGAATCAGGTTCCAAAACGCGAACTTCATGTTGGATGTTATCCTTTAAAGTACCTATGAAGAGATCAATCCTGTGTTCCTCTGGAATATCAGTTACCCTTATATTCAATTTTTGGAAGTCCTCAATGTGCTCCCCCATTAAATCCTTTTGTTTGAGATTTATCAATTGGCTAAAGAAGGTGTTGCTCTTTGTATCCTCATAATGTGCTATCATTTCCTCCGTAAAAATTGACCAAGTGACAATTTTTTTACGGGAGCAAAGCCATCGATACCATACAAATGTATTTTGTTCTAAATGTAAAGTTGCATTGCGTACCTTTTGTGTGTTTTGCACATTATGGAGATCAAAATATTGCTCCATCTGTAGTATCCATGTTACAGGATCCTTTCCATCAAACTTCCTCATATCCATTTTTAGAATATGGTGGTTCTTCCTGCCAACATTAGAGTTTATGAAATCACGATTAACATTTATTTTGTTCTCATCATGAGTTTCCTCTACTATCTTTTCACCATTAGGAAACATTTCTTGTATCAACTTTGTCAAACCTTCTATGTCTGCTTCTAGATCATTCTTCATGTTTTCCATTTTCTCATCGATCTTAGCTTCCATGTCATCCATCTTAGATTCCATGCCGTTCTTCCATGCCCCACTCTATCTTGATTCCATGCCATTCTTCAAACCACTCATCTTAGCTTCCACGCCTTTCTTCAAACCATCCATCTTAGTTTCCCCACCCTTTTTCAAAACTTCCATTTCATTTTTTGTTGTTCTTTGCGAGAGCGAAATTTGTTGCACTTGCTCTTGTAATTTTGATATGTCATGTTGCCATTCTTCGTCTTCATGAGACATAGTAGAGCCTTCTAAAGGCTTAATGGGTGTTGAATTCTTTTTAGGGGCCATTTTAGACTCCAATACTGATATCTATTCTACAATAGGCCCTTGCAATCAATTCAACTTGATTCTTCAAACAAGACTTATGCAATTCGGAAAAAAAAAATACACACCTTTTACTTTCTTTTGTGGAGCTCTATATTGAAATTGAATTATCTCTATAATTGTGGATCCTCAATATCTAAAATTCAACCCTGTAGTAGCCCTCTTAATCTTCTTTCAAATGCCATAGGTCTTATCTGATTTGGATTCTTCAAGGAAAATTTATGTCCAATCTCCCACAATGACCCAATTTTGGACTGGTTCAGTAGAGCGAACTTGTAAGACTTGCCACGTGTCACTGTTTCATCCTTTGGCTCTGAAATTGATAGAAAAAAAACTACAGTCTGTGTACTTGCAGCCACATTTTACATCATTCCAATCCGATGCTCAGAGAGAGATCTATGAATATTTTCCCACGATCACCTCTTTGAGATGAAATTCAGAAGCCTCAAAAAACTCTAACTTCCATAGATCATATCTCCAAAAATATTGCGAACCAATATCTAAAATTTTTTGAAGATGGTCCTCAAGATCGTGGCTTCACACTCTAAAAATTTCAGCTTCTGAACCTTGGTAGAAAAAAAATGTATTACGAAAATACCACGATGACCTGTTTAGGTTAAATTCAGGAGCCTGCAAAATGACCTAACTTGCACAGATCATATCTCCAAAAATATTGTGAACCAAGATTTGAAATTTTTCAAAGATGTTCCTCAGGAGTTTGGCTTCTCACTCTAAAAATTTCAGATTCTGAACCTTCGTAGAAAAAAATTTATAGCGAAAATTCCATGATGACCTGTTTGGAGCAGCGAAACCCTAGAATCTCAAATCTCTGATACCAAATGTTGTGAAACCAGCTCCAAAAAGAGAAGAAAAGAGATATCAACACCTTATAAATAAGCCACTTCGAGGGGGAAAACTCCAATAAATTACATGAATGAACAATTCTTGGATGATTCAAATTACAAAACCTCCTTTCTATATATAGGAGTCCATGGGGCCACAATGTAATCCTAGCCGACCTACAATAATAATTTAAGGGCACAATAATAACAATATGGGGGTTATAAGGGTACAATAATAACAATAAGGGGGTTACACTAACAAGAATAAGGGACTATACTAGTAATATAGGGACCTAACACATATATATGAGAATTATTATGTTTATTTTACACTCATGTGGTTACTACATGGTTTTATTATAATAGAATAGATAATGTGCCTTCTTGGGATTTCTTATAATGGTGTGAATATGTCATGATTAAATTCATAATCATGATTACTTATGTGAATATTGCAACCATATTAAAAATCACAATTATAGTTTCATGTGCGAATAACATTAATATATGACACATGCACCTATGAAAGTATTATAAATATATTTACAAATATATATGTGTGTGTAGCATCAATTTTAGTATGAAAATGATGCATACACCTATAAAGATAATTATAAACACATTACAAAATAATGTGTAAATGAAATTAAAACAAATTTAAATGATGGTTAAGGTAAGTGAAGTAATACTCCAATTGATTGTAGGGAGCCCTACCTAATTAGAAACTGAAACCAAACAATAGAAGAAGAGGGAAAATACTGAAGGTGGAGAGAAGAAATAAAGGGCATTCAAAGGGAAGCACCAAGACTGGATAAGAGCACATTAAACTTTGTAATCTACACACATAGTAACAAGGACAAGGTAGACTTTCATACTAAGAAGAACTGAGGATGTAGAGTATCGATTTGGTCCTAGTGATTTATGGCAACCAATCTCAGTTTTGTGTACAATGCTTGAAGTTATCCTTCATGGATTGTACATTACGTAGCAATATAAATTTGGTTCCCTTGTTCTGATTGAATGAGCTTACTATAATTAGAATAAAAATTTGTTTCTGAAGCCTGAATTAAGAAAGGCCTCTAGAATCCCTCTTGGCTGGTGGGTGGAGGATATTACCTCTGGAATCCCTGGACTGGCCTGAATTAAGAAATAGTGGAGGCTCTCACCTCTAGAATCCCACTTTTGTTGGTGGGTGTAGGTGTCTTCTTCTGGAAACCTTGGACTAGATTTTAAATGAATTTTCTTTCAGCCAGAAGGGTGGAGGTATGCTAGACCTCAGGAAACCCTAATAATTCCTGGTCGTGTGTTCATTGGGACTGTCAATCTTGGGGGTGATAGTTGCTTGAAATCACTTCTGGCAGACCGTCAATGATTGGGAGGAAAATTGTAGACTCTATCCCAGTTCCCATTCTCTTGAAATCTATAATGAATTAATCCAGACTACTACATTTGAAACATCTTTTTAATTATGACTAGCACTATATGTTTTGAGTTATTATGAGTGGTATTTATACGTGAGTAATATCCTGAAATGACATCAAGGCATAGGTATTATTTTATTGAAGCGTTAATCATGGCATTGTATCTGCCCAGATATATATGGGATTTGTTGATTGCATATTAAATCATTGGGTTCATGTTGTAATCTAAATTATTGTAGGAAACAGTGTTGAAATATTGGCATTCCAAACCTATTATCATCATCATCATTAGGTTGCTCAGGGCCTATACATGAATTTTTCACAACTACGGTTGTGAACAAGTTTTATTGATAATACTATTACACTATATGACCATATTTATATTTAATTTAATAAATATTATTTTTTACCTCTTTGGCTTCCAGCTGTTAGGTCCCTATAATACTAGTGTATCCCCTTATTGCTATTGTTTTTTTTTTAGACAGGAACGGTTAAAATTTATTAAAGAGCGCCAAAACAGTGGCCTTTTGCCATTACATTACTGCTCTGGCTGATAGCGCAGAGCCTATTTTCCCTCTTAAGGCTGTAAACAATGTAGCAGTGATTGCAAAAACCCAACAGCAGATTTCTTCGCTCAGTGTTGACATGATCCGAGGGAGCGATGGAGAAGGAATCAAAATGAGAAGCTCTGAGATTGCCGACAAGTCTGCAGATGAGCGCTGGCAGAGTGGAGCTGGTGGCTTGAAATCTCTCCGGGCCAACGTTCAGGACCTTCGTTTGGCATTTCAGGGCATCGTAAGAGGAGCCCTGCTTTCTATTACCTTTGAGTGCGCTATGGCTAGTGAAAAGGGCATTTTGGCTTCTGTTGAAAATGCAGCAGTGGATCACACAGCTGCCTCTGGACCGGATGCTTACAGCAGAGTGAACAAGGAAATAGCAGAGATCGTGAAGATGATAGGAAGGACCAGACTGCTTCATAAGAGAGTGAACCAGGATTGCTTTCAGATGATCATTAAAGATGTTGCGGTTCAGATAGCAGGGGAAATGGAAGGGCCTAGGGAACAGAGGAAAGCCCAGCAGAAATTTGGCCCAGAGAATACATGACTTAAGGAATGTTGCAGAAGGAGTCGACATAGTTGACTGATAGTGATCTTTTACTTCGCATAGCGCCAAGATTGGCTTCCATATCTGCCTGGGCATTTAAATTCCTGGGGATATGATAGAAAGAGATCTTGTGGAATTTGGGCAAGATAAGTCTAATTTTCCTGAGAATAGTTGATAAATGGATCTGAGAGGGGTACTTTTTGGTGTTCAGCGCCTGGATAATGATCCTGGAGTCCCCGAAGACTGAAATGGAGAGGTAGTTACCGTTGATTGCTTGATGAAGGCCCTGCCACAGAGCCAGAGCCTCCGCTCTATTATTTGAATCCCTACCCAGACCCCAAGAAAACCGGATCACTTCAGAACCATTAGGGCCCAAGAGAACCCCACCGCCTCCTGCGATACCAGGGTTGCCTTTGGAGGCCCCGTCAAAAAATAGGCCGTGCTCATTCAGTGCCGACCTCCATTTGATGAACTCTTGCTCCTCCAGTCTGATTTCCCAGGTGGAATGGACACTTGCAGAAAGGGTGGAACAGTCCTTATGGTTAGGGACCAGTCCATTCAACCAGAGTTCTTCTTCTCTGTTCAGAGCTTTACCAGACTTATTGGCAGAAATGGCTTCTAGAATTTCACCCAAAAGAGCTTTGACTTTGGAGATGACTCTGGGTGATTTGCAGCGTTCGTTTCTGAATAGTCTGTTGTTTCTTTCCAGCCACAACTTCCAGCAAACAATCTTGGGGATCCATAGCCAGCAATTTTTGAGAAGGAGATTTTTGGAAAGACCAAAAGGAGATAATTTGCTCCAGGTTTGGAAAAGATTTGGTATGTTCCTAGGGAGCTCGAATTTATCCGAATTTAGCATAAGGACCCCCTTCCAGACTTCTAGCGCAAAGGGGCAGGTTAAGAACAGATGATCTGCTGTTTCTTCATCCAACATGCAGAGATTGCACCAGGATGGACCTTCCATACCGCGCTTGCGGAGATTGTCACAAGTGAGAATGCTATTGTGAGCTAAAGTCCAACAGAAAAAATCTATTTTGGGTAGAGAGGGGGAATTCCAAATAAAATTCCATTGGGCAGGATTTGGAGGAACATTCGGAATGGTCATAATGCTTTTGTAGCCTTCAGATGCTGTATATGAACCTGAGACAGAACCCCAACCTCGTTTTTCCTTTGCTGAAGCTTTTAAGGGAGCTTTTCCTTGAAGATTATCCAAGAGAACTGAGGCTTCACCTTCCAGCCTCTGAGGGACCTCCCCCAGGTGCCAGCAATCCCAAAGTCTATCCTCCGTCCAAGAGGAGATGTCCCAGAGGGTATTTAAATTGCGAGCTTGGAGCCAGTCTTTGATATTGGTAAGATTTTCCATCTGATTTAAAGGTTGATCACCCAGGATAGAGTCATCCCAGATTCTTATTTTTTGCCCATTGCCTGGAATCCAATACAGCTTATGACTGAAATGATCCAGAGCTTTGATGCAGAGTTTAAACACAGGAGAACCTTTAGAGGTTCTAGGAAGTTGGTCCAAACATCTAAGGCGCTTCCCATGAAAATATTTTCTCCACAGGACTTTCTTGCTCCAACTTAATTTTCCAGAGACTATGTCCCATAGCAGCTTGGTTCCCAAAGCCTGATTTTGGGCGGCCAGATCTCGAATTTGTAGACCTCCTTCCATAAAAGGCTTTTTAATAATATCCCATTTAACAAGATGAAACCTTCTTTCGTTATTTTTTCCCCCTTCCCACAGAAAACGCCTTAGGAGAGCTTCCATCTTGTTGATGAAGGTTTTTTGGGCAAGGAGGATAGAGTGCTGATATAGCAGAAGACTTGAGAGAACAGCTTTCATCAGAATGATCTTTCCAGCGTTATTCAGCCATGAAGCACCCCAGGCATGGATTCTGCCTTTAATCTTGTCCAGAAGTGGCAGCCAGTGGGCAGCTTTAGGAGTGGACTTGAAAATTGGTACCCCTAGGTATTTAAAGGAGTCCCAGGCCCAGGACCCTTCCATATCAAGAATCCTTGCTATATCAGATAATTCCTTAACCGAGCAGTTCCAGCTATAGATTGTGCTTTTTAGAAAGTTGATCTTGCTGCCCGAGACCTCTCTATAAATGTCCAGCTCCTTCTTGAAGGATTTAGCAGAGTTTATGCTTGCCCCCCCCAGCAATAAAGTGTCGTCAGCAAATTGGGCATGGTTTATATCTTTGACCTTATGAACCATACGAAGGCCAGGCAGGGTTTGATTCTGTTGATTATGGTCCAGTTGAAAGCTTAGAACAGAGGCTTGAATGGCATAAAGAAGCGGGGACAAAGGGCAGCCTTGTCTTAGGCCCTAAGAGGCTTGGAAAAAATCTGAAGGTCGACCATTAACCAAAGGCGCTATCCAAGGAGAGGCAATGCAGGCTTTTATCCAGTTAATGATGGCTGAAGAGAAACCCATTTTCTTCATAACCATAAACAGAAATTCATGCTTTACTCTGTCAAATGCATTTGCCAAGTCGAGCTTAATCACCATACCTTTCTCCTTTCGGTGATAGCTTGAATGAACAACTTCTTGTACCAGCACAATGTTGTCAAGAATCTTTCTCCCTTTGATGAATCCTCCTTGGTTTTCAGGGATGATGGCCGGTAAGATTTTCTTGAGGCGATTGGCTATAATTTTAGTGATCAGCTTGTAACTGGAGTTACACAACGAGATTGGCCTGAATCTGCTGTAATCAGCTGCACCTTTCTCTTTCGGAATCAATGCCAGAAAAGCTGAGTTGATGCCGCCTCCGATCTTTGTACAAGATTGAGATTTTCTGATCATTCTCAAGAGGTCATTTTTTATTATGTCCCAACAGGAAAGATAAAATCTAACAAGGAACCCATCTGGACCAGGAGCTTTGTCTGGTTCCATACTGTCCAGTGTATTTTTAAGTTCATTCATACTGATTGGAGCAGTCAGCATAGAATTGTCAGCATCTTGAACACATTGAGGAATCAAATTCATCGGATAGGCATGGGGATCCATTGGTGGATCATAGGGGGCAGAGTAGAGATCTTTGAAGTGAGAATGAGCTGCCCGCTTGATGTCTTCAAAATCCTTAACTACTGCATTTTGATGATGTATTTCTTTAACAGCTTTGAATTGCTTGCGAGCTTCAGCATGTTTGTGGAAGAAGCTAGTATTTTTGTCCCCGGCTTGTAGCCAGAGAGCTCTAGATTTCTGCCTCCAGAGTTCTTCTTCTTCCCTACTTGCTTTATGGAACTCTTTTTGCAGCTCAACTTCTCTCTGAAGAAGATCTTGGGAAACAACTGAGTTTTCCAATGATATTTGGTGGGCAGCAAGACTGTCCAAGGCCATCTTACGTTTGGAGGAGGGAGTTTTCAGCGTTCTAGCCCACTCCTTGAGCCTTTTTTTGAGCCCCCTCATTTTTTCTTCCCACACGTAGAAAGGGGAACCATGAACAGGTCTTTTCCAGGCATCTGAAACCATCTCTTGGAACCCCTCATGCTGAAGCCATAGTGAACTGAATCTGAAGGGGATAGGGCCAAGATTTTCTTCCGTGGACAACTCGAGAATAATTTGTTTGTGATCAGAGGTGTTGTTTGGCAGAATTTTGGACGAGGCCGTTAGACCGCAAGTTAGGAAAGAGGATTGGACCAGGAATCTGTCCAACCGAGTTGCAATATGATTTGGCCCCACCCTTTTGTTAGACCAGGTGAACTTCCCTGCTGTGGGCTTGATATCCTCCAATTCCCATCCCAACATGAGGTCTTCAACCCATTCTCTAGCTGGGTCCCTGACCAAGGAGCCTCCCTTTTTCTCATTTACAGCAAGAGTGACATTCATATCACCAGCTATGATAATGTTTTCAGGATTATGCAGCGAAAGATAGGTCAAGATCGATTCCCAACAGAATTTTTTCTCAGAAGGAAGAACAGGAGCATATATATTGAACATACTTACTTGTTGTCCGGAGTCTTTATGGAGGAGCTTCGTGAGCAGCCAATGGGAGGAGCTGTCTTTTTGAATCAGGTCATAGGTAGAGCTATCCCAGAAGGTAGCGATTCCACCGGATGCGCCTCTTGCACTGACATCACAACCAAAGCCTTTGCGCCAGAAGTTTTTGCTAGCATGGAGGAGGGGAGTTTCCTCCAACTTTGTCTCCTGGATGAGGAGGATTTCAGGCGAATACATTCTTACTATATCTTTCAGGGCATCTTCTTTTAACCTGCTGCCTAATCCTCTGCAATTCCAGGAGACGTACTTCATTATTTAACGGCTTGGGAGCTTGTGGCTCCTTTTGGAGCCGAGCCGTGCTTGCGCCCTGATCTCGTATTCATCATTCCCTTGAGAGTTTTTTGAGAGCCTTGGAGAACATCCAGATAAGTTTTCTCCTCTCTCTGTTTCTTCTTGGATTTTCGACCTCTGGCTGATTTGATAGGGGTGGCATGTGAGCTGTCTGATTCGTAGGTTCTTCCTTCTGAGTCTTCATCAGATTCGGAAGCCAGGCTGATATGGTCTTCCTTGTCTATATTTCCTTCATTGCCTCCTGATGCTGGGGGGGTGATTGTTTCAGCACCAGTTTCTTTTACTTCCTTCGTCAAGTCTTCCGGATCTTTTTGGGCTCCAATGGTTTCTGCGTTCCCACCGGAGGAAGATCTCACAGAGGGCCCTTCTTTTGTGATTGGAATGGCCTGGGAGGTGGGCTTGGGTCTCCCTATAGTTCCAGATTTTGTCTGTTCTGAGGGCTTTGAGACTACCTTGCCCTTTTTTATCTCTTTCCATCCTTCTTCTTCCACCTTGTCCCTTGCAGGGGCTTTAGGACAGTTTCGTTGGAAGTGACCATGTTCGTGGCAGATTCTGCACTTAAAGGGCAGTTGCTCGTAATCCAGTTTCTGAAAGTGCTGCCAATCTCCAACTGTGAGTTTTATGGCTTCCGGTAGACCAACTTCTAGGTCAACTTCCACGCATATTTTGGCGCAGGTGTATTGGCCCCTATTGTCAGCTTTGTCTATGAAGCGTCCCAGCTTGTTACCAATCTTCTGCAGGGCTTGGAAGCTCCAGCAGTGGATCGGCAGATTGGGGAGCCGGACCCAAACAGGAACCTTTTTCGGGACATCGACAGAAGGGTCGAAGTCAGGGGTCCATTTGTTGAGGAAAAGGCCCTGGTTTCCCATGAAATATGGACCATTTCTGAACACCAGGTCACGGTCTTCCTTGGAAGTGAATTCGAAAATAAAGAATCCTCGACCAACAGCGTAACAGATCACGTTGTTTTTTAGCAGAGGCCTCCAGTTCCGTTGGACCCATTCATCTGTCACTTTTGTTGATGGCCAGCGGCCCATAAACTGCCCGACCAAACCTCTGTCAGCTAAGGCAAGTGCTATTTTGATCGTCTGCTCTTCAGGCAAAGCGATCTCTGGTATTTCATCTAATTTTTTAATGAACGTTGGGACTTCAAGAAGAGGGCGTTTCTTCCCTTTCAGAGATAGGAGGATCCGAAAGGCCGCAGCAGAAGAGATAGGAGGGGGGGGAGAGGGCTCCCCGCCCCC